>VUYV01000414.1:172017-456933 GCA_008711295.1 Anarhynchus alexandrinus | reverse complement strand
TATTTATTTCACATATACCTGTGTGCTATGGAATTGAGGCATCTGTTGTATGAGAAATATATTTGTATTTCTTGCACGTCTTTTTTTTTTAAAGTAAAACACAAATTCATAAATAATAATAATAAAAATCCCTAAAACCACTGACAGAAACATAAGCATTTAGTCCCACCCTACTGATTGATATATAAATTATAGCAGGTTGAAACTCACCTTCTGTTTTGTGGGAAATCAAAGTTTTTACATTTGTTTTGCTTCTGAATTGGCATCTTTAATTTTACAAAGATGACAGTTAAAAGAATTTCATTTGAGAATGTAAAACTTCATTCAAAATATTATTTATCATTTTAGTATTTTTCCACTATAGCACGTCATGTCAGCAATACATGCACATTAACCATTTGATACTTCTTACCCATCAGTGTCAAAATTTCAAACCTATTCAGTACAACCCACAATCTGCAAAGACAGTTTGAAAAGAAAACAAATAAGACTTTTAAATCAGGAGGGAGAATCTGTTGACTTTACTGATATTCTGGAAGCTCTTTACAAATGAATTTGAAATAAAATATTTCAACTCCCATATTAGGATATATCAGGAGTCTCTCCACATAATGGTGTCACTAACATATACAAAGTTCCTTAAACAAATAGCCTACAATGATTCTGTAGAATTTAAAATGTTTTCAACTGGTGAAAAAAACCTTTCAAGTATTTTCACTTTTACAATTCTGTGAAAGCAAGTTGATTTCAATTAAACCAGAAATAAATAGTTCAAGTTAAACCAACTTTTTCCCAGTCAGAAAAAAATTTATCTATTTTTATCAAGATTTTCCCAAGTACTTATATCTATCTGTAGCTGAATGCTTTTCATATTGTGAAGAATATGTAAAAAGTGTCCTTTAAAGTTTTCTAAAACAATTAAATGTTAAGGAAGAGATATGCCAACTGTGAATGGTTAATCAACTGCACAACCAGCAAAGACATTTTCATTGAGTCTAGTATATTCTTGTTCCACATATCCATACACAGTCGAATCAGTGTAAAATACTCTCCAGCGAAATTGGGACCAATGAGATAATTTTAGCAACACTATCTTCAAAATGTTAAAGCTAATCAATGCTTCAATATTTTAGGCAACATTGGCTAATATTAGTGCTTGGAGGAAAATCATGTGGTTTTCATAGAATCATAGAATCATAGAATGGTTTAGGTTGGAAAGGACCTTGAAGATCATCGAGTTCCAACCCCCCTGCCATAGGCAGGGACACCTCCCACTAGACCAGGTTGCCCAAGGCCACGTCCAGCCTGGCCTTGAACACCTCCAGGGATGGGGACTCAACAACCTCTCTGGGCAACCTGTTCCAGTGCCTCACCACCCTCAAAGTGAAAAACTTCTTCCTAATGTTCAATCTAAACCTGCCCTCTTCCAGTTTGAAGCCATTCCCCCTTGTCCTGTCACTACATGCCCTAGTAAAAAGTCCTTCCCCAGCTCTCCTGTAGGCCCCCTTTAGGTACTGAAAGGCCGCAATAAGATCTCCCCGGAGCCTTCTCTTCTCCAGGCTGAACAGCCCCAACTCCTTCAGCCTCTCCTCATAGGAGAGGTGCTCCAGCCCTCGGATCATCCTCGTGGCCCTCCTCTGGACACGCTCCAACAGGTCCATGTCCTTCTTATGTTGGGGACTCCAGAGCTGGACGCAGTACTCCAGGTGGGGTCTCACGAGAGTGGAGTAGAGGGGCAGAATCACCTCCCTCGCCCTGCTGGCCACACTTCTTTTGATGCAGCCCAGGATGCGGTTGGCCTTCTGGGCTGCGATCGCACATTGCTGGCTCATGTTGAGCTTCTCGTCGATCAGCACACCCAGGTCCTTCTCCTCAGTGCTGCTCTCCAGCCATTCCCCGCCCAACCTGTAATTGCGCTTGGGATTGCCCCGACCCAGATGTAAGACCTTGCATTTGGCCTTGTTGAACTGCATGAGGTTGGCTTGGGCCCACCTCTCCAGCCTGTCCAGGTCCCTCTGGATGCCATCCCTCCCTTCCAGCGTGTCTACCTTGCCAAACAGCTTGGTATCATCGGCAAACTTGCTGAGGGTGCTCTCGACCCCACTGTCCATATCTCCTACAAAGATGTTGAACAGTACAGGTCCCAGCACCGACCCCTGAGGAACGCCACTTGTCACTGGTCTCCACTTGGACATCGAGCCGTTGACCGCAACTCTTTGAGTGCGACCGTCCAGCCAGTTCTTTATCCATCGAATGGTCCATTTGTCAAATCCATGTCTCTCCAATTTAGAGACCAGGATATCGTGTGGGACAGTGTCAAATGCCTTGCACAAGTCCAAGTAGATGACATCAGTCGATCTTCCTTTGTCCACCGCCGTTATGACCCCTTCGTAGAAGGCCACCAAATTAGTCAGGCATGATCTGCCCTTGGTGAAGCCATGCTGGCTGTCACCAATCACCTCCTTGATTTCTGTGTGTCTCAGCAGAGTTTCCAGGAGGATCTGCTCCATGATCTTGCCCGGCACAGAGGTGAGACTGACTGGCCTGTAGTTCCCCGGGTCTTCCTTATTTCCCTTTTTGAAAATGGGGGTTATGTTTCCCCTTTTCCAGTCATCAGGAAGCTCGCCAGACTGCCACGACTTCTCAAATATGATGGCTAGTGGCTTAGCGACTTCATCTGCCAGGGGAGAGAAGGGAGATCTCCCTTCTCTGAAGGGAGAAAGACTAGTACGCTATCAATGATTGTCTTTGGAAGAAGAGAAATCATAGTAGAGGTCACAAGTATTAGAAATAATACTTAAAACAATAATGAATAATAATTCTCAGCAGAAAGGAGGTACAGGTGGAGGAAGATGCACAGTATAAATTGCAAATATTTATAGAAAAGATAATGTAATGTAGAACATAAAAATGTTTTTTAGAAGTGAATGGTTTGAGGTAAGCAAATGGCATGGCCTACAGTTCACATTAAGAGGTTACACAAAGAGTATTTTTTAAAAAGAATGTAATTTTTCCTCTTAGAAGTGCTGAAGATTTGTTCCTAGCTTTCCCTGTCAAATATTGCTGTATCGCTGGTTACATATAAACTCAGAATTATAAATATTTTTCATATCCCACCCATGATCCTGTTTCATGCTGCAGTAAGACCTGAACCCATTCAAGTTTGGCATTTGATTAAAGATACCTGGATGCATGGACCAGTAGGAATCCATGGCCAATATGGACACTCTGTGTGATGTGAACCATTAGGGAAACCAACCTTAATGACGGTGCACAGCAGACCACAGAGTCAACCTCCCTTGTGATACAGTTCTAATAGTTAGAAATACTGAATAATATTTTTTCCTTCTTCACTGTTAGTACAGAATCGATTAAAGGAAAAGACAAAGCTTCTAGGGCCTTGAATGAAGTCAAGTTTGGCCTTGAATGAAGTCAAGTTTAGCCTTGAAAAAAGACAGAAAAAAATCCCTGTAATTTTAATAAAAAAATTGGCCACCAGTAAGCAAATTTTATAGTAGTTTCTTGGAAATTAGTTACCCTTCTTTGGGGAAAAAATATGGTTAAGGGACTGGAGCATCTCTCACACAAGGAGAGAAGTTTCCCTGAGCAACCGCCATGCAGTTCTAGCTGAAATCATTCCTGCATGCCTAGCCACATGGGAAAAAGGGGAAGCTACTTCTGTAATGCTTACATACATGGGAAATTTTATTTAGTTTGACTATATACAGTCTAAGAAAATTAGAAAAATAGTATTAAAAAAACTTCTTCCTCCACCTCTTCTGCCGCCTTTTCCCCCACCTTCTTCCACTGTCTCCTACGTCACCTTCCTCTTCTCCTCTTCCATCGCCTTCTTCCACTGCCTTCTTCCACCACCTCTTCAGACACTGTCTTCTGCCACCTCTTCCACTGATGAAAGAAGGCAGTGAAGGAGGTGGTGGAAGAGGTAGCAGAAGAAGGTGATGGAAGAGGCAGTGGAAGAAGAGAAGAGGGAGGTGATGTAGGAGGCAGTGGAAGAAGGCAGTAGAAGAGACGGCAGAAAGTGGCCATGGAAGAAGGTCAAGGAAGAGGCGGTGGAAGAAGAGAAGAGAAAGGCCGTGTAGGAGATGGTGGAAGAAGGCGGCAGAAGAAGGCAGCAGAAGAAGGCAACAGAAGAGGTGGCAGAAGAGGCAAAGACAGAGGCGAGGTAGAAGGCAGCAGCAGAAGAGGGCAGAAAAAGCAGTGGAAGAAGAGAAGAAGAAGTTCCCTTCCCAGGCTGTTGAAAATCTTAATATAAAGTAATCTGAAAGGTTAAGGATTAATTAGACTTGGGGGCAAACATTAAATGGAAGGTTTGAAGGAGTTTGTTCTTCGGGTTTCTACTTTTTTGAGATGCTCCATCAAGCCGAAATATGAATGCAGAACCTTCAGCTTTTAGATGAAGTGAATTTACCCATTCAGTGTTTCTTAAAATGTATATTTTTGTCCTGAGGGGAAAAAAAAAGTCAAGAAACAGATTTTCAACACTCAGAAAAAAAGTATATATATTTAAAACATCTCCCTATGTGATGAAAGTATATTTTTCCCTGCAAGACTTTAAGAAAGGTAAAAATGTAAACACCTACAGGTAGTCAGATAAGCCATGACTGACAATGTTATTATTTGTATTTACCTCATGTGTAAGAACTCAATTTATGAATGAAAACTCAGTGTGGTTTATACACAACAACATCCCTTCATCTATCACCCTTTTTTTATTTATTTTTTTTATCACAAAGGAAAACCTTTGTCTCTTCAATTTTCTAGATAGGCCTTGCCATCTTGAAAGGAGCTCTTGCCTTTTCCCAAAGCATTAACATGCTCCACATGAGGACTGCAATTTTCTTGCACCAGATTTTTTTAAATGGAATATCTCTGCAACAACTGCTTCCATAATCCTACAAGGGCTAGAAGATGGAGAAAATGAGCACTTGTTGTAAACATTGACATAGGAAAGAGGAATTTGGAATAAGATGTGTATCAGTCATTCCTTGTCTGTTCCATTTTTACAAGATTGGGTGTGACTACACTAGAATTTTGAGCTAATTTTGAGAAGAGAGAGACCCTGCAACCATGACTGAACAAGAAACCTATTCTGTAAAGCTCAAACTACTTAGGATAAAACTACAGTATTGAATGCTGTGTTGTATAGAAACGCTGACCTGGATTTATTAGATCTATTTCAGGTAACAGAAGCAGCTTATGCATCAAGCATGGAATTCAGAAGACTAATATGCATGTTCTTCTCCATGGGTCTATTAAACTTCAACGAGCACTGGTTATGTATTAAAACAGAAAAAATAGCAAATTAGTTCACACTGAGATCCATGCTCTGAGATAATGCTTGCAAAACCCAGGGGGTAGGCTGTAGTATGGATATGTACTTATACGCATAAAGCGTCTTAAAATCTTCTTGGGAAAGTAATTTTCCTCATTCAGAATCCTGCTGGTTAACTATTAAACCTTATTGGCTTCATCCTGTATTTCATAAAGAATTTTCACAAGGACATAAAATATTTGAGATTATAAGTTATTTAGTTTCATATATTGCAGTATTTTTATCTGTGACAGAACTAACCTGATTTATAGTGGGCTATGAAAAAGTCTGTTGGGATAACCATAAAAATCACAGGGTTAGGATGCTGATCTCTTATCATAGTGGAACTTACTGCAATGCAGCGAAGAACAGAATTAATTCAAAAGCCTTTGACTGCTTTCCGAGCATTAGATGCTTGAGTCTACTAAACCTACATAGGTATTAGTCATTTATTAGGAATGAATTTCATAATTGTACAAAGCCATTTTTTTTAATATAAATAGCAGAAAGCACCAGACCAGGTTAATGACTAAGGAATTGCCTGCCAAATTTCTTATTTAATGAAAACTTTGTCTGTTTCACTCTAAAAATGAGAAGAAAACTCAGAAACTAATCAAAAGCTGTTTTCATATTGTGCAAAAATAGTTGGGTTTTACTTATTTGAAACAATTAAAAAAATTTTCTGCTTTACATGTGAACTATTTTAAAAAGTGGGTTATCATGTGCAATAGAATTTAAGGCTCAAATTCCATCATAGAAAAATTACCCATTTACTGATAAATAGAAAGCCTATACGTTATTTTTACATTACATTAAAATAAGTAATTTTTTTACACTTATTTTTTAGGCCCCACCCAGGCCAGGGTTTCAGTATTCCAGCAGCTATTCATAGACATCTGAAAATGCAACACTTCCCTAACAGTTTTAGGATCTAAATACATGCAAAATTGTAGAGGTAGGATTATCCCCATTCTACAGACACATGTAGGGTCTCAAAGGAGATTTCGACACCTTTAAAACTATATCTGCCTCCCAGTCTGACACATTGATCAGAAGATCCTCTGAGCACACAGAGTAAAGAACAAGTCCTGATTCTGGACATTACAGATTTTGGAGGAATCACCCCAACATTACAAAGGCTTTCTAGTTTCTTAACTTTTTTTCCCAGATCAGCACAGTGGAACTAAAGAACTTTACAAAGGAAACAGAAACCTGAAAGTCTACATTAATGACAGGTGTTTCTTTTGGGGAGGAAAAATTCATGTAGTTTCTTGCTCACCTCTAATCACGCCCTATACTGTTTGAAAGATCTGAAGGCTCAATCTCCCTTCAGTATGAAAAAGTCTTTTTTAACAGGTCTGTAAAGGACTCCAGTATGCCATGCAGTCTAGCCCCTTCCCAAAAGAGTTCCAGGCAGAGCTGCCCTCAGGTGTAGGCAGTTGTTCTGGACTGAACAATGCTCCATCTGCTACGCCATGAGGCATAAGGATGTACAAGAGCACAGCAAGAAGTGAGACCTCCCTTAGCAACAGGAGAAGTGGAATCTTCTGATCTCTTCTTCAGTTCCTTTCCCAGTGTATGGTCGAAATCCACCGTGCTAAAACTTAAAATTCTTTTTTGCAATTCTTCTAATGAACCCCTGACACAGTCATGATGGTCCCAGGCAATCCACACCTAGGAAGATGGGTAATAGGGAGTGTTCTTCATTCTTTGAAGTTCAGCATACTTTGATAAGGAAAATGTCAATAAGATTCCCTAGTGACAGGAACTCGTCTTCAGGACAGCAGAACTCCTCTAAGGGGAGCATCACTCAAGGGGAGTCAACACATTATAGCTTAAGAATTTGAAGATCATGTCAACCTCTTCATGTTAAATCTTTGTCTTCAGCTACCTGTGAGGCTTATCTCAACTTGCCTAAGACTCTGTGAATATGTTTTGTTTCTCAGTAAGTCATAGTACTAGAAGACGTAAAGCTTTAAAACAGTGTCTCAGTAAAATTAATCTAGCTGGCATGCATGACTTAGCTCATGTTATTACATGACAAAATTCTCCTTTGTCTCAATGAACTACACAGGTAACACATCTCATCTTCCTCAAGAGCAAACCCAGACTTACAAAGACTTTCCTGGGTACAAGCTTACCTCTGTCTCCAATTATGAAAATGCAACAGGCTCAGTGGAGCTTAACACTAAATGATTTCACTTTTCAGAGACAGTATACAGTGAGCTGTTTAAAGTTACTAACAGACATTTTCTACAAACTGTATTATTTTTATTCTTTCATCTAAGAAGATACAAGAGAAGCTGAGGGAATGTATTGGGGGAGAAAAAAAGGTTTTCTTTATATTTCTCCTAAACCTTTAACTTTCCTGACAAGGTTTAGTAAGCTGATTTTAACCTGGTGACCTCAGTCTCCGTGTTCTGAGGCACAGCCTTCACTGCTAAAGCAAATTTAGTGCTCAAAGTCAGTGGCACTCTTGACATCTCAATCAGCTACTCATTCCCTACTTCTACTCACTGCCAAGCTTTGACTAGTGTCTTTAAGGCTCTCTTATGCCCTTTGATCGCCAAATCCAAGATCTTTAGTTTGATTCATTAAAAATGAACCTACCAGGTCTTGAACCAGAAGATTTTCTAACAGCATTTGGTATTCATTCCCTCAGGGAATTTATCTCTGCCCCCTGTATTCGCCCTCCTACATAGCTTTTAATTTTATTTCGGGCATTCTGATAGATCATTCTGATATATCATAGAATCATAGAATCATCTAGGTTGGAAGGGACCTTTAAGATCATTGAGTCCAACCATCAAGCTAACACTGCCAAAACCACTAATACACCATGTCCCTAAGCACCACGTCTACCCACCTTTTAAATACCTACAGGGATGGCAATTCCACCACTTCTCTGGGCAGCTTGTTCCAATGTTTGATAAACCTTTCGGTGAAGAAATTTTTCCTAATGTCCAATCTAAAATTACCCTGGTGCAATTTGAGACTGTTTCATCTTGTCCTTTCATTGTTACGTGGGAGAAGAGACCGACACCCACCTCATTACAACCTCCTTTCAGATAGTTGTAGAGAGTGACAAGGTCTCCTCTCAGCCTCCTTTTCTCCAGGCTAAACAACTCCACTTCCCTCAGCCACTCCTCATAAGACTTGTGCTCTAGACCATTCAACAGCTTTGTTGCCCTTCTCTGGACATGCTACAGAATCTCAATGTCTTTCTTGTAGTGAGGGGCACAAGACTGAATAAAAACTGAACACAGTATTCGAGGTGCGGCCTCACCAGTGCCAAGTACAGGGGGGGCGATCACTTCCCTAGTTCTTCTCACCGCACTTTTCCTGATATGGGCCAGGATACTATTGGCCTTCTTGGCCACCTGGGCACACTGCTGGCTCATATTCAGCTGGCTGTCAACCAACACCCCTAGGTCCTTTTCTGCCAGACAGCTTTCCAGCCACTCTTCCCCAAGTCTGTAGTGTTGCATGGGGTTGTTGTGACTCAAGTGCAGGACCTGGCACTTGGCCTTGTTGAATCTCATACCATTGGCCTCAGCCCATCAATCCAGCCTGTCCAGATCCCACAGTAAAGCCATCCTACTATCAAGCAGTCAACACTCCAGCCTAACTTGGAGACTTCTGCAAACTTACTGAGGGTGTACTCGATCCCCTCATCCAGGTCGTTGGTAAAGACATTAAAGAGAACCAGCCCCAATACTGAGCCCTGGGCAACACCACTTGTGACCAGTCGCCAACTGGATTTAACTCCATTCCCCACCACTCTTTGGGCCCGGCCATGCAGCCAGTTTTTTACAGAGTAAAGCGTACGCCCATCCAAGCCATGAGTAGCCAGTTTCTCCAGGAGAATGTTGTTGGAAACGGTGTTGAAGGCTTTACTAAAATCCAGGAAAAGAACATCCACAGCCTTTCCCTTGTGCACTAAGTGGGTCATCTTGTCCTATAAGGTTATTAGGTTAGTCAAGTAGGATCTGCCTTTCATGAACCCATGCTGACTGGGCTTGATCAACTAGTATCATGGAACATCACACAGGTAAACTGAGAGACATACTTCATTACACAAAACCCTTACAACTCCTCTGTTCCTAACAGCCGTACTTGATGTTGTGATTATACTATTTCATTAGAGATGTGCACCCTTTGCTCCTACACCTCTCTGCCCCATTTTCACAAAATCATACAGTCACTGAAGTTGTAAGGGACCTCAGAAGGTCTCTAGTGCAGTTCAGACCAGGTTGCTCAGGGCTTTGCCCAGTCAGGGCTTGAAAACCTCCAAGGATGGAGACAGCACAGCCTCTCTGTGCAATCTGTTCCACTGTTGCCTGTCCTATTTTCATGCATCATGCNAAAAAAAAAAAAAAACACAAAACCAAAGCTGCAGTTTGCAGTATGTGCAGAAATGCTAACGAACCAGCAGTGGAAGAATTTGAAGGCAAAAGTAATTGCACATAAAATCCCACATATTTATATATTAAAATAAACAGGTAAGCTGTTGCGGATGACTATAGATGGAAACAGGCTCTGCTTCAATGCCTTCCTTTCCTGCCCTTCCCTGCCTTTTTCTGAAAGAATACATTCTGGATGTGACTCATCAGTACCTATTTTCAAGTAGCATAAGTCACAGGAAATGGTCTGAGATGGGAGAGGGTCGCAATGCAACAGACAGGAATTCAAACGGTCTCTAGAGAAACGTGTATGTCTGCACATCTATACCTGCTTATCTTAGAATCATAGAATCATAGAATGGCTTAGGTTGGAAGGGACTTCAAAGATCATCTAGTTCCAACCCCTCTGCCATAGGCAAGGACACCTCCCACTGCACTAGGTTGCTCAAAGCCCCATCCAGCCTGGCCTTGAACACTTCCAAAGATGGGGACTCCACAAGTTCTCTTGGCAACCTGTTCTGGTACCTCACCACCCTCAGAGTGAAAAATTTCCTCCTAATACCTAATCTAAATCTACCCTCTTCCAGTTTGAAGCCATTACCCCCTATATGCCCTTGCAAAAAGTCCCTCTCCAGATTTCTTGTAGGTGTCCTTCAGATACTGGAAAGCTGCTATAAGGTCTCCCTGGAGCTTTCTCTTCTCCAGGCTGAACAACCCCAACTCTTTCAACCTGTCTTCAAAGGAGATGTGCTCCAGCCATCTGATCATCTTTGTGGCCCTCCTCTGGACCCGCTCCAACAGGTCCACGTCCTTCTTTTGCTGGAGGCTCCAAAGCAGTACTCCGGATGGGGTCTCACCAGAGCAGAGTAGAGGGGCGTCTCCTCCCTTGACCTGCTGGCCATGCTTCTTTTGATGTAGCCTAGAATACGGTTGGCCTTCTGGGCTGCAAGGGCACATTGCCAGCTCATGTTGAGCTTCTCATCAACCAACACCCCCAAGTCACTCTCCTGAGGGCTGGTCTCAATCCATTCTCTGCCCAGCCTATATTTGTGCTTGGGATTGCCCTGACCCACATACAGGACCTTGCACTTGGCCTTGTTGAACTTCATGAGGTTTGCATGGGCCTTCTGGTCCCTCTGGATGACATCCCTTCCCTCCAGTGTGTCAACCATACAACACAACATAGTGTCGTCAACAAACTTGCTGAGAGTACGCTCAATCTCACTGTCCATGTCTCCAAAAAAGATGTTGAACAGCACCAGTCCCAGTACCTGATGAACGCCCGTTGTCACTGCTCACCATTTGGATGTTGATCTGTTGACCGTAACTCTTTGAGTGCAACCGTCCAGCCAGTTCCTTATCCACTGAGTGTCCATTGGTCAAATTCATGTCTCTCTGATTTAGAGATCAGGATTTCATGTGGGACAGAGTCAAATGCCATGCATAGTTTCCAGGAAGGTCTGCTCCATGATCTTGCCAGGCACAGAGGGGAGACTGACCGGCCTGTAGTTCACAGGGTCTTCCTTTTTTCCCTTTTTAAAAATGCAGGTTACATTTCCCCTTTTCCTGTCAGTGGGAACTTCACTGGACTGCCGTGACTACTCAAATATGTTGTATAGTGGCTTGGCAACTTCATCTGCCAGTTCCCTCAGGACCCATGGATGGGCTTCATCAGGTCTCATGGACTTGTGTACCTTCAGGTTCCTTAGATGGTCTTGAACCTGATCTTCACCTACAGTGGGCGGTTCTTAATTCTTACAGTCCCTGCCTTTGCCTTGTGTGATTTGGATGGTGTGGTTAGAGCCCTTGCTGGTAAAGACTGAAGCAAAAAAAGTCATTAAGTACCTTAGCCTTCTCCATATCCCAGGTGTGTAGGTCTCCCATTTCCTTCTGGAGATGGTGCATGTCTTCCCTAGTCTTCCTTTTATCACTTACATACTTACAGAAGTTTTTCTTGTTGCCCTTCATGTCCCTGTTCGGATTTAGTTTTTTCTGGGCTTTGGCTTGCCAAACCTGATCCCTGGCTGCTCGGACAGTTTCTCTGTATTCCTCCCAGGCTACTTGTCCTTGCTTCCACTCTCTGTAGGCCTCCTTTTTAATTTTGAGCATGTCCAGGAGGTCCTTGTTCATCCATACAGCCCTCCTGGCTTTTCTGCCTGCCTTCTTCTTTGTTGGGATGCATTGCTTCTGAGCTTGGAGGAGGTGATCCTTGAATACTAACCAGCGTCCTTGGGCCCCTCTCCCCTCCAGTGCCTTATCCCAAACAATTAACTGGAGGGAACTTGAAAAGGAAGCTCGAAGCATCTTTGTGTATATATGCATTTAATTTTATATATATGTATAAAAAAAAATAGTCTAATGTAAAATATATATTCTAATCAATCTTGTTCCTTTCCAGTGACAGACACTGTGCTTTAAGATATATTATATTTTCCAAGTTATTTTTTATGAGTATAAATGATAAAAGCTGTTCCTGACAAGAATGATTTCACATCCAGAGATGGGTTGAACTCCATTTGAAATAAGGAAGTCACCCTTATCTCTTCTTTAGGTTTGTGGCAGAATTTTGGTAATATAGGCTCTCATCAGCAAAGCGGTATAAGATTTATTTTATGTAGACTACAAGTAAGTACCACACTGTTTTCCAGGTTAGAATTTACACTATGTTAGCATAATAGAGATGGCTTGGTTTTTGAAAACAAGATATACAAGTGATCACTGCTTGCTGTAAATTTCACATTAACTATATATTTTTCTTTCTAATACATATTTCTATAAACCATTGCAGTCTTGAAAAGTGAAAAACTGAGCCTGGAATGTGATTCAAGAACAGTTTTCACTTGTCTGCTAGGAGTGTGAATAGTTATGTTAAAGCATATCACACTTAGAAATACTGAGTAATACAATAGATAACGTTTGGACTATATGATCTGAAACAACATAATTCATTGATACCCATTGATGTATACCTTGTGTAGGGCAGCTTTTAGCAATCTCATTCCCTTGCATCCCTAACATTTTCAAAGGCAAAAAGAGGTATGAACCTTCACTGAAAACATAAGGAAAAATGTGTGTATGTGTGTATTTTTATACACCAGACAAAACAACTTTTTTCATCATACAAGAGTTTGTTTTCAACAGAATATAGGTTTTCTTTCCAGAACAAAAAAGAAATCTTTGTTCAGGCTCACAGTTCAAAGGCCACCTACATTCAGAAGAGCACATAAGCTTGTGCCTAGGTTCATTCACTTCAGGGAGACTTTAGAAAAAGGCTGGAAAGATCTCCTGAACTATAGCCTTCATGATTTTTCACCTCTCTTTCTCTCCCTTTCTTTAGCAAATTCACTCTTGTGTGACACTCTCCTACTTTCTCATCTTTTGATTGGTAATTGTTAAGTATTTTATGGACTGAGACATAATAGGAGAAATGGGTTCATGCTCATCAGTTAAAAAAAGTCAGACTGAAGTTATCAGAAGAAGTTTCCTAATAGAGAGATTTTAACTGCCAAGTCATTTCCCAAGGAAAGTAACAGAAGTTCGGTACTAAAGCTATTGGAAACTAGCCATGGCAAAGTCCTGGTGCACATAATTTAAGGAAGATTCCTGCACTGGCTCCCAAGGGATCACCGGCTTATATATGAAATACACTCTCTGGATAGATGGGACACAATTTACTAGCATTAACTATCTTTTGGATAGAGATGAGAATTTAACCCATACTGTGGCATTACGTTGAAAAGAGGAAAAATTATACTAATGATCATAACAATGTCTCCTGGCATTTTTGAGCTTCAGGGTTAGTGTTGCATTACAGTAAGCCAGATAGCTAACATGTCTTTTCAGTCTTTCTGCAAATTCTCTGTATACACATTGCATATATACATACACTGTGTATTGTACACAGACATACATCATATATGCACATATAAAACGTCAGTTTGCCATGCAGCCAGAATCTACTGATGCTGATGGGGACTTGCCGTTATAGAATTCTACATCTTGAAATATTCCTTTTAAACCTCTTTCTTGAGCCAAATGATTTGTAAAAATCTCTCAGGGTTTGTGCTTTTTGCTATACCATCTAATATATATATAACTATGATGTTTTGGTTTGTGCCAGAAGATAAAAAAGGACAAACCCCTTTTATTCCATCTGTTAAAAACCAAGCAAACAAACAAACAAACAAAAACTCTGGCTGGCTAGAGTTTACACTAAAACTAGGAGGGAAAACTTGTTATATCATTTTGATTTCTATACTGTTAACTTATTAACCCTTATCTCAGCTTTCTCTCTCTGAAAATGTGCAGTGGATTAATCTTGGTAAACCTTGTTTAAAATGTTAATTCAAATATTTTTTTTTAAGACAGGAAAGAAAAGAGGCAGAGGTCTAATTAATACAAGTGACACCCAGCTTGCATTTATGTTTTCACAAGTAGGTAACAGGTTTCACCAAAACAAGAAGAGAAGAGAAGGAATATTTAATCCTAATGACATCCAGGGTGCAGCAATATTTTCCTGGATTGTTGTACCTAACAGAGACAGATAATGTTATTTTGTCTTCTAAGGGAAAACTGCAGAAAGGTTAAAGGCAACTGGAAAAAAAATTCTTTTCAGGAAGTGATGAATTTGACTGTCTTTAAAATATAGATAATTCTCTTAGTAACTCCTTAAGAGGAATGATCATGTTTTCTGCTGCACTGACAATGAAAGGTAATCTTAGGAGATTATATTTTAGCAAAACATTAATAAATAGTTCAATATCTTAAACTGCGTGGTAAGCACAGAAGATGAGCCAAACAACCCCAAACTGTCACTGCTTAGTTGCCTTGGAAAGCTGATGTTTTTTTTTTCCACAGGAGAGATTAATGGCTTTTTTTTTTCCAGATGTTTATTGTGAAACCATGATATCTGAGATCAATAACAACCATACAATTTAAGGGTATTCCAGTAGATCTTCCCCAATTCAAGTGTGATAAGCTGAATCCACATCAAATATGCTTTTACAAGACAAGTGTAGCACATCATTAACAGATAAAAAAGCATGGGCATATATTTACACCTTTTATTACAACTAGGGTGTACTATCCCAGTGATACATTTAAGTGTTGGTAAGTGGATGAAGATCCATAAAATGTCACAGCTACAGAAATTAATATTAATAGAAAAAAAATACAAAAAAGGAGACAGACTGCCTGGGATGAAATGAAAAGGTGTGTTATATGGCTCAATGACTGTACTGAGATGGTTTGTGCTAAAATATAATGAGATGAAATAAGAAATTAATGGAATGATTTAATATGTCTAATTGGAGGCTCAACTGATGCACAGAAAAAAAAAACCCTGTGCAATTATAGGACTACAATCATTTTGGGATCATGGACACGTGGTGAGATGGCTCCCATGACCAGGGTTTTGCAGTGAAGGGGTACAGGCTCTTTAAGAAGTACAGGATAGGAAGAGGAGGACAGTGAGTTGCCCTTTATGTGAGAGAGCAGCTAGAGTGCGCGGAGATCTGCCTGGAGATGGGTGAAGAACCAAATAAGAGCTTATGGGTCAGGATTAAAGAGACGACAGGTAACGGGGATATTATAGTGGCTGTCTGCTACAGGCTGCCTCACCAGGAAGAAGAGAGGTCCTCTACAGACAGATAGAAGCAGCCTGATGTTCGCAGGCCCTGGTCTTCATGGTGGACTTCAACCACCGTGGTAGCTGTAGAAGGGACAACACAGAAGGACATAAGCAATCCAGGAGGTTCCTGGAGTGCACTGAAGACAACTTTCCCACCCAAGTGATAGAGGACCCAACAAGGACACATGCTCTATGGGACCTCATACTCACTAACGGGGGTCTTGTTAGGGATGTGAAGGTCAAAAGCAGCCTTGGTTGCAGTTCCCGTGAGATGGTGGAGTTCAGGATCCTGAGGAAAGGGGGGAGACTAAAAAGCAAGATCACAGCTCTGGACTTCAGGAGAACAGATTTTAGCATCTTCAAAGATCTGCTTGGAAGACTCCTGTGTGATAGGGTCCCAGAGGGAAGAGGGGCCTAAGAAAGCTGGTTGATATTCAAGGATCACCTAGTTCAAGCTCAAATGCAGTCCGTATTACCAGTGGGAGGTGAGAAAAAAAATCCAGGAGCCTGCATGGACGAACAAGGAGCTCCTGGCCAAACTCAAACACAAAAAGGAAGTATACAGAGGGTGGAAGCAAGGACAAATAGCCTGGGAGAAATAGAGAGATATTGTCTGATTAGCCAGGGACAAAGTTAGGAAAGCCAAAGCCCAGATGGAACTGAATCTGGCCAGGGATGTCAAAGACAACAAGAGGGGCTTCCATAAATACATAGCAGACTAAAGGCCAACTAGGGAAAATGTGGGTCCATTGCTTAACAAGATAGGGGACCTGATTACACAGGACATGGAAAAGGATGAGGCACTGAATGTCTTCTTTGCCTAAGTCTTTACTAGTGAGACCAGCCTTCAGGAATCCCAGGTCCCAGAGACAGGGGGAAAGTCTGGTGCAAGGAAGACATACCCTTAGTGGAAGAGGATTGGTCAGGGAATACTTAAGCAAACTGGATGTGCATAGGTCCATAGGCCCTGATGGGATGCACTCATGGGTGGTGACTGAGCTGGCAGATGTCATTGCAAAGGTACTCTCAATGATCTTTGAACAGCCAGGAGAGGTACTCGAGAACTGGAAGAAAGCAAATGTCACTCCTATCTTCAAGAAGGGCAAGAAGGAGGGTGCGGGGAATGACAAGCCAGTCAGCCTCACCTCAGTCCTTGGGAAGAAAATGGATCTTGTTCTAAATCATTCCAGAGTGGCAGGCAAATGTAAACTGAAGAATAACTAAGGTAAAAGCAGAAGGAAGCTTTCCTACAGGTTATAGAGCTATTGTGTAAAATGTTAAGAATGCTTATATATTGATGAAGATGTATCCCTGTTTTGATTGCTTTACCCATCCTGCTAATTTCTTGGCAAGTAAATGACATGAAGCTGAAATGTAACAGCCAGGGACTTTTCAAAACCTTTCACTAAATGTATAAATGTTGTTATTGTATTTTTAAAGAGAAAAGCCATTTAAAGATGTAAAATTTTGAGCTGGCTCATATTCAGCTGGCTGTCAACCAACACCCCTAGGTCCTTTTCTGCCAGACAGCTTTCCAGCCACTCTTCCCCAAGTCTGTAGTGTTGCATGGGGTTGTTGTGACTCAAGTGCAGGACCTGGCACTTGGCCTTGTTGAATCTCATACCATTGGCCTCAGCCCATCAATCCAGCCTGTCCAGATCCCACAGTAAAGCCATCCTACTATCAAGCAGTCAACACTCCAGCCTAACTTGGAGACTTCTGCAAACTTACTGAGGGTGTACTCGATCCCCTCATCCAGGTCGTTGGTAAAGACATTAAAGAGAACCAGCCCCAATACTGAGCCCTGGGCAACACCACTTGTGACCAGTCGCCAACTGGATTTAACTCCATTCCCCACCACTCTTTGGGCCCGGCCATGCAGCCAGTTTTTTACAGAGTAAAGCGTACGCCCATCCAAGCCATGAGTAGCCAGTTTCTCCAGGAGAATGTTGTTGGAAATGGTGTTGAATTTACAGCATATCTAAATACGACTGACAAATTCTTGGAAAACCCTAACGTTTCAATTATTCTAAAGTTTTCTTTTTGCAAAACTTAATTCTAACATTCATACAGGAGATGACAGCTTAAAAAATTTCAGATATTAAAATCATGCATATTTTTTGTTTTTAGTTTTTCAAAATTAATTGATTTTTTCAAGTTTACTATAATTTACAATAACAGCAATCAGAAGCAGCTGAAATACAGTTTTGTGATTAGGAAAGCAACAATATATTGACAGTTCTACACATTTATTTATGGCTTGTTTGTAACAATCAGACCCACCCAAGAATATGTACCAAAATTAAATACTGTTTTTTTTCAAGAGAATAAAAGGGAATGAGGTGTCATACTGTAGGTAAATTTTAAAAATGGCAGTCTGTTTCCATTAAACTTTAAGTTCAAGGTCCCATTTGAAACAGAATATAGTCATCATTTGAATTTTCTGAATGTAGGAAAAAATTTGAGTAAGGATTTTTGGTAAAACACAAAAGAACACAGTGAGAACTGGGTACTTTCTTTAGACACTTTTAAAAATGCTGCTGTCTACTTCTTTCACAATCTATACAATCTTCTTTCATCTGAGTGTGGAACAAATAGAAACAGTTCTGATGAAATCTTTTTATGCAAAGAAAACAAAAGTCAAAATTAATAACAGATTTCTCTCAAAACAACGTTATCAAATTCTGCCAGAATTGATTCAAACACAGCTGAAGTTCACAGCTAACTAGTGATCAGTATTGTTTGATGGATATGTTTTATATAGGCTTTGATGGAGCAAGATGAGGCCAAAAAGCATGATAATCTGTAAATTCTGACCTCACCTAGAGCAAATATTCCATACCTTCAGGTCTGGCGTCTGGCTCCACCTGAATCTCTGGTGGTTTGCAAGAATATAAAACCCAAACATCCATACTTTGTTGTGGCCTCAGATATGGTTCAACTCACATCACCAAATTACCCTTAGAGTTAACGTTCTCCTTTCTTTTCCTGTTGTTACTATGTCAGGCTCTGGTTTATTTTTGGGTTGCAATCTGAGGTCAACAGCAGACCTTAGATAGAAATGAGCGGGAGATGACTGAAAAATATGTGGGTATGAATATTAGATAGAAACTCTTCATGTTTTAGTACTTGGGTACTTTTCTAAAGGATTTCAGAGAGGACATGAAAGGCTGAACAGGCCTAGAAATCCAAAAGACCCATTATCCACTAGAAGCAGACTGTGGCTTAAATTTGAGGCACAGCGTCATGAGTTGCCAGCCTTATTTGAGGATTCACTGAATTGCTTCAGGGTGTTTTCTTCTTTTAAGAATCTATATAGAGAAGTTCTATAATCAGTTTCTTCGGCATTTGAACCACTTAACAGATGCACAGACTGTGCTGGCTCCAGATCTTATCATCAGTTCCCCCGCTCCCTTAAAAGACGACAAGCACCTTATTTCAGCCTGCATTAGTGACTGTGCCATGGTCATTACTTGTCCCAGTTTGTCAGCAATCTAGATTATCTTCTGACTTGCTGCTCTTCCCATTTAGTTTTGGATGAGTTTCCTGTACTTTTCTAATTCAGAATGAATTATGCTGACAGTAGTATATATATATGTTAACAAAATAATGCGTACGGGAATTAGAGGTAAGCCGTATGCCAAATTCTGGCTATAATTCTTCAGTACTGCACACTAGAAGATATTCAGTCTCTTCTCCAGCCATTTAATATACTGTTTGATTTACTTTTGTTCGCTGCTTTGCATACAGAGAAAAGTATCTTAAAGGGAAGGTGGAGAGAGAAAGCAATTTCAAATGTTTTATAACTTTGAAAATGTACTATTCAGCCCCTAATATGTCAGTTACAATAGAAAAAGATTTATTTCTGTTTTGCTAAAGGTAATTTCAGCTCTTGCAGGGGTATTTTCATGTGGTTATATACTGTGTTTTATAAGATGGCATTCATTTAGGGAACACAGGACATGAAAGCTGGAGATGACTGTGCAATAAGGATTCTACAAGTTATAAAAAGAGAAGATTTGCTAAAATCACAAATGTGCGCTTTCTGGCAACAATAGACAGATGCCAATAATGAGCAGCGCTGCCATATATTGATCTACAAAAAATATTTGAACCTTACTTCTCTGTGGGAACAAACTGATAAATTCAGTCCGTGACAAGATCAAAATAAGCCATCTACTCAACATGCAACACCCATATCCCTTTAATTGGGCCCACTTTTCTGCACAATATTTTAAAAAATCATTAGTGTTGTAGCGCTGCTATTCTAGCTCAGAGTTTTTTTTGTGATCACACTCAAAAGAGGAAACACTTCTGTCAGAGAGAAGAGCTCATTGAGAAGAGGCAAGTGACACCCTAAATGTCTGTGGTTCAATTTTAGTTGTTTCCAGCTATAAATACCTTAAACTTAATACTTAATGGTTGAGTAAAAGGCTGATTCAGCTCTTGCACTGGGAGGGAAAGGACAGAATTAGCAATAACGGATAAGAAGTCATTTGACCATTTATTCACAAACATACAATTAGAGATTTTCCTTCTTGACAATCAGGCAGCAATTCCTTGAATAATTTTAACATGAATATTTCTGTGTATAATATGGAAATGAACACCAGACTCATTGAGAAATGTCAAATCTGGATTTAAACTTTCTATCTCAGGTATATTATTGGATTAACATGCTCATATTTTAAAATTTCCTTTAAAAATCCCTCAGCCTGATCTATCTAAAGTAAAGTAGTCCAAACAGGTCTAAAAGGACTGACATATTGCACCACAGGTTGACATATTCTTATTAAAAAGCAGATACAGTTTTCTCAAAGGAAAATTTATATTTTAAGCAATGAAACAGGGAGACATCATAAGGTTTTTAATAGAATTACTGTATGCCTTGTGATTTGGAGTTCTTTAAAGCTACAATGAAAATGACATCTAAAAATAAATCAATATTCCAATCTCTCTGTCATTTTCCATAATCTTTAATATGTTACTGAAATAATAATTTATGTAAAAATTTAGAAGTAGAACAGATAATAAAATGTATCTTCCAAATGGATAAGGGCCTAAGCTAGAAAACCAACATCTGCATTAGGATCTTCATGCAGCTGTTGAAATTTATGCTGTTTTTTTGTTTTACTTCTGAAGTCAGAGTCAGGTATGAAGGTCCCAGCAATACAAACCACATAGACACATATGAGCTGACAAATATGAACAATGTCATAACTTTAACTGGGCCACTGGTAAGCTGACTGTTAAGCAACAATTAACTATTTACTAGGTCAAAGTCTAACTTCAGCTTAAAGGTGTAATCTCAAGTTTGGAAAACATTAAGTTCCATACTTTTCGTCTCAAGCCATTTCTTCTTTAACAGAGTTCAAAACTTGATCCAGCAACACCCTGTTCCCATTTTTAGTGGATTCCACTCAAACCACAACTATAAACAAAGGTTAAAACAAAGTTAAAAAGTGCATGTCCATAATAGAAACGCTCACAAAATTGCCTGTGATGCTGATCGGATAGTTAGCAGAGACAGTGATAATCCTGAGCAAACTAATTTGATTTGCCTTTTAATCTCACAGTCCTTCTAGTTTAATCTTGTTACAGATTTTGGTTTTTTTTTCAATATTCATATCTATTGGTTTATGATTATGTTGCTAAACTACATTTGGGCATTCAGTAAATTATTTCTATTTAGAATGAGATTAACATCGATGTGTTCCTCTGGGCCTTCTCTAACAGTTCCATGTCTTTTACTGGGGACCCCAGAGCTGGATGCAATATTGCAGGTAAGGTTTCACAAGAGTGGAGTAAAGGGGAAGAATCACATCTCTCAAACTGCTGTCTATGCTTCTTTTGATGCAGCCCAGGGTATGATTTGCTTTCAGGGCTTCAAGTGCACATTGCTGGCTTGTATGAAATTTTTCATCTGCCAGTATCCCCAAGTCCTTCTACTTAAGGCAATGGGTTAATTAATTCATTTACTAAAGAACAAAATCACAACAAAAATTGGAGTCCTTCAGCATCAGATGATGTATTTCCCAGGTGTTGAAGTGTTGGAGAAGTTGGAAGAAGTTATTTCCCACCAGGTTTATCAAGTTACTAAGTTAGTACAAAGCAACTGCAGTTACCTTTTCTTGGACTTCTGGTATATCAGTGACATAGCCATTGATATTATGATAATATCAAACTAGTCTTCCTCTGTACATCACTTAGACAAATCTGCAATCAGTCCATACTTAAAGAAATAGTGTTAGCTCTAAATCAAACATGGACAGCTTCCAAGAAAGCTATTTCCTGTTTCCATATAGTGGACATTATTTACAGCTCCAACATGTTTTACACAATCAGAATAATTAATCTGCTTATTCAAAGAAAGACTAATGAATGCAAAGTAAATAGGAATACTTATGGCTAAGTATTAGAAAAGCATTACTTTTGCTTTGAACACTAAGGTTAGAGATTAACAAACATGTTCTAATAAACTGGTTTGTTAAAAAATGTCCAGATGATTAAATGATAAATCTAGATAAAAAAGCTTGATTTTCAGCCTGATTGATTTCCCTTGTGTTTTAATTGTATGTTACTTTCAAAGAATTAAGCAGTAGTAATAATGGCATACTGTTGCCTTTCATTAACAACACGTTTCAGTTATAACTGTTTCCTTTCTTCCTCTTACCCATTTTTCAAATTTGTTCATTCTTATCTTAGAAACACAAAATCACACAATAGTTGAGGTTGGAAGGGACCTTTTGAGATCGTCCAGTTCAACCCCCTTGATTAAGGAGGTTGCCCAGGGCCATGGCCAGTAAGGTTTTGAATATCTCCAAAGGTTGCTTCTTTTGGCAACCTGTTCCAATGTTTGATCACTTTAGCAGTAAAAAGAAAGTGGTTCCTTATGCTTAAATGGAATTTCTCATATTTCAGTTTGTGCCCACTATGTATTTTAAGTATCATCAATACTGATCAAGGTGTATTAATTGATGTAGAAGCTATCCTATGGAAGGTGGTACCACAGGACAAATATTTTCCTAGGGCAGCTAGTGGTCTTTAGCACCCATTAAATAAAATGATGGAACTCTTTCATGTCCCACAGTGCTTTTTTAAAGGACACATCTGAAATAAAATGAAAGCAAATACGAGCTACAAAATGATAGGATTTTATCTTCTCGCCCACCCCCCGGCCTTCCTTTTTAGAGTGGAGATGTGCTGAAAGCAAGAAGAAAAATGGTAAAACTGTGTGGTCTACCCATGCTTCAGTGCATGTTATTTCTAGATTTTCCTATTTCACTGTAACAGCAGGAGAAAAACATCCTACCCAAGGTTGTTAAGGAACTTGTCTACAGAATTAAATGTCCTTTGCTTTTTTTTTTTTTTGTTGGAACTGCAACACAAATTAAGCTTTATATGCTGTATTGCTAATACAACTGAACTTTGTCCTGTTTCTGAGTAAGACTGAAAAGTTTGCGAAAGGCTATGTTTAACACACCTGTCTACGGCTAACGTGCTGCAGATTTTCCAGTGCAGTTTTTGGGCCAGCTGAAAAAATAGAAGTGCTCTGTTGATATTGATGAATTATTCTACCCATCCTGTATTGAAGCAACATGCTTGTTTACTCTTGGCCAAAACAAGATTGTACCAAGCATTTGGTACCATAACTCAGAAGCACATCAATGTTGCCCATAGAGGAGAGGTCCTCAAGTCCAGTGAATCAAGTGTTTCAGATGTGACTGAGAAAGAGTGAAAACACCTTTGTCACCAAATATGGTGTTCTTATCAGACTCCATTTTTTTTTCTATATAGTATTTACATGATATTTCAGAAAAATAATAAGACAATGGAATGAAATATCGAAACAACTATCGTTCCTTTACCTTTTCATATCTGCCGTATCTCAGAACATTGTCAAAAAAAAAGATGTCTGAAGATTAAGTGTAATAAAGTTGATTTTCCACAAATAATACACAGTACATTCATTATATATGTTTTGTGACAGAGGAAGTTGTTGTCCTTTTTCGTCCAAATATTTCTGACTGTTCTTGCTTAATTTTAACTTCAATAATCAGAGATCCCATAATGACTTTTTTACAGTTTAGAGTTACAATTCTTTCAAACAAAAGAAATTCTACCTGGCAACCACTAAGGTTTCTTTTTAACAGATTTTGAAAAAAAATGAGATACTTCTTTAAAAACAGAAAACATTCAACTTTATGCAATCTTTAAGGAAAGGTTACAAAAATAATTTGCCATCACAAACTAAAGCATAGGTTCAATGCCAAACTGAGTAGTTCTGCTTGTTCTTGAGTAGCTACTTACTCTCTGCTTATTCTCCCACTGTTCAGTTTTTGCTTTTTGGGAATCTTGTTTACCAATAACATTCTCTGAGCTAGTCCTGTATATCCAAGAATGAGGAAGGACTGATATGAGTTCTTATCCATACCCTTCCACTGAGGTTTTACGCAGGGAGCTGTGCATGAAACTGCTGAATGATGATCCATCGTTTCAGATTAAGTGACTGATTACTGATGAACATAACAGTCTAGTGTGTCAGTATAGAAAAGCAGATGTAGGAAGATGTCCTTGGGATAAATTCAAAGTTGAATTAAATAATGGTGTGAATTGGTCTTCATCTGAAATGAAATAAAACCAACCAGCTCTGATCCAATAGTTTGGATGGCTTTACCTTTTCAGTTTAGTTTCAAAAAAAAGTAAATCATACTCAAGAAGACAACAACCTATGTGTTTTGATGGTGAATCTCCATGAATATTTGTTATTTATAATTTTCACAAGCAAAAACTCTCTATAGCTTTCAGGACTTAAAATCAGCATATGTGACAACAAAGCCTGTTACTAGACATTAACTTCTCGTGTAAAGACAATGTACTTCTCCAGCACCTTTCCCTTGTAAACTTCTGATGAATAATAAAGTACAACTGTGAAATAAACAACAGATACTCAGGGCTAAAGCTATTTATTTCCACAGTTATCCACTACTCAAATGAATGATTCCTAAAAAATTGTGGCAATTATACTATGTTACAAGGTGATTTCAGCAAAAACACCTTGTCACAGGAGATGTGTTGCAGGTAATTTAAGCTGCCATTGTTAGTACAAATATATCAAGTGTATTTATATACTGCAATTCTAATTCAACAGAAAAACACATTTAAAAATCAAACTATAAGTCTGATATTATAGACCTTCAGAAAAATTGATATAACTAAACTTGGCTGAAATAAAATCATGTTAGAGTTTTAAGAAATGGATCAGGGAGACATCTCAAGAAATCACCATGCTGAATGCTTGTCCCCAAATAGGATTTGTATATAAAATACAGTCAACAAATATTTGTCCCAATTTAATATTGAAAAAAGATTCTAACATCAAAAAATTGTTCAAGTAGTAAAAAGACCTAATAAATAAAGACTGTCACCCTACTGTAAAAAGTCATTTTTCATCTATTTAATAATTCAATGCTATAATATATTGAAAATAAACTAGAAAAAATAATCTTAAAACAGTAAGCATAATGACAAAACCAGTAAAATATTAAAATTCTCCAGAGCTTTTCTGTTTTTTAGCACTATCTTATCAGAGGATAAGTAGAAGACCACTTCCCAAAATCTTGCAGAACCATTGACATCATTTGCCTAACTCATTAGGATGATTTAATTTAATGTTATGGATCTAAAGCCATGGACTAACCTAACCTTTAATAAAATGTCAGCGTCTGATATATGTGAAATATTAGGATTCAAAGTTAAAAACTAGAGAATTTCACAGGCACTAGTTGCTGATTTTCTTATAAAAGAAAAAAAAGCCACCTCTGCCTTCTAAATTGTATCCTGTTTCATTCATCTAAAATGTTTAGCTATAGGGATATCATGTCACTCAAAAGAGGGTAGATTTTGACCAGATATGAGGAAGAAATATTTTAATATGAGGGTGGTGAAACACTGGACCACGTTGCTCAAAGAGGTGGTAGATGGCCCATCCCTGGAAATACTCAAGGTCAAGTTGGACAGGGCTCTGAGAAACTTTATGTAGTTGAAAATGTCCTCGCTCATTGCAGGAGAGGTTGGACTAGTTGAGCTTTTCAGGTCCCTTTCAAACCAAGCTATTCTATGACTCTATGATTCTATTTACATCGTAATGAGACTATCAATGCACACTAAAAGTGGTTGCTCTCCAAACCTGAAACAGACATAAAGCTAACAAAAAACAGTGTAAACAATCTCTTTTGTTTGTTCCACCATCCAGGTCACTGGATTAACTGTTGTATCCCTACTGATTTAAACTAGACTCAACAGGGGAAGGGGGTATTATCAGGCTTGCCTGTGACAAGCCAAGGGACAATGCACCAAGGAAAGAGGAACGGTGTGTTAGCGAGGGCCTGCAGCCGTTTGCTCCAAGATGTGCTGTCTACGCTGCAGCACACTCGAAGTCTTATGTAGATGAGCCAGGAGCTCAAGGGGTAACAGGAGCCAATAGTGAGGCACTGTTAATACACAGCAAAGGAATGCTGCCTGGAGAGCAGCACAAAGGAATTGCAACCACTCCAGACAAGTCAGCCTCAATGAGGACACGGATGAAATGCCTCTATGCAAATGCACGGAGCATGGGAAACAAACAGGAGGAGCTAGAGATGTGTGCCTCCAAGGCTACGATCTCATTTGCATCACGGAAATGTGGTGGGATGGCTCCTACGACTGGAATGTGGGCATGGAAGGTTACAGGCTCTTCAAGACAGACAGGCAGGGGAAATGAGGGGGCGGCGTTGCTCTGTATGTCAACGACCAGCTGGAGTGCATGGAGCTTGGCCTAAGAGCCATGGATAAAGAGATGACCGAGAACCTATGGGTCAGGATTAAAGGGAAATCAGGAGCAGAGGACATTACAGTGGGGGACTGCTACAGACCACCTGACCAGGAAGACTGAGCAGATGAAGCCCTCTATAGACAGATAAGGGTGGCATCGTGTTTGCAGGCCCTGGTTTTCATGGGTGACTTCAACCATCCCGACATCTGTTGGAAAGGTAACACAGCAGGGCATAGGCAATCCAGGAGGTTCTTGGATTGTATTGACAACAACTTCCTTCTCCAAGTGGTAGAGGAGCCACCAAGGAGAGGAGCAATGCTGGACCTTTTCCTTACCAACAAGGAGGGGCTGGTAGGCAGTGTCAAGCTCAAGGGTAGCCTGGGCTGCAGTGACCATGAAATTGTGGAGTTCGAGATCCTCGAGGCAGCGAGGAGGGTGCGCAGCAAGCTGACCACCCTGGACTTTAGGAGAGCTGACTTTGGCCTCTTGAAGAATCTGCTTGGTATGGTGCCATGGGATGAAATGCTGGAGGGAAGAAGGGCCCTCATTCAAGGATCACCTCCTCCAAGCTCAGGACTGATGCATCCCTACAAAGAAGAAGGCAGGCAGAAAAGCCGGGAGGCCTCAATGGATGAACAAGGAGCTCCTGGGCATGCTCAAAAGTAAAAAGGAGGACTATAGGGTGTGTAAACAGGGGCGGGTAGCCTGGAAGGAATACAGAGAAATTGTTTGAGCAGCCAGGGATCAGGTTAGGCAAGCTAAAGCCCAGATTGAATGAAATCTGGCCAGGGACACCAAGACAAAAACAAATAAATCCTTCTATGAGTATGTCAGCGAGAAAAGAAAGACTAGGGAAGATGTGGGCTCTCTCTGGAAGGAAACAGAAGAGCTGGTCACCTGGGACAGAGACAAAGCCGAGGTACTCAACTACTTTTTTTGCCTCAGTCTTCACTGGCAAAGACTGCAGCCACACTAGCCATAATGCAAAAGGCAAAGGCGAGGACTGGGAAAACAAAGAACCATCCACTGTAGGTAAAGATCAAGTATGAGACCAGCTGAGGAACCTGAAGTTGCACAAGTCCATGAGACCTGATGAGATACATCCGCAGGTCCTGAGGGAACTATTTTCCCTATTTTCAAAAAGGGAGAAAAGGAAGACCCAGGGAACTACAGGCTGGTCAGTTTCACCTCTGTGCCTGGCAAACTGGAAGAAGGTGGATTTAGATTAGACCCTAGGAAAAAAATCCATTGCTATGAGAGTGGTGAGGCACTGGAACAAATTGCACAGGGAAGTCGTGGAGGCCCTGTCGCTGAAAGTGTTCAAGGCCAGGTTGGATGGGGCTTTGAGCAACCTGGTCTAGAGGAAAGTGTCCCTGCCCATGGTGGGGCGGTTGGAACTAGATGATCTTCAAGGTCTCTTCCAACCTAAACTATTCTATGATTCTATGAATAATATATTTAATACAGACAGATCTTTGAACACAGTTTAACTTGTCATTTTGCAAGAAAACTAGCTTTTCTTTATCTGCCTGCAATTATCTGTACCTGGACCTGTACTATGCAATATTTAAAGCTTTATATATTAAAATTGAGCAGTAGTTATTAATTTTGCCACCACTTAGTAGATATCAATGTTCTTTCCCAGGCAAAACTAAATTGAAAAACAGAAGAACTTGATCCTGTTCCATCAAAGGCACTAGGAATTTTTCATTTGCCTTAAGTGGGATTTGGATTAAAACTGAAATAATAATTACAGCATTAGTAGATTTATATGATCAAACCTCACTTCATTTTTTAAAAAAATCCTGATTAGTGGATAGAGTAAGTGTAGTATATTTATTATATTTGAATCTTAGCAATATATTTATTACCATGTCTCAAAATCTTAATTGAATATTTAATTTAAATCAGCCTTCATATGAACTATGTTGAGGTTTGAAAATGTGCTAAATGAACATCTTAATTTCTAGATTATGCTGTTTCTTTGAAAGCTCTATCAATTGTTAGAGAGCACTGGAGACCTCTATGAAGTCCATTGTACAGAAGCATCTGACCTGTGCAATGAAAGTCTTATATAGTCTGGGATTTGCTAGTTAATTACATATTATTGTGAAACAATATGTCAAAATGTGTCACAACTAACTTCATTAGTTTTCATTACGCAGATTAAAAAATCTGATGGTCATTCTTACCTCTGTATTGATTAGTAATGCTACATCATTTTGAAATATTGATGATTAAGGCTTTTTCTATGAGAGCTCATGAACGTATTGAGTTAGAATGTTTTCGATTAATTTTTTTTCAGTAATAACTTTGGTCCATTTGAGACACTGCTTAATAGTCCATAACTCCTACTTTAATAGGAAACAATAATCAATTTCTACTTGTACTTGAATACTGTAGGCTATAAATTTTAACACATTTAATACACACTTAATGATACCCCTTTGGAAATACTAATGGAAGCAGAGTCTGGGCCATCATTGTTTGCATATGTATCCTTGAAGATTTACAGGTTATTTACTCAAATCATATAGACTATAATGGAACTAACCATTTTGCTACAGGAAAAAAAAATGAGGGCTTATAATTTTACCTAGCTTCTGTCCCCAAAAGTTTTACATGTGAGTCCTAGATATAGATGATCTATAAATATGATATTCACTCAGTGATAGCAAGCTTCTCACTTAAAAGAGGACATGGATCCCATTATGAAAAGGTTAATAATATATTCCAGCATATTGTTTTAGAAGTTGTAAAATTCTATCAGCCTGCAGCGAAAGCAGAGGCCTATAGCACCATAAATTGGAAGCAGAATAAACAGGATGTGATTACTGTTTTCTTGCTTTAGAACAAGACCAAAGCATACTAAAACAGTATAACCAGTGACAGTACTTTGTAAAATGGTAACTTTACTAACATGATCATCAATAAGCATTTTGTAACACAGACAACCATAAATGTATAAATAATATTCAACTGCAAGAAGTCAAACAAAGACTTGGGATACAATTGCATAAACGGGGTTCGGGAAACCACCTGCAAGCAATGAAGTTGGCAACATACAAACAAAGGATGTAGAACAGGCCAATAACAGCATTCCTTTTGTTCTTGCGGAGCAAGGCTGGGAGCAGGCTTGTTATCACTAATTGTTTAAGTATGTAGTGCTAAAGATTATTATTGAATAAGAAACAGCCATTGGCGATGTGTATCGTTAATGAACATCAATCTGGTAAAATCCTTAATTTTGAAATGGATCTGATTTATCAATCTTTTAAACACTTTTTTCCCCACTGATTTCTATGTCCCTAGCTGATGTATGGATAAATTCACAAAACCACAGAAGGAATGAGGTTGGAAGGAACCTCTTGAGATCATGTTTTCCACCCCTGTTTTTCAAGGCCACCTGAAGCATCTTGCCCAGGATGAGTTGCAGTTGCAGCTGTATTCAGTTGCAACAAACCCGTGCTGTAGGCAAGTTATGTGGAATTAGACAGATCTTTCACAATTTGTTTGGTTGGAACATCTTGATTTTTTCTTGCATGCTTTGATGGTCTATAGCTGGCAGGAATTTCGTAGAATAAATCATAGAATAGTTTAGGTTGGAAGGGACTTCAAAGATCATCTAGTTCCAACCCCTCTGCCATAGGCAAGTGTCCTTACACCTCCCACTAGACCAGGTTGCTCAAAGCCCCATCCAGCCTGGCCTTGAACACTTCCAAAGATGGGGCCTCCACAAGTTCTCTTGGCAACCTGTTCCAGTGCCTCACCACCTTCATAGTGAAAAATTTCCTCCTAATAGCTAATCTAAATCTACCTTCTTCCAGTTTGAAGCCATTACCCCTCATCCTATCACTACATGCCCTTGTCCTTCAGATACTGGAAAGCTGCTATAAGGTCTCCCTGGAGCTTTCTCTTCTCCAGGCTGAACAACCCCAACTCTTTCAACCTGCCTTCATAGGAGAGGTGCTCCAGCCATCTGATCATCTTTGTGGCCCTCCTCTGGACCCGCTCCAACAGGTCCACATCCTTCTTATGCTGGGGGCTCCAGCGCTGGATGCAGAAGTCCAGATGGGATCTCACCAGAGCGGAGTAGAAGGACAGAATCTCCTCCCTCGACCTGCTGGCCATGCTTCTTTTGATGTAGCCCAGGATACGGTTGACCTTTTGGGCTGCAAACGCGCATTGCGGGCTATTGTAGTATAATAATATTAGATACTCATACACTTACATACTTATATAATAATATGCTTTTATAAGTACATAATTATAGCGTAATTGTCCACTGTTTTAAGAGTTTTCCTTACTCAAGAGAAAAAGTTGATAGGAAACAAGATTTTCAGAACAGTTTAAAGAAATTAGGTGTTAACTACTTCAAATCAAATAAATTGTGCTTCACAGGAGACCTGTGGGATTTTTGAGACACACACTCCACATGCTTACCTATATGGAACCCCTTCAACAATACTAGTCAAGTGCTTAAGAATTATTTTCCCCTTTTAAATGCAAAGATTATGAGAGGAGAAGGAAACACACATAATAGTGTTTCGTGGTGTGGGATAATTTTAAGTACACTGGCTGCTTGTTCTACAGGGTTGAAAAAGGTTCTGTCTCATAGGTTCAGAAAAAAATAAAGTTAAATCCACTTTGCAGTGAAACAATTTTGAAAAAAAATTTCAATCAATCCTATTATATGTTTCAAGGAGAACTGGTCTTTACCTTATTCTTTTGTGGTCTCCATAGGCCTAACAGTTCAATGCCAAACACGCAGTGCAGCACAGCCTTCCTTCCCCACCAATTTACACTTCTGAGAAAAGAAATGAGATCTCATGCAAGTATCTTTCTACCTGCCTTTGCACACTTATGAAGCTTCATCCTGCTAGCACTGTCACTGGATAGTGGAAGTCGCTGATAGCTTTTATTACCAAGAACAAATAGCCGTGCTTATGACAGACTTGGAAAGAAACTTTCTTTCTTTAGAGCAAACGAGCTATCCCTTTCCAAAATGCTAAGGCTGATCATAAAAAACATTCAAAGAAAATGTACATGAAAATCCCTTCATTTTTAACCATTACTTTTAAAAATGTTGATAACTATCTTTACAATATACCATAACCACATCCATTTAACAAGTCAATCCCCTACAGAAACCTATGAAGGTAGATTGCAAACATTTCTTTCAAAGCTTTTCATTTGGAAGTACAAAATGTCAAGGAATTTTAGAAATTGTGGAATCCCCATGTTCTAAGATACTTATTATTCAACAGAACAAGGCCCTGAGCAGCCTGATCTACTGTCACAGCCAGCCTTGCTTTGAGCAGGGGGTTGGGCTAGTAGACCTTCTGAGGCCCCTACCAGACTAAAATAATCTGCAATTTTATGATTCTGCATTTAAAGAGTGTAATTGGCCAAGACACAAATATCTTCACTTTTCGTTTTCCTTAAATTTATGTTGAATTTACCAAAAGGATTTTTTGACAGACTGGATCTGCTTATTTGGTTATTCTCAGTTTGCTTGTTATAGTCCTTAAGGCATAGGGGAAGCTCTGCTGAGTTTAAGAGCAGTTTTGGTTTTCTGGAGGAGCCCATATGTAGGAGAAATGTGATCCATCTCTAGCTGTGGCTGTTTAAAAGTCGCATCACAAATGTGCACACACAGGGGGATGCCTGCTGTCTTAGAGAGTTCTTGAGTAAGACAAGGAGAGTAACAGGTGATTTATGAAAGAAATTTAGCTGACCTGGCACTCAAGACAAATGTTTAAAGAAAAAAGAAATGAAAAATTGACTTGCTTTCTCTACCCTCCCACAGCCTTGATTTTTAATTTTACAAAGAAAACATCTTGATATTTGACTTTTTTTACGATGCTAGAAAGTTACATGGATGTGCCCTGCTCAGACAAAAGGAAAACAGCTACATATGCTGGGAAGGGAGTGACTTTATAGTTTCATACAGTATTTGGTCAAACTTCTTTGTGACTGGAGTGGAGTTTTCTGTTTCACTCAGAGTTTAATCTGTCACTCAGTCACACACAGAACAAATGTGATTACATTTTCTTTACAAAGAGAACTATTGTTGTATCACAAATGCTACATATTTTTACAGTTTTTAGATGTCCTGGTGATCACCTTCCCACACATCAAGAGAGGATTTCAAACTTTGGCATGATTTCAAACTTTGGCACTCCTCAGAAATATAGTCACACATACAGGTCTGCTTGGAGGCTTCCAGGGTTGGAAGGCAGATCTCTGACAATACAAATATTTAACCGCAAGTGTTTTGTGAATATTTGCGCTTAAAACATAAAATACCTGGTATGATTAGGGTATCAGTGGATGATCTCACAGTTGTTCTGTTACTCAAAAAAGCAACTTGGTGGATTGAAGTGACAATGAGTTAAATATTATTGAGAGCAGCAATTGAAGTAAGGGGGTTAAATTTGTCAAATACAGGGGAAACCCATTCACAAGCACATGCACACTCACATATACACTGGTCCTGGGTGTATGCCAAGCTGGATCCCTGCTGGAAGCAGCTAGGATCAAATAACTGCAGCCCCAATCCATTTTATATCCAACATAGACCTTCAGATGTCACAGAGGTGGCATAGTCCAGGGAAGTCATGCTAGTTTCTATCAGCTGAGTCTATTTCTTCGTAGAAGTGCAAGATCCAATGTGCAAGAATATTATTGTGCATAAGGGGATAAAACAAAGATTACACAAAAAAGATAGAAATTGTATACTAATATAGAAGAATCAACTCATGTCCTGTACTCATTTAATCTTATTTAATCTCATATTAAGTAAATAATTCAATGTTGTACTATGTACAAGTACATAATACTTAAAGCTTTTTTACCTAAAAGTGCTGTTGTTGGGAAAGGCTGGAAATCAAGATTAAAATTCAAAATGATGCTGATATGTAAAAAAAAAAAAGTCTAAAAAAACCTCAAATGAAATGCAGTTTAACAAGTGCATATGCAAAACACTACACTTACATGCACACGACAACACATATACTAAAAGGGGGATGACTGAAAGATCTGCAAAGAAGGATCTGAGGTTTAAAGAGTCTTATAAACATGCATAAATCAATAGTACATTTCTGCTGTAAACAGAAGAAAATGTGCAATAAGTACTCAGGAATTTCACATATCAAATACATAAAACAATCCTTCCACACTATTCAAACACCTTCTCTGGGGCTGGCAGTAAATTTCCAGAGCAATACAGTGTCAGTAAAGTTCGATCTGTCTTTTAGGCCATCTAAGGCTTTCACTAAGTGTCTTGAGAAGCTGTAAGTAGTATGCTATGATCTTGATAACCTGCTAATTAGATGCCATCAGCATCTGCTGTCCATATATATCTCATCCTTGCTATTCCTTCTAGTCTTTTCACACACCTATCATTCAAACCACATTCATACCAGTCCTAATGTTTTTACTACAAATCTCAACTGAGGGAAGCTGTGCAGGCATATGTAGGAGTGTTTTGTATATCAGCTTCATATAGTTCTACCATACCAGCAACTTGATTTATGGTGCAAAGAAGCACATACAGGCAAAGAAGCATGAGCAAATAAAGATAGAACATGTAACTTTTTACAGGCCATTAAAAGGACATATTTACACAGATGAATGAAGACCGTTGCATGTTCATCGTGCCTTAAGATTATTATCATATGATAAGAGGCTTCCAATATTTAAGAGGGAAAAATTCGAATTTCTTTTGAAATTTTCTATTGTGATGCTGGACATTTATCTTGATTTTAAGCTCTTGAGATTAATACATTTGCTGGGGTCTTGTAACAATCAGTAGAAGTCATAGATGGGAATGCAAAAGACTGACTCCCTCTTATAAGAAAAAAGCAATATTTTATTTTTTATGAGATATAAAATTGAAGATGATCTGATCTGAAATAATTTTGATTTGTGCCTGCTGTGGACCGTAATTGTGATTGCTAAATAATTGATTGGTTAAAAATGTGCAGGTTTATCAATTTTTATATCCTGACTTACACTCTGTTTGCAAAAATATATTTTCAATTGTTAGAAACAATAGTCTTTAACCAATACAGCAGTTTACAGTTTCTTCAGTGTAACTGAAAGCTGAATCTGTGCTGTTAACTCCTATATAAATGTTCATGTGTCATAAGACAGTTGGCACAAACTGGCCTTCAAACTGCCTCTGCGTCAGCAAAGGTGATCTGGTTTGTATGTTTCGTTTATAAACTTCTAAAGCAGTTGCGAGTACTTTGGGATGAAATTCACAATGCAATTCCAACTTTTACTCTTCATTCCAGCATGATTTAACTAACAGGAAGCTCCTTTTCTACTATATGCCAAAATGAAAAATAATTGTAGGGTAAATATTAGATTACTAAAAATGCAAACAAAGACTTAAATGAAAATTATCTGTAACTATAAAATAAATCATCAAATGCAATTTTTTAAGAAGTACACAAAACTGCTGTAATCTGACTGAGATGCAAGATTTTATTTTTTTTTTAAAGAACTGGGAAATACAGGAGGTGTTCAGAATATTTTCTCAGAACAAAATCTGGAGCTTTGATTTCTTGTTTTTAAGAACTGATCAGGACAGGACATCCATTTGAGATATAATGTTCGTATTCTGTAATTTGAAAATGCACTTTCAGTGATTCTGATTCTTGGAACAAATCAAAGACAAGGTCAAATTTCTTATGTCACCCTATACAAAGCAGACAAACAGATCACATGGGAAGAACTATGTCTAAGAAACTATGCACGCAGGTCCAGATGCAAGGATGCACATGCATATAGCTTTTCTAAGTTTTCAATTTCTGTTCAGTTTGTTTAAAGAGCCCAAAGATAGACACATTATTCTCTCATGTTTAAAATCAGATTCTAGATTTAGACTCAAGCCTTTTGGCATCTGGAATTAGGAAAACAGTTTGACTTGGGATACAGAGACTGTTATTGTTTGTATTGTCAGACTGTGGCATGTGATGGAAAGCACATTTTACTTCTTACTAGAATGTAAATTATAATTTGTGCAATTAGAAACTAGAAAAGTAAAGGTTATAAAAAAAGCCAGACTTCACTCTCACTAGTGCTAAAATACAGTAAAGCAAATGGTAAAGCAGTACATAGTCACAGAACATTTACAAAAAAACAACAGGAACTCAATCAAAAAAAGCTTCCCTGCAGATGATATTAACATACATTCCATTGCTGGTAAAAAAAAAAAAAAAAAAAAATTCCAGTGTTGAATTTTTTCATAAAATTATTCCAGCTCTCCAAGACCTCCACCAGAGTCAGTTGCCTTCTAACCAGTCCTGCTTGGCTGTAAACTCATTTTCCACTACAGGCCAAAGTGAAAAATATTATCCATGATCTTAAAGTAGTTGGTTACAGATCTTAAAATGGAGAACTTCTTTCTCTCTCTCTCTCTGGCCTCTGTTCCGTTCCATAGAAGAAATCAGCTGGAACTTCCTGTGTTGTTCCACCTATTTTTCTCATAGAAACATGTTGAATTGCTTTTGCTAGCCTTTCTACCCAGGCCAAAGAGAACCAATGTGATACTCAGTGACTATTTACAACTATTAACTCAACATGAAATGAATTTAATCAAGGTAAAAAAACCAACAAAACAAAACAAAGAGAAAAAAAGAAAATGAAAAAACAACCCATATGTAATTTAAGAAATTAACTCTCATTTGAAATGAAGCCTGTCTCTTACAATTCCAGTAGATTTTTGATAAACAACAAAAAGTTTGCTTAATTGTGCAAAGCTATTTTTCTTTTATGCTTTAACAAAACCTTTTTTACTTCATGTCCCTTCTGTATTTTTGTTTCAGCTTCTCAGGAATGTAAAAAACATGTTAAACTTGTTAAAACAGAACTGAATTAGTAATTCATCTCTTCTTCATTCATTGGTACCCTCTTTAGTAGTTGACTATATTTACAAGAAAATAATATAGGCAAACTATAAAAAGGAAGCAATTTTTTTCATATTATACATACTCACCCTAAGGTTAATACTTTCTTTGCTGTCAGAAAGAGTTCACATACATCCATAGCTTACTGTTCTTTAAAATGAAGCAACTCACACCACCAAAGTACTTCAGGCTGCCCTTATGGAAAGAATCAATCCTCTTGTCTCACACCAAAAAGATAACATATTTATTACCAAACAATTCCTAATGGAAGATGAACAAAGCATTCTGATAATTCAAGGACAAATTGTTCTAACTAATAAATAATTGCTTTATCTATAATTATTCTGAGTTGAGTTGTGTTGAAAGCCCACAATAAAGAGGCAAGACAAAATACAAAAATGCATTTAATTTTATGCTAACCTAAGAAGAATCAAAAATTTATCTTTATGTCCTTTCTATGGGGAAAAGTGTATTTGCTGCTAAAGATTGTTTTCATTTTTTTATTCTAGGATCAAAAGTTCTGATCTGTTTAACAAAGTCTGGAGGTCTAGCCAAAAGGCAATCAGGATCAAAGTCTGCCTCCCTTCAAAGCTTCAAAAAGAGAATGGCTAATCATTCATAAACAGAAAGCAGAGCATCCACAGCAGAGCTCTAGCTGCTGTGTAATGATGTATGGGGTTCACACTGGCAACTCCAAGAGACGATATTGAAAAAAAAAAAAGCCCCTTTTAAGATTTGTACTAATCTGTAGAGAAAAACACAAAAAGATGAAACAGTCATGACAGTAAAAATGTCACATGGAACTGGATTGTGTATATTTACCATTAGCCTAAGTAAGAAATATTTTCTTGGGTCTTGCATTCTATGGGCTAAAGAGGAGGAATGAAGGTGGAGCGAAGAGAAAGTGTGACACCTGGGCAACAGCTAGAGTGGGAGAGAGAGACTAGTATCATGTGTCCAGGAAAAGAAAGATTGCCTAGAATCTACTTGTGTCATGCAAAGATAGGAGATCTTTGAGAAATACCTTAGACATAAGCATTTCTTCAGCCCAAGGCACCCCTCAGTTTCTGTATTTCTTAGGATAGCACCATTTAAGGCTCAACATAGCAAAAAATACATTATTTACAGCATAGAAACTCTTGAAAATTACTTTCATGGAGTTGAATTTTAAATTTCCCTTAATAATCGCCTTCCTAATTTCTTTTTCATCTTTGGATTCCCAGATTGAAGAGAAACTTTGTACTTCTTTCAATGAGTCTGAATAAAAAATTGTTAAAAAATATAAGATAAGACAATTATTCCTTTTTATATCTTTGAAATTTCATTTCATCTTAACTAGTTATGAAAATCATTGTATATATGTTTTTGTTCTGCAGGAAACAGATTTTTGGCAATAAAAAAAAGCTGTGGTACACCTCTGAGAAGGAGGGATTTCTATTTTATGTTATTTAATGGTAAAAACAGACTAAGTCATTGAAAAAGACACCTGCAGTTAAATATGAAATATTAATTCAACACAGTAATAAATAAAATAACATCATTCTCAGTGGCCCTCATTAGAAATAAAGCTCAATAATTTTCTAACACCACTTCTTATGCTTCACTGAAGTGATTCATTTGAAAACCAGTCTATTTTCATAAAAACAACTGAAGCAATTAACTGGTCTCTATTTACCCACTTCTGAAGCAAAAAGAAAGATACACTCAACACAGAATATATAACCTCTTTTATGTATTCATTTTAAATTAACATAGAAGACACTTATGCTCCCGCTAATCACAGATTTCATGGGTAAACAAGGAAGCAAAAGGCAAATCTGCTGACTGGTCACTGTGTTAAAGGGAGCTCAGTTTAATTTCCTGTCTCCTTTACTGCTCCCTTGATTCTGCAAGTAAATTACAGCAGTCACCACCTTGTAGTAGTTTAGAGCAGGCAGACCTGTTCCCAGAAAAAGTGCACCACTCTAGGGGGCTCCTTCTGAATGGCCCTAAACTGAGTCTTCTTGCCCTTGACCACATCCTCCCATGCTCCCTGTTCTGAAAAACAGGTTCTACTTTTAGACGTGAACCCAAGACTCCAAGGACTTCTAAGTTAACATCTCCTTGTGTTGATCCAAAGACCCAAGCTATGGAAAATTAAATTAAGACTTTCTGCCAGGTTTTGGGGTGTTTTTTCTTTTCACATTTAAACATCAAAGCCAAAGTAACAAAAGCATTACAGCATATTAAGACAAGAAGCAGTGTGCCAACACAGAGCACAGTGGGCATTTTTATCAGCCAGATGCAAGTTTATGTTTGCCATAAGATACTTAAATCTTTTAAGGCTTCCTATTTTGGTATTTACAGCAGATTGTGTCCCTTGTGTCTTTCAGCAGAAAAAGTGCCCTGATGAACGTAGCTGCAGGGGGTTGTTGGGTCAGGTAAAGGTTGCAATTTTGTCAGAGCCATGCAGAAGATTTTGCAAATTTGTCACACATTAGTGTCACTTGTCTTTCAAACATCTTTAAAATGCAAGTGCTACAAGGTCCAACAGATTGTCCTCTGCAGCCCATGGAGGTCCATGGTGTAGTGGCACATGGAGGACCCATGCTGGAGCAGGTGGATGCACCCAAAGGAGGCTGTGACCCCATGGAGAGTCCATGTTGGAGCAGGTTTTCTGGGAGGACTTGTGACCCTGTGGAAGACCCATGCTAGAGCAGCCCATTCCTGAAGGACTATACTCCATGGAGAGGATCCATGTTGGAGCAGTTCATGGAGGACTGCCTCCCATGGGAGGAACCCCACGCTGGAGCAGGGATAGAGTGTGAGGAGGAAGTAGAGGCAGAGACAACACCCATTCCCCATCCCCCCGTGCTGCTGTGAGGGAGGAGGTAGGGAAATCAGGAGTGAAGTTGAGCCCAGGAAGAAGGCATGAGCTGGGGCAAGGTGTTTTTAGATTTGTTCTTTTTTCTTATTATCCTACTCCTTTGTTAATTGGTAATAAATTAAATTAATTTCCCCAAGTTGAGCCTGTTTTGCCCATGGTGGTAATTGGTCTGTGATTTCCCTGTCCTTATCTTGACCATGAGCCTTTTGTCATATTTTCTGTCCCCTGTCCAGTCGGGAAGGGAGAATGATAAAGCAGTTTGGTGACCACCTGACATCCAGCCAAAGTCAGCCTACCACAGGGGGCCATGCAGATTGCCCAAAAATAGAAGATGGAGAGACATATGAAAACAGTAGAGATTTTATTAATGACTTTTTCAACTTTACAGAAACAGGTAACACCATCTTTTCAAAATGTTATTCACCTGAATGAAGACAGTTTGCAGTTCTTGCAGAGCTCCATCAACTTCACTTTACCCATGTGGTGCATCTTATTCATTCTGATACCTTCTTACATTCTTGAAGTCAAATATAATGTTCCAGGTGGGTTGCACAACAGTGGTATAATCTTGCATTATTTCTGCCTTCCATTGTGATACAACTTTAATATATGCAACACAAAAACCATATTGGCACTTTTTCTTTCATCTGGCATGGTGCCTTACTGATGCAGATTTAATTTGTTGCCTTTTATGAGTTCTACTTTTCTTTCATGTCTCCCACATCAACACTGAATCTCTGAAGTTTTGAAATAGCTCTTCCTTAGGTGTATTAGCTTGACATTTTCAAAGTTCAGTCTCATTGTGTTACTCTTTCCTGGCTCCCAATATTGCTGAGTTGTTTTGCATTTCTCTTCCTTACCCTTAGTTTCATTTTGGGTGTAAGTGACCAAGGACCACAGTGTTCACTTAATAGACAGATGCAGCAGTTAACAGGTGCACATGGCATCTTCATCTTCACAGAGCTGAAAACCGCCTTCTCAAAATCCTTTCTGAACTTAATCTTACCAGTAATACTGTTCCATCATAAAAACACCTAACTCAGTTGTACTAAATATAGTCCCTTATCAACAAATTTGTTTTTTCTTATGGTATACAGTTGACATATATGAAGTTTTCATACCTACAGCAAAACATATGTTCTGCTTTTCAGTTATAAAATCAATTCATTTGCTTGTAAAATAGCAAGTTATTACAGGTAGACACTCTTATACTTGTACAGAATTCTTAAAATCAATCCTATATTCTGTCTGAGGCTAAGTAAAATTGATATAAATTTTCACTGTTTATGGTACTGAAACTTAGTTTTCAGTAGCACAGCTTTCACTGAGTAAAAGGGAATACAACTATTGTACATGAGTTCAGCCAACAATATGAAGTAGTCTGTCTTTTGAAAATGAGAAGGCACCAAAAGAAAAGGAACTCACCTAAGTGGGTTATTACTGCAGAATACGTAGGAAATCATTTTATCTGCCAGTAAGGCTAGGATTTTGTGGGTGTGCTTTCAGAAGAGATTCTAGCAAGATCACGGATGAGATGGCAGGAGGTGGAGGAATTATGATGAATAAAACAGAACCAGCAGCAACAGAGAAGTTGAGCAGCTGTGCTTAGGTACTTGATACTGTTATTCTCTCACTGAAAGATTAATTCCGTGGGCATCTTATTGAAATTATTTTAGCTGACTGGCTGGATTTTCCCCTAGACTTGTCTGATAAGTGATTTTCCTTTCTAGAGATGTATTTCAAGTTTATCATTGTAAATTAAGGATAACAGCTTAGTACAGGCTTAACAAAAACCAGTAACTGTTGCTTAAGAGAAAAAAGTTATGTTCTTCTTCTTTTGGAAGTCCTGAAAGTACTGTAGTAGAAACTAATCTTTCCAAATTTGCTGTGTGCCTGTAAAGTGCATTTTTTTTTTTTTTGGACTTACTATTCCCTCTTGTTCTCAGATGCCTTCACAGAAGACTACAAAGAATGTTTGCTGGGCTATTTCTGTATCTCAGTCTCTCTCATCTACTGCTATATAAAAATAACCTCTGAATGATAGCCTGGTGGCAACACGGTCTTTCAATTGTTTCTGTTAATATGTATGTTGTAAATCCCTGGTCAGCAAATAGGACGCTAATAGAAGGAAAGGAAAATCCACGTGTGTGGCTAAATTCCTAACAAAAGCAAATCCAACCAGTGGACTACACTTAACTTTGGTATGAGCTGAAGATTGAGTTTACTCTTTTGCTTAGAAACACAGATGCTAGTGCTTCATCATAAGTCCCTTTTACTCAGGGGTGAGAGAGAGAGTGGGATTCCTGTAAGTAGCAGCAGATGCCACTTTTGACTATTATAAAGCAGTAGTATTACAGATGCAATTGAGAAAAACTGTGTGGAATTCACATTTTTTTGGTGATGTGCAAATTTGGAGAGTTTTGTCAGCTGATTTTGTCATACTGTGAGAAACTAATTATGACTGTTGGTTATTTCTAGCTCTAGGGTGATCCCTTTGCTCAATCTGACACTATAAAGAGTTACAAAGGAAAGACAAGCAATTCTGTACTTCTTTAAGGAATGTCTTAAGTTGTTGTGCTAAGTCAAGCAGACCAGAACAAGGCACACAGATTCAAATTTCTTCTTTTGCTCTTCCTCCTGACAGTCCAAATTTATCATTTTTTAAGGTTTCACCAGTAAATATTGTGTCAAAACATATTAATCCAACATCTCTTTACATCTCAGGCTGAACTGTGGCTACAAGTGTTTCAGAAAATGTCTTTTGTAAAAAGGAATTTAGGAATTAGTCCACAGTTCATGAAAATGTTAATGCAAAATAGCAGTTTTCTTAGCTGGGAATAGGTCCATAAAAGGCTGAAAAAAGAAAGTGTTAATGAAACATCATTCATTTTCTCCTCTGAAAAAAAACCCAATCAACAAGTCTACTCAAGGCAAAAGCACATGCGAAATTTAAGGTGTGTAGCCTGAAAGCAAGAGGGAGGGTTGAAGTTCTTTGGTGTCATAGTACAGGCATATGGACCTTCAAGCTGTGTGCCAGGGCTCTGCATCATGCACTGCTCAGAAACAGTAGCACCATCCAACACAGTAGATGCACACATCCGAGAGCAGTTGGTTTGAAAACCCAGAGCTCACATGAAGGGCCACAGGATATTTTAACTTACTGTTAACCACCTCATCATTAAGCTGAGCCTGACATGCCCACTTTTTCACCCTATTGAGTGAGGCAGATTTTTTTCTTTTTTTACAGTAGTAAAAAAGTAGTAATGTGTGTTTGTAGTAGCAGTGGTTACCTTAAGACTTCTATATCTTTGGAAAAAGAAAATCAGGAAATTAACTGAGTGCCACAGAAGACTAAGGATTTGTCATTTGAAATGTTTGCAAGAAAAAGGGCCTTTGCTCCACACAGAAATTTGAGAATCATATAAATCTGAGAATTCATATAAACCGTCAGTAGAGGGGCTGAGAGAAAGGAGAACCTAATAGATTACCTAATAAATTAAATAGAGAATCCAAATAGAAGTTCTCACAAATGGAAAGAATAAAAGCTTTAAAAAGAGCTTAAAAAAAACAGACTATCTATTTCCTCACAACCACTTTTATCTGTAACTGAAACAAATCAGAGCCCACATAATCTGTTAAACAAATTTCAATATTAACTATTTCCTTCCTTTTTTTTTTAATATTAAATTCCTTCCATACCAATTCTAGATCAGAAAACTATGAAGCATCCTTATGGCTCTCTTGTATTTGTTTACTAACATCAGTGACAGTTTAAATCTTCTCAGGGGAGTACAAAAAAAGTATTTTGTTCTTTTCTGATGTGTAAATGAAGCACAAAATTGGTACACCTGTCCTTTTATATCCTTTTTTGGTCAAAGACAACTAATAGAGTTTAACAGTCTGCAGAGCAAATAAAAGTCTATCCTTAAGGTTGGTATTTGTTGCCAGCATTTCTAGGCCTTTCAGTATATAATGAGCTAAATGTAGTTTGACATTGCTTCATTTTAATACAGTTCGTGGTTAATTAGGTTACCAGTATCACCAACAAGGCTAAATACTGCCCTTTTAGCATTTTTTTTTTTTTAGTACAGTATGTGTAAACAGTCACCTTGAGTATCTGTGTTTTTAGAAAGTTACCTCTTTCCCTTTTGTTAAATACAAGGTTGTAACATAACCTGAGGATGGAAATTGCTTTGGTCTTTTTTTGCACAAGCTGTATGCAAGTGTATGGAAATATCAGCACTTTTTTACCTGCACTGTAAATTGTCAAAAAACGGCTCCTTATTATCAATACATGTATGCAAGAAAACATTAGTTTGCAGCTCTGGTACCACAGGCTCAGTTAAGAATCCCAAGGTTTCCAGTAATTACTGCATTTGGGTTAGGACACTAGTCCGCACAGAAGTATGAGTAGAATTGAATTAAATGCTACTTTTCAAAATCTGGTTTATCCTCTACTTCAGTACTCTGACACATTCTGTTGCTTTACAAAAATGATGATATAATTATATATTTGAAAGAACAAAGGAAGCAGTAGCTGCTTTTTTATCTGGATGCTACATATACTATCTATCTGAAATACTGAGAGCAACTGAAAACTGAATAAAATATATCTGATTTAAAACTAGCTAGCTCCTGGTCTTCTACAGATGTTAAATCTTCCACTAAAATTTTAAGCTGTCTTGTACACAAATGCTTGTTTTATGCTATCTTTCTTTAGCTCATAATACCAGTCTCCGGAGTGAAGAATCAGTCTGGAAGGTGACGTCTTACAGAACATTTTGCCTGACCAAACTACAGCGTGTACATTCAGATCAATAGAGTAATGTTTTTCTTTCCTCGTAACTCATGGTCTGCAAGCGTGATACTTCCTGTAGTTGAAGCAAGAACATTTCATTGACATCCACCCCTTGATGTGGTGGCCTGTAGTAAGCACCAACCACCAGGCTTCCTGTGTTGGCTTGGTCTTTAATTTTCACCCATAAGCTTTACATTGCTTTTTTTCAAAGATAGCTCTGTGCAATCAATCCATTTTTTATGTAGGAGGCAACCCCCACCCCCACTCATATTCCTTCCTTGCCTGTCCCTACTGAACAGTTTATAGCTATTGGTTGCAGAACTCCCATCATGTGATTTATTCCACCAAGTTCCAGTCATAGCGATCAGATCATAGCTCTCCAACTGCACAGTGGCTTCCAGCTCCTCCTGTTTGTTACCCAGAAGCAGCCCACAGCTTCCTCTTAACAAAGCAGAGCGGACTAGGAGACCTTCCATCCTCCTGCAAACTTTTAGTAACAAGATGCAAATTGAATCTCTTTCTAACCAGAAGTAGATGCTGTTACTATCTGAAAAGTGACTCAAGACTGTGTCCAACTAAAGGTTAAATAGTACAACATCTCTTATTACGAATTTTGTTGTGTGTATGTTATTTGGCTTCCAGCATTGTCTCACACCTTCTATGCACTGCAACTGAGCTCTTGGATGTTATCAAATGCTTTAGCAATTCCTTGTTTTTTTAATCCTGATTCCTTAGTGCTTAGTCAAGGTCAAGATTGTCAAAGAAGCCAGAATAACCATAATTTCTCAGTTGCCTTCTTTCCTCTTGCTATCCAGACGCTTTGCGTTTCATACTTCAAGTATATAAGGTTGGTATGAGAAACCTGCTTCCTCCATGGCAACGATTGGTAGGTTTATATGGTCACAGAAGTTAATGTTATCCAAGATTAACAGGTCTGATGGTCTGTTTTGAATTGTTTGATGTAAAGCCCATGGAAGTTGTTGAAAAGACTGCCAATGATGTTTTGCTTTAAGAGCTGATCCAGATCCAGTAATGATCACACTTTCTGCATCTTGTTTATGTAATAAACAGACAAGTAAGCTTTTCTGCCTCTAAAATAAAATTGTTGTATTTAGTTTGAGTTCAACAGTCATAGCACTGTCTGAGTGCTATGAATGCACTGTCTGAGTGCTATGAATGAATTTTAAAAGGGCATAGAAATAGATCTGTAGTTGCAACCGTATTGAATCTTTCAAATTCTGTTATTGAAAGAATAAGACCAAGCACCAGCATTTGAATAACTCAGTCTAACACATAAACAATACTTTACCCAAACACAACTTTTGTCAGGTTAAAGAAGAAAATATATGTTTTCTTCCTCCCTATTCCAGTTTTCCCACTGCCAATTTCCACATCTCAGTGGGATATGTTACCAATGAAAGAAACACTACTTTGTCTCCTAGTTATGTGTATGTTGCAGTCTTCAGGATAACATAGGCAGGAGGCATTTGCAATAAACATTTCTTGTGACAGCCTTTCCAAGCCTCTGCAGCCTTCCTTCAACATACACAATCTATAACCCTACTTCTAACTGCTGAGTCGGAATACGGATGATGCAGTTAGTGTAAGACTTCCCCATTAACAGCTGAATATTTATTTGGCAGTGGCCACTACAGCTTCGGCAGGGAAAAATTATTTGCTACTGATTTAGGTAGAAACATAATTTCATCTTTAAAGTGAAGTCAAAATTTGTATGTATAGTCTAATAACTGAGGGTCCTAATTTTGACCAGTGAGTACTGCAAATCTTGATGTTTTAATCTTTATAGTCTGTGTCTCTCCCTCACCCTGTTAGCATACATTAATATCTATTGATACATAAATAGATCTCACATGTTAAAAGACTGCTTTACGATCTTATGGCATACATTCCATTTTTGTAGCAGATGGTACTTCTTGTTACTGATGCTGATCACATTTGTTTTCTAGTAGAAAATGTAATACTATCAACACAACAACAAATTTAATATGTGAAAATAAAATGAGTTCCTGCATTCTGCATAGGGAGAGACACAGGAAACCTGGCTTTGTCTGACAAGGTACAACCTCAGATACACTTTTTTTACAGTTATATTGCCCAAAATATTTAAATATGGCTTTCATCTTCAAATCTCAACTATTCTCTCCCCCACAATTCCTTTGCAAAGGCAAGCTATCAGAGATCACCAGAGAGAATCACTTTGGGAATTACACCTTTTCTTTCTAATCTTTACCCATGCCCCTTAAATTACATGTTTATTCTATAAATCCAACAAAAGATCAAGCTTTTATTTTTCCATTTACATGGGCAGTATTTCAAATGGACCTGAGCCTTCCCACTGCCTTAATCATAGAGCTGTCTTTTGTGGGCTATGCCTACATTTAGGTGTTTCAAACTTACATGGAAGAAAAAGGTACAAATCAGAACTTCACAAAAGCCAGAATATAACAATTTACATGCAACATGGTAAGACAAGTCCAGAAAGTATCAATTTACCTTTTAAAAGGTAAGACAGTTGACAGTACTCCATGGTGCCAGGGATCAGCTGTCGAATCTTCAACATCTCCTATCTACTACTTCCTCTGCTGCTAGATGGAGGGTGGTGTTTTGTAGGGCTAGTGCTTGAGGGACAGTCCCATCCTGTGATTCAAAGGGGCAATTGTTATGTAAAGAAAAGGGAAAGTGCTGTCCTTCTGCTTCCCTCATCCTGTCCAGAACCCTCTCTACTCTTTCTGCAAATTTTGCCAACAGAGCTGCAAAGCTGAGAGCCAGCTCTGCCCAGATAAACTCTGCCAGAGGAAAACAGCAATCTACCATTGCTTTTTCTCAAAGTGCTCTTTATTACTGAGAATAGGAAGCTTTTATTCCATTCCTTTTCCTTAACCCCTGTTCCACTAGTTACTGATCTTGGATTAGAAATTTTAAGACCTGACAAGTAAACCCAGAAAGTACTCCATTTGGAAAACAATTCTTCTTAAAAGGGAGGACAGATCTCCAACTGTTTCCCTCTCAAAATCTGAAAAATCACTCCTAAAAAGAAGTGGATTTTTCCATCAAGATAGTCTTGTTATGTGCAGCAGTAGCTGGAGAAAAGTAGTCTATATAGAATTATGATGCTTTGATTTGGGACTATCTCTGTGCCATAAATCTTTACATAGGGGTTCCAGGAGAAGTTTCCTTTTGTATCTCATCTTGTAAAGTTCAGTTATTCATTCCCCATCATCATTATCCCTTTCATTAAGTTTTACTGCAAAGGTATCTTGTGAAACAGGTCCTACATTTTTTGTTAGGGCTAGATTTTACTGTTGAACTGCATATTGAGTCACATGCATGCTACGCGTCACCAAAGCTAAATCAAATTCATTCCAGAGAAGACCAATCACTTTTTGAACCTGTTAGCATGGATAGAATATCTGCAATATAAATGTGTTTGCTTTCCTAAAGTTCTTTCATGGGCACAGCCTGGCTATGTTTAGTTAGCTAAGTACTCCTTTCAGCTGATGTACAATCTCTTTATTTTACAGCATTCAACAGCTATTTGTGCATGTCCTAATTCTGTCCAAATTACTTCAGGCTACTAATCTCTACCTACCTGTAAACTCTTATATGATTGTTTTTCAATTAGCTGTTATTGTATTTAAATGCCTTGTACTGGCATCTGTCTTCCCCTTTTAGAGTATTTTAGATCCTAGATTTTTCTCCAAGGCCTCAGTTTCCTTTGAGCACACTGAGAGAGTCTGGTTTCACATTCCTTATGAAGCATTTCCTTTGTTTCCAATGTTAGTCTAAGTACCTTCTGTCACAGCTTTTTGATCTTTTCCAGCTTCATATAGTCTTCATCTAATATTCTTAAAAAAAAAAAAAAGCTCAGAATATTCCAAATAAGGCTTTGCTATTGCTTTATATATGAATATTTAACTTCTGATTTATACATATCACTTCTAGAGACATAACACATGCCAAGACAGGGCAAGACTCTGTTTACCTTCTTGCTGCTATCAGACATTGTGCAGATGGCTAATACATTATCCTTAATCACTCTCAGGTCTTGATACTGCTCTGTTTTGTAGATGAGAATTGTTATTTGTGCTGTACAATTTTCATCAAGTGGTTGTGGTCTCCGTCTCCACTTTTCCTTACACAAGGGATAATCATATCCTATTGAATCTGACTGGAATTTAGAACCATGACATAGGGATGCTTTGCAGGATGGTTTCTTCCTTAGAACTGAAAGAAAAAATTGCAAATGCTGTTTCTGCATTTTATATTCTCTCTCTGTTTTTTTCCCCCTTTTTTCATCCAGGTAAGTAAGATGAGTCACTACAGATGATGACTCAGAAATCAAGTGGCTAGTGTATAGCTAATAACGGGCCTTATTAGACCAAGTAGTGACAGAGGTCACTATACGAAGTCCACAGTATATTTACAAACCCAAAAACTAGTTGAATAATGAAGCCCCGCTGGAATGCCTGTGTATGTTTGTGCTCCACATAACATTCTGTGTCTTGTATGGTTTAATATTAAATTTCTGTACACAAGAGCTATCACAACATCTTTGTTCTGCTCCTTACCACATATTTTCTTACATAGAAGGATATCAAACACAGATTTAAGTAATACTCTGTACAAGCTGGACTCTGAACCTGAGCTCCCTGAATACTCTTCCTTAAAGAGCCACATGAGCAGCCCTGTAGCTACTGTGGCCATGACAGAATTGAGTGACTTTTTGTCATTTGTGTGCCTAAAATAATTCCAAAATTCCAGTTCCCAAACTTATTTGCTTGTCAGTGTGTTTTCAGTTCCTCTGACTGAGGGGGTAGGCAAGAAGCAAGAACAGCTCAAGCAAAAAAAGGGAGAATAAGTGAATCTTTCTGTTTAAATGGCAGCCTGCTAATTTGTACCTCCCTTTCAGAAGCAGCAACATCTCTAGAAGAAATCTTCATTTCCACTTGATTTCAGAAGGAACAAAACAAACCATTTAGGAACAGAATGTGAGTTGGCTGAGCTGTTAGGTCACAAAAAGTGTTCTGTTTGCAAAACATCTATTCAGAACCTCATTACTCCAAATGAGCTCCACCTGCACTCCATTATCACAGCTTTTTTCTTTTCTCTTTTTTTTTTCTTTTTTTTTTTTTTAAGTGCAGGAAAATTTCACCTTATCTGGAATCAAGTCTGTGAAACTGTAGGCAACAGTGTTAGAAGGGCAAGTTTAAATTAAGGTTTAGCTACATGAAACATTTAATTGAGAGTAAAAAAGCTGTACATAAAATACTGCATCATTATAAGTAATAGGGTCAGAGGCACATTTGCTGTTTAAGTGTCTTCTGACCTTGCTCAGCTCTCAGGCTATAGAGACTTTTATAAGTGGAATGTATCATTCAAGTTTTTGCCAGGAAACAAAAATACTTCCTCTATTCTATTTCATGACAAACTGATTCCTTAAATGAAGCAAAGGACAGTGAACTTTATCTGGAGATAAAGACAGGAACCCCAAGAGGCAAATATGACTCCCTCTTTGAGCAAGTCATTGTTATCCTAGAAATTTTGAAGTATAGAAGGTTGATATTTTGAATATCAACAAATAGTCTATTAATGAAAATCGTCAGCTTTCCTCTCATCCCACCTCATTTACCAAACACTTGTAGACATGCTTAAGGCAGTGTTGTCAGACACTGAAAGTATTTTCATTATGCCTCATTCACTGATTCTGTGTTTTCCAACCAGCTTTTCTTCCAACAAGCCACCCAAATCCAAAGGACTGTTTTAATATACTACCTGGAGAATATTCCTGTCTTTCAACTTTCCACTTATTGCTTACCCCCAGGAAGTTTATCCTTTCAGTAGGCCTTGTCTATTACAATGTTTTACTCCTACTATTTCATGCCTGTTTACAAATAGGTCATGGTACTTTCATGAAAACAAAACCAGTCATGACAGTCTCTAAGGGTTCAGAGCAGCATCTACAGGCTGCAAGACTTAAGTGTTGCTTCTTCTGGAGAGTTTTTCAATGTATTATCTTGTTTTCTTTAAGATTTTCAAGAAATGCCATGTGATATTTCTGTGTTCCACTTAAACCATCAGAACCAATTTCAATTTCATATCCCGTGTCAAGGCCATTCATTCCCTTTGAACAATTATCCCACATAACCCTCCAAGCTATGCATGAAGCACTGTACCCTGAAAAATTGGAAATGTCCTGATTTTGTTCAGCACTTAAATGAAACCAAGACCTCTTGGGGGGTAAAGGGAAAAGTAAATATTCAACACGCTAATAATCTGGTCACACAGACTGCAAATGAGACCCACGTCTCTGTTCTACCTGATTAAGACTACAGGCTTAAGCATCATTTCATACAGCCCTGATGACTATCCAGGTACCAACCTATTAATTATTCTCTGATGATGAAGTCATACAGGGATCCCCTCCAAGATCTTTCATTGTGCAAGTTTAGTCAGAGCCAGCACATTCCCACTGAGACATTTCTGTCTTGGATAAATAGGTATTTTATAGAAGTCAGCATCACCATACTGACAAAAGATTCCTATGAAGCTCAACTTGAACGTAATCACATCCAAAGGGCTTGTATAAGTGAGGGAAAGAGACTGCTCTTAGAGAAGATGTACAGGCATTGGCTAGTCAGCTAACTGAGGACTTTTGATTATTAGCACATGTATTTAAATTGCTTTCCTTAAACCTGGAGTCATACCCAGTTTTTAGAATCTTTCAGTGCAGAAGAAATGAAATTTTTGTTCATACAAATACAGCTTTCCCTATACTTTACTAATAAGGTTTTTATCCTAGTTTGTCTGAAACACTTATATTACATGTGCAGAAATTCATTAACACAGGTTCACTTTAAACCTGCCAATCAATGCAAATGTCGTCAAATTATATGTGGTGGTTTATATATTTGGATTATGGTAACCACCAAACGAAAAAATATTCTACCTGTAATCAGAGGCGACCCATGGCATAGAATAATACAAAAAGAGCCAAAGGGTTTATTAAATTTAACACCCAATCTTTCCATTGAGCTTATAAAAAGTAAGACCATTCTGCAGTAGTGACCTAGAGCATTAAAGAATTCAAGATGTAGTGTTCTGAGCCACTACTGTAAAAATACTGTTTTAATATAAAGGGTAAGAAGCTAGTTCTTATTTATTTTGCCATACAATCATGTAGTTATCATGGACCATGCTGAAAGCTGTTGCTTTTCACGCTTTTCAATATGAAGCATTGTCATAAGTCTGGGAAGATGGCTAAAATCATAATTAGAAGGTACTTCACCTAAAACTGAGAGGTTAGTGCTATGGCATTAAGCATTGTGTCACTGATTTAAAACACTATAACAATAAAAGATAGAGCCTTCCATAGTGCCAGTGGCTCAATTTTTTAATGGCTATACAAAGTGCAAAACAAGAGTACAATGTACTCAACTCATCCACTCAAAGGTTCTAGAAACATGTTTAATATCAAAAAGATTCCATGGTTATGGATTCCTTTCTGCAATAATGTAGTCATGGAGAATAGAAGTCTAACTTGGACCCTGTTACCGTCAAATAAAGATGTTTGTTGTCCCTTCTAGCATGGTGTTACTCTTGCATGATGAGCCTAATCACAGCTTAGCTTAGTTGAATTATATGACAGGAAAGAAAACATGCACATTGACTGGGCAGTGGTCTCTACTCCTTTTCAAAGGCTCTAAATCACTCTAAGATTCCACCCCAAGAGCAGTCCTAATAAGCATGTTCCCATCTTGGAACTCAGACTGCTGATGAAACCTTAACAATCAAAATATTGTTGTATGCATAAAGAAAAACTCCATAGATAACACTAAGTTCTGGTTTTAATCACATTAATCTTTTAACTGCCTAATAGACCAAATTTTCTACTTGCTACAGAAAAACCTCATTAATAATGCAGTGAAAATTATTATATGGAGAAAGATGTTCCTAGTACCTACTGCTTTGCTTTAGCACTATGCTTAGCCTCTCAATATTTCTCTGTATCCCAAGATTGACAGCTCTGGTCTTACTCAAGGGTTTAGAAAGGGGAGGTTTAACATGCGCAACTTCCACCCTGAGAAATTTTCTGGGAAGATTATGATGCCTATGGTGAAGGTTTCATTCTCCTCAGACTTAGGGTCTGCCTGAGGCTTTCACTAGTAATGGTATTTTTTTTTACTAGTAATGGTAAAAATCATATCTATTGAGTTATGAACTGGTGAATAAGTTTAATGATCTAGCTTCAACTCATAACACTTTTACAAAAAGCTGAACTTCTGCCATACTGTTCAGCACACTGATCCTGTGATAATCTAAATGTTTTAGTGAATTTAAATTGGTGTTTTTTTCAAGACTTTAATTTCAGTATCTCAAGTGGACCAGATGCCTAGTTGGTTTAATCCATGCACTTCTCTCGAAGGCAATTAATCTGATATAATACCAGTGCAGGACCACTACACTTTTATCAACCTGTGATCAGAAAAAAAACCTCAACTATTTTTGCTGAGGATGGAGATAAGACATTCATTTCAAAGGCTTTCTATTTTTATCTGTGGATCTCAGTTTCTTCCCTCTTCATGGCTGAATTTTATGAGCTGCTGGATCTGTCAGTGGAAACGACAAATTTCTAATTCAATCTCTGCTAATTTCTTGAGATAGCTGAATGTATAAAATAATGCACGAAGTACAAAAATTATAGATTGAGCAAGTTTGATTGCTATGCTTTTCCCATTCTGATTTCTTTTTCTACCAGTACTGCACCATATATGTCCTATATATTAATTTTCATACACTTTAATAATTATTGTGTGACCTTAATGTTGACATCTAATAGAGAATCTGTTTACCTAGGTTTCTTACAAAAGGAACATAATTTTAAATGACAATTTGCACTCTTTATCAATTTCCAAATAAATTGGATTTTTTAACTGAACAAACAGCTACTTTTGTGGAACTGTTGGTTGCAGAAATAAGAGCTTAGGTGGCTTTGTTCATTGTCCTTGGCAAAAGCATCTTCCTGGTAGTAGCTGAAGTCTTTTTCTCAAGCAGGAGGTTGCAACACAAACACGTGTTAGCCTTGATACCATGAAGAGGCCCCATTAATTCTAAAGCAGCTACCATGAAAGTCAAGTAAATACATAGTTGTGTGAGTCAAAGGTATAATTGTAGTGCTTGAAACAAAGAATTTGTCTCTCATGTTTATAATGCTTCCTTTGAGAAACTATAACATAAATGAAATTATTGCTTTCTTATTCTGTTAATATAGATACTAACAGGTCTGTACAGGTATATGCAGGTCTATCTGGTTTAGAAAAGCAGCACAAATATTTCAGATCAGAAGAGAAATCGGAGTAGTCACACTTCTGCTGAAGATGGAGACAAGACATCCATTGCAAAGAAACTATTACTTTTTGTGACAATTTTAGTGCTTTTCTTTTATAGTAAGTAGTTCCCACACAGCTGGCTCCCCACAAGAACCTCAGTTTCTACTCCCATTTCCTCCAAAACAACTAATCCTAATGAACAACCTGGCAGAAATGTTTGGACGAGAAACTTGGGAAAAAATATCCTAAGCTTATTCAGGATAGTCAGACGGTTCTTATGGTGCAGCACAGGGAATACTACAAGATTACTGGAGGGTATTATTTGTCATTTTATTCCAAGAAAGAGAAGAAAATAAAATTGTAATGTTGAAATTGATCCAACCAACTAGTTTGAAAAATATACTTATGTTACAAACAGCACAGTGGTTTTAACCTTATTAAAGTTCAGTGTAATGTAATGTACAGGCTCCACTATGTGTTCTAAGCTCTGGGCTTGAAACTGTCTACAGCAGAACCGAAAGACTGAAGAAAATGAGGAACATCATGCTTATATGGTTTTACTTAAGGATCAAATCCTTTCTGAATGGAGATGAAGTGGTTAAAATTTTTATAACTTCCAGAAAATGTCTCTGTGACTAGAAAGATAATACTGCTGTTTAAAAAAGGCTTTGGAGAACAGATTTATTTAAAAAATACAGAACATGAAATTAAAATTATTAGTGTCATGGTAACTCTATCCTGTCATTTTGGTTTGATCCTCATTTTTTTCCAAGAGCCCCAGTCTCCCGACTGTCAATGTTGCTTGCCTGCTGTTCACTGCCTGCTGTTCATTGCCTGCTGTCTTGCAGAGAGAATTTTCTTGCTAAATCTTAGCAGAAGGAACCTGGATATAATTGACCCATGTCTGAGCTAGGTGAGTGCAAACTGAAGCAACCTTGTTTCTTATGATCCAGGAAACCACAACAAACACTGTCACAATGACTATGTACCTGTCTTCATGCTTCATTCCATTAGTTCAGATACTTGCTGAGTGTCATACTATTCAATGTCATTCTCATGAACTGTGACACTGGCTTCTTATAGTATTGGGTACGGTGAATTGGGAAACTTCAAAATAATATCACATTATAAGCAAAGCTGGGACTTCAGGGAAACCCTAGGTAAGAGCTATGGACCATGCAGTCATGAGAGGTCAAATTTTAGCAGTGCAAATGAGACCCTTAGTGGATCAACAAAGACAGTGTAAACAGGACGTGCTATTAAACTCCAGTTGTATCATTATCTGGAATATCATTGAAATGAAGATTCTAGAACACCAAAACTTGTTTCAGAGATGGGCTGCTTTCTGGATCATGTTTGATCCAATCCAGCACAAAACCAACAAAAAGCAGAGTAAAGAACAACAATGATGACTATTTGACTCATGGGTTTTTCCTTCTAAAGATTTTCTTATATATTGAGTATTATATACACTCAGTATAACACTGGAAAGCAGATGAACAAGTAGGAACCCTTTCTGTGAATTGCAATATTCTCTCAGAGCATCAGATGGTTTCCAGTCATTAGATGTCCACCAGTAATACTAGACCTCTTAATGAAACATGCCTAGTTTTAAGTTTCTTTGTAGAAACCAGCTCAGCACATCTCTGAACAACCCATATAAAGCCTCTGAGGGTCTGACGCCTCCATTACAATTTCTATATGGTATACTGCTAGTCCTAAGGTAATTGCTCCACATAATCCAAAAACAGAAGTTGGGAAGACTGAATGTCAGCTGCTATACAACACAGAAAGGTGATAAGGACATTATGATTGATTCTGAAAAAGCCAGAGGTAAATCAAGCACTGACAAGACTGACAGTGAACTCTTGGATTTGTCTGTCAATATAGGATTCTTACACATATAGTGCATTGAGAAAACATTTTGTAAAGAATAATATACACATAAAGCTATTCTGATGAGCATGCGTTATTACTCCTAGAGTAAAAAAAAACCCAAAAAAACAGAAAAACAACAATCAATCAATAACAGAAGTATAGAAAACCAAAGATTCGGGAGAAAATAATGAAAGGAATTTGTAGTTGATTGGTGGCACTTATTTTATGAACTTGTGAGAGTTTCAAATGTTAGGTTTCTCTGATCACTCTGTGCTTACGGTGCTTCCCAGGACCGGAATTTCTGATGGTCAGATGCTCTCAGTTCATACCACTTTTGCTGACATCTAGATTCAATAAATAGGTGTTCTAACTGCTTTTTATGCTTTAACTAAATAAAACAAGCAATTAGCATTTCAGTTCAAAACAGGAGTGTGCTTTTAAAGTGAATCTGGTCATTATGGCCACTTACTACACTTTGGTTTTCACCGCGGACTTGGCCCAAGCCCTTCTAATGGAGGAAAACGGCACCACATGCCATTTGAGAACCAACATACTGAACCTAGCTTGTGCTCCTCTGAGTTCAAACTCTGTGTCAACATAGAGACCATCTGGTCTTTCCCTTGGACCAACAGTTTCCAAACTAGAAAACAAACCTCTGGAAGTGTGACTGCAAATGGTGTTACTGATCCAGTCACAAAGATAATTTGAGAACTGTTGTTTTAAATATCGCTCGATATTCCATTTACATGAAATGTGAAACCTGTGAATTAATATAGGCACTATGAAGATGGTTCTAAACCCCTCAAAGACAGTCCCCTTACTGTAGAGGAAATTTGCTGAGGTCAAGGCATGATTTTCCACTTTGTATTGCTCTGTATTTTTCTCCTCTCTTTTGAAGCCTTTATTTGTTTGTAGTATTTGGGTTTTTTTAAGAGGAAGTTACTTTCCAGACTGAAATTAAAACAATCTTAATTACTGCATCCCCCAAACTTCCAAACTACCCAAACTGCTGTGATTTGCATACAAAGGGAAAAGATTATATTTTCATGTCATGTGCTCTCTGGTGCACCTCCCTCCCTCAAAAGCAAACTGGGAAAGAAACGTGAGATTGCTTTGTATCTTTTTCAGTATAACATGCTGCAATACATTTCTACTTTTTCACTGTATCTGCCCTGTGAGTATTTGGTCCTTTAACCTCATAGTAATTGCCTTCTTATTTCCTTGTAGGTTCACTGTACTTAGGCACTGGTCAGAAATTATCTTGTACTCTTATGCTGATCTTTCTTTCATAAGGATTTCAGAAAAGAGGCAAATTATCAAAGCTGATAAAGTCCTACTGAAAATTCTATTGTGCCTCCTATAATGAGAACTGAAGAAGCTGGCATACAAAGAAGAGGACTGCTTCTCTCTTGACTTTGTATTTAGTTCATTTTCTACTTTGACAACTTATGGAATGTGCTTGCCCATTCCCCAGCCCCCAATAACATTTTTAAAATAAACTAAACCAGAACGCATGTATAGATTTTGGCCATAGCTCAGGAAAGCACTCAGGCATATTTTTGGATTTGTTTCTCTTCAAGACAGCATATATGTAAGCACCTGAGCAAAGATAAAAACACAGGTAAGTGTTATGAGAAGCGTTATGTAAACTCAAAATCCAAACTGAACGAAGACCTCTCTTCATCTAGCTATAAGTTCATCTGGAAAGTCAGTTCCCCTTCTGTTTTTCTCTTCCTTCAAAGAAAAGGCATAGACAAAGGTGCCTGTCAGTGACGTTGGTGGTGCCTCTGTGAAAATGTATGTAAGAACATGCAAAATTGCTGGACTGGCAGAGAAGTGAGGGGAAAAAAGGGTGAGAAACAGCCCCATAGAAACCAAGGTCAGTGAAGAGGGAGGGGGAGGACATGCTTTGCCAGAGCAGAGATTCCCTTACAGCCCATGGAGAGGACTATGGTGGAACAGGGGAAAAGTGTGAGGAGAAAGGAGCAGCAGAGAGGAGCTGTTATGAATTGACTGGCTTTAAAATAGACTCAATGGGGGAAGGGGATATTATCAGGTTTGCCTGTGACAAGCCAAGGGACAATGAACCAAGGATAGAGGAACTGTGTGCTAGTGAGGGCCTGCAGCCATTTTCTCCAAGATGTGCATCCAGCTCTGGAGCCCCCAACATAGGAAAGACATGGACCTGTTGGAGCGTGTCCAGAGGAGGGCCATGAAGATGATCAGAGGGCTGGAGCACCTCTCCTATGAAGACAGGCTGAGAGAGTTGGGGTTGTTCAGCCTGGAGAAGGCCCTGGGAAGATGTTATAGTGGCCTTCCAGTACCTAAATGGGGCCTACAAGAAAGGTGGGGAGGGACTATTTATTAGGGCATGTGGTGACAGGATGAGGGGGAATGGCTTCAAACTGGAAGAGGGCAGGTTTAGATTAAACATTAGGAAGAAGTTTTTCACTTTGAGGGTGGTAAGGTACTGGAACAGGTTGCCCAGAGAGGTTGTTGAGGCCCCATCCCTGGAGGTGTTCAAGGCCAGGCTGGACATGGCCTTGGGCAACGTGGTCTAGTGGGAGGTGTCCCTGCCTATGGCAGGGGGGTTGGAACTTGATGATCTTCAAGGTCCTTTCCAACCTAAACCATTCTATGATTCTATAACCCCCATTGCCCATCCTCCTTTGCTGCTCCGGGGTGGGCGAGGATGTAGAGAATCTGGAAATCACAGAATTAATAATAATAAAAAGTTAATTAATAAAAAAAGTTAATTAATAAAAAAGTCCTTCCCCAGCTCTCCTGTAGGCCCCCTTTAGGTACTGAAAGGCCGCAATAAGATCTCCCCGGAGCCTTCTCTTCTCCAGGCTGAACAGCCCCAACTCCTTCAGCCTCTCCTCATAGGAGAGGTGCTCCAGCCCTCGGATCGTCCTCGTGGCTCTCCTCTGGACACGTTCCAGCAGGTCCATGTCCTTCTTATGTTGGGGACTCCAGAGCTGGACGCAGTACTCCAGGTGGGGTCTCACGAGAGTGGAGTAGAGGGGCAGAATCACCTCCCTCGCCCTGCTGGCCACACTTTTTTTGATGCAGCCCAGGATGTGGTTGGCCTTCTGGGCTGCGATTGCACATTGCTGGCTCATGTTGAGCTTCTCGTCGATCAGCACACCCAGGTCCTTCTGCTCAGGGCTGCTCTGCAGCCATTCCCTGCCGAGCCTGTATTTGTGCTTGGGATTGCCCCAAGCCAGATGTAGGACCTTGCAGTTGGCCTTGTTGAACTGCATGAGGTTGGCTTGGGCCCACCTCTCCAGCCTGTCCAGGTCCCTCTGGATGGCATGACTTGTTTTGAACTTCTGCTTAGTTACATAAAGGAAGGCCCTGTGACCGGTACAAACTGGGGGATAAGGAAACTACAACCATCAGTAGAACCCACAACCTGGCAAGATAAGAACAGTTAACATCCTACCTGGCGACAGAGAAAGAATCTAATGAGGATTAAGAAGACCCCAGTCCACAAATTACCATTGGACCAAGGGGTGTGTGCAAGATGCATGAAGAGCATGTGAAGGGTGGATGCACAGATTGTAAGGGTATAATTGCCCAGGAATTTCTTTGGTCTGGGTCCCTCTCTGGAGGAACCCAGCTTGAGCTGTCCTTGCTGCTGCACCATTTCAGTAAATTATTTTGGCAGGGATTTTTGCCTGAAACTCTGCTATGAGAAACCTAGGGCAAAGAAATTTCTTTAACAGTTTGGCACCCAGATGGGAACCAAGGCCACCACCTTCGGAACCTCTTGTCTCCAAACATCCAACTGCCAGCATTGGGTGAGTTCACCTGGGACCTTTGGAGTGGGAGGCACTGAAGGTGAGTGTTAAAATTCTCTAAGCAGATTCAGTGAAAATACTATAGGGGGGTTGTGTCTCTCTCAGTATGAGCATGGGTTTGAGTCTCTGCTGCAGCTTGTTACGAGTGTGCAGCCTGATCAGTGTAAGGTGCATGTAGAAGGGGGTTCAAGTCCCTCTTAGTGATGGAAAACAATGGGAAATAAACCCAGCATAGAGAAGGGGATGCCACTGACCAAGGTACTACAAAATTGGGAAAGAATTTATGGTATAGCAAGCCCATCTAAAAGGCACGCAGTTACCTATTTCCAAGAAGGATGACCATTCATAACTAGAGAAGGAAACCTGGCAGAATGGTGGCTACTGCAAGGGACTTTTGATCAGCACAGACTTGCCTTTCTGTGACATTGCCTAGAGGATAGGTTCCTGGGACAAATGGATTACTGGTATGTTTGGGATGACTGGGTTTGGGAGAGGAAACACACAAGTCAGAGGTGTGGGATGAAAGATGCATCATCAAAGGTAATGCTTGCAGTAGCAGAGGCTACTGCCACAGATGAAGCCTCAGATAGTGCCCCAACCACGTCTGCTCCACTTTATATACCTACTACTCTTTCTCTGTCTTCTGATTCTGCTCTGCCAGCTGCCGGATTCTGTCCTATGGTTCCTAACATCGTACCTAATCCTGCTACTATGCAATCAGGATGGCATGGGTCTCCCCCTGCATACAAGTGTTCACTAATCAGCCTTGGAATCCTAGCAACTTAGCTTTATGGGGGAGTAAAATGCCGAGACTGAGAGAGGACGCTGAAAAATGTGCTCTGTTGTTTTCTAGTATATGCACAGGGTATAACCCAAGTTGAGGAGATACTCAAATGCTTTTAAAAGAATTGTTTCTGCCAGATGAACAGGAAAATATAACTAATAAAAATGCAGAACTAGCACAACAAGCTGGGGGAGGTAGAAAACCCTGGCTGGCAAATGATCCAAATTGGGATTATAACAATGTAGGAGAGAGAGCCACTTGCCAAACTGGACTCTGACATTTAGTAGAAGCAATGCAGAGAACTGGGGTTAAATTGGTTTAAGGTACAGGAGTGCAGACAAAGGCTAGACAAACATCCTAGTGATTTTTGGGAACAACTGCAACAAGCCTTGCTGAAATATGGGGGCATGACCACACAAAATTTTAATGACGCGCTCACAGTTAGCGTCTTTGTGGATCAGGAGGTCCCCCAATATATGGAAATACTTTAAAGAACACATGCCCAGCTGTCAGGGGAAGAATTTGCAAAAAGTTTGAGTGTTGCTGTGTTTGTATATGACAGATGTGAGGAAAGGCAGAAAGCTGAGCAGATTAAAGAAAGAAAGTGAAAGAACAGAAGGCAAAGATTCTGGCCACAGCTTTGGCAAGGAACTTGCAAGAAAGAAGCAAGGGCCAAGGGGGGAAGACCGGGTACAGGATCTGGACTAAGACCGGAAAGAAGGGAAAGAGGATTGGGACTGAATGATGGAAGAGAGTGTTACTGTTGTGGGAACTTAGGACACATGTAGAGCGAATGCCCACTCCAGCTGTGGGGATGGACAAGAGGAGGAAACTATCATGATGGAGAACTGCCCCAAGAGGATTTGCAAACATAATGTCTGGGGGAAGGGAACCCTGTGGATTTTGGGGTGGGGCTGGAAGAATTAGAAATTTTTAATATGTGGGAAACCCAATTAGACCAGTGGGAACATATTAGAGGTAAAGTGGAAAGCTGTGAAATTGAATTTTTGAATTTTACCCTAAAAGGATCTAGAACCACAGACAAAATTTTAATACATGGGGTCACAGGACAAGAAGAATAGAATTTGGGTAAATCCCTTCTAGTAGCAATAGGAAACAAGAGTATACGGGGAAGATTTGTGTTAGTGGAAGACTCATCAGCATGCCTGTTAGGTAGAGACCTCTTACAGACCCTAGATGTTGAATTACATTTATCACCTGAAGGGATAGACCTAATAATCATGGGAATGAGTGTGATGTCTGGGACCTCAAATAGTAAACTGAAAATACCGGAGGTATAGAGATCCATACCAGCAAAGCTGTGGAGTAAAACCAGTACTGATGTAGGATTGCTGCTCTCAGCTCAACCTGGACACATTAAAACAAAGCGAGGAACTCCACCGGCTGTGAAACAGTACCTTATTCTCCAAGCAGCTGAAAAGAGTATCCAAAAACAAATGGTATTTAACTCAAGTAATTTTAAGAGAGTGTGTGTTGCCATATAATACTCCTACAGTCTCTGTAAGAATAGATTAGATGAGGTTGGGGATCCGGAATACCATTTTGTGCAAGATTTATAGGCATTTAACCAGCACATAGTGGCTCCTCACTCACTAATGCCTGATGCCTTCACCATACTTTTGCAAATATCACATTTGGTGAAATTTTTTACTGTGATTGATTTAACTGTTGCCTTCTTTAGTATCCCATTGGATGAGGACAGCCAGCTTTTTTCACCTTTACATGGAAGGGACAACAACTAACCTGTACAAATCTTCCACAAGGGTTTACTGGGTCTTCTAGAATTTATTCACAAATTCTGGGAAATGATTTAAGGGAAGTAAAACTACCTAGTGGGTCAGTTCTTGTACACTATGCAGATGATTTGCTAATGGCAAGCAAAGATCAAAGTGCCTGCATAAAAGACACTGTGTATCTATGTACTGCCCTAGTGGAAAAAGGCCATAGCACATCTCCATCCAAACTTCAGCTGTGTCAGAAAGAGGTTAAGTATTTAGGTCTTATTCTGAGGGAAGGACAGCAAGTAATAGACCCAGAGAAAATAGAAGCTATAATTGAGCTTCTACAAGAAACAATTACAAGGGTTTCTCCGAACTGTGGGATTTTGTCGACTGTGGATTTCTGGGCTGAGTGAACTAACCAAACCTCTAACAGAGGCAACAAGAAATGTGGAAGTAGAACCTGTTGCGTTGGGCCTGGAGAGGGAGTGGTCTTTTAAAACAATAAAAGGTGTTTTGGCATCTGCTCCTGCTCTTGGGCTCCCAGATTATACAAAACCCTTCAATTTGCATGTGCATGAATGTAAAAGGATAGCCAGCAGGGTCATTACGCAGAGGTTGGGACCCCACCAGAGACTGGTTGCATACTACTCTGCTCAGCTAGATCCGGTCACAGAGGGAGCACCAACCTGTATCAAGCCTGTGGTGGCAGCAGCAACAATATTAGAAAAAAGCTGCTCCTTCATTTTGGGACACCCAGTAACAATCCATGTCCTGCATGAAGTATAATACTGCTAAAACAATATGCAACCCAAACATTATCGCCACAACGGGCACACAGATATGAACTGAAAGATGCAATACTTTGAATCTGGCAACCCTAATACCCTTGCCTGATGATGGAGAAGAACTTTACCAGTGTAAGCAGGTGATGCACACTACAAGTAAACCATGAGTAGATTTAACTGATGTTCTTTTGCAAAACCCCAATCTAGTCCTGTTTGTAGATTGCTCATCCTACTACCTACATGGACAGCGACAGACTGGGTATGCTGTGGTCAATCAAGGGCAAGTAACAGAAGCCAAATCACTCCCAACAAGGATGAACACACAGGGAGCAGAACTAATAGCCTTGACATGTGCAGCACATGTGGGAAAAGGGAAATGAGACAACATCTATACAGACTCTTGGTATGCCTTCGGGGTATGTCATGCAACTGGAATGCTACGGAAAGATCGGAGGATAGTGGAAAGATAGTGAGGATTTTTCACATCGTTGGGAAAAAGAGTAACTAATGGAGAAGAAATACATAACTTGCTAGAACCAATCCAACTGCCTAAAGAAATTGCTATCATACACTGCCCAACCCATACTAAGGACACTACAGAAATTAGTAAAGGAAATTACTTAGGTGATGCAGCTGCAAAGGCTGCAGCCTGACAACCTTTGAGAGAATGCATGGTTGCAATTCCAGCAATAAATAAAAGCGAATGGCCAATTCGACAGACCCCAAAACCATGTATGAGAAAGACTGTTCAGCAGAAGAAAAGGAACAACGGGGGAAGTGGGAAGCAAACCAAGATAATGACAGAATATGGACAATTGGAGGAAAACTAATACTACCAAAGAAATATGTAATTACTGTGGCTAAGTGATTTCACGACAAACATCATGGGGGAGCCAAGGCGGTAGTTAATCAGGTAAAGAAAGTATGGGCAGCATCAGGAATTTACACTGCTGCAAAAATAATCACTAGTAGCTGCGTGACTTGTCAAAAGTTCTCAAGCACCAGGCTGAGCTTGGAGTTAGGGGGGCGACCGTGGGCTTACTTCCCCTTTCAATGATTGTAAGTAAATTACGCAGACATGTCATCCACCAGTGGATACAAACATCTGCTTGTAATAGTAGAACAACTGTCAGGCTGCGTGGAAGTTTTCCCAACAAGAAAAGCTGACACAAAAGGAGTAGTAAAAGCTTTCTTGAAAGAAATTTTACCTAAGTATCGGGCTCCAGAGTCAATTGAGTCAGATAGGGGTGCTCATTTTACAGCAAATAGAACCAATCAACTGTACAAATTGCTAGGAACAGAAAGAAACCTACATACCCCCTATCACCCACAGTCTTCAGGAGAAGCAGAGAGGATGAACAGAACATTAAAAAAAAAGATAGCAAAAATATATACACACAGTAGTTCAAAATGGCCAGAAGCACTGAACTTAGTTCTATGGGAAGTCCAAAATGTGCTTTGACAGCTCATAGGACTAACACCAGCAGAGATTCTCTTTGGGAGGCACTTAGCTATACCAGGGACTTACATTCCAGCTAAGACAAGCCTGTTGGACAGAGATGAATGGTTGACCCAGTACATTTTGTATATGCAACAAGGGTTTGAAAAGAAAAGAAAATATGGTCAACATATCAACCTACACCACCTGAGATACAGGAACATGACATACAAGCTGGAGATAAAGTGTTAATTAGAGTATTTTCACAAAAATCCAAATTAGAACCTAAATGGGAGGGGCCATACACTGTCTTACTGTAGTCTTACTTTGCTGTAAATTTTCAGGAAAAGAAAATTTGATACACCACTCTCACATCAAACAAGTAATGGACAGCCAATCAGTTGACGAATGACTGAAAACCCTGAAGAACCCTTACACTGATAAAAATCAAGTGGAACATCTCAGTACTCTTGGTGCTCTTAATCCCAGTGACCATTTCAGCATGGCTAAATATAAAATCGATGGATGACACAGAGAGCATAAAGTTAACAAGACTAAAGGGAAGATAGTTCACAGAGATTTTTATGGGATGAGTGTCCAAACTCCTAGAAAACCTGATGAAAGAACTCTTGTTTTATATTGTGAAGCAGATACAGCTCACGATCTCACTCTGACAGAGATAACCAACAAAACCAAAATTTGTTGCTCCAATGCCACCAACTGTTTAACATTTAATTCCAATTGCTGCACGTGGCTGGACACTGGGTTTCAAATAAATAGAATATATGTTAATGTAACCTGTGAAAAAAATTACTTGATACCAACCACTGTCCCTATGCCTAGCACAATGGGCGTAGCTTCCACACCTCCACCGATAAGAGAGGAGTTGACCCCACAAATTTATGGAATTGGACCATATGCGATCAAAAATACAGGTCAACAGGAGTGTTATTTAATCCATAGTGGTTGCTTAAATGAATAGAACTATTGATACAAATTAATATCTCTAGAATTAAACCAACCTGTTCTCCATTCTTAAGTATGTCCTATGCCAGATGATTAGCATGGTTATGCTTGCCTCCCCAAGATGGACAAAGAGAGATGTGACCCGTATCATAGGAACGGGGTTAGGAGTCTTAAATAGTATAAATACTGAGGTGCTCACAAATAAGTTAAGCACAACAACAAGTGATTTAAACAAATTAGAACACCCATTGCGGTCCTCTCTGTTAACATTGGGAACTAACCAATGGCTCTTGTCTGATGTATTGTTTCAGTGGGAAAGAATTAATGAAAGGGATCACCAACTGATTGTGGATGCACTTGAAGCAGTCCAAAATAATTTTTCACTAGCTCTGAGTTGTATCCAAGCACAACTGTGGATGCAATCTACAGTAGCCACAGTCATAAGAGAAGGTGAAGAGGCTATCTTGCCCACTGAAATTCGAAAAATAATCTGGGATAATCTAACTAAATTACAGAGAGTATTCCAACCATGGTGGTATCAAGTCAATTTCACTTATAACCCTATTAATAATAAGGCCACAGCTTTTGTCTTAACAATACACAATGCTTCAGTATACACCATATACCAAATCATTGCATTAGGATTAAATCACAATGGGACTACTCTATCCATTAGAACACAGAGTATGGGCCCAACAAAATGGAAGCAAATGACAAACTGTCAGTGTTGATGCATGTGTTGCATGGTAAACCTAGGGCAAAGAAACTTGTTTAACATTTGAAACACATTTATCTATCATTTCTATGGAAACATTTAACATTTGAAAAAACTTGAAGATCTGGTGACCATCAGTACATATTACTGAGATAATTTCCTCACAGGCTTCTAAAAATGAAAGGGGCTTCTTATAAGAATGAGGCATTTTGGAAGAACTGGAAGATCTGAGACTAAGTATGGGGTTTTTAGTTTAATGGCAGGTTTATATTACCTGCAGTTGAAATGCAGTCCTTAAAATATATTTATAATTGAAGTTGCTTGCAATTTGTCAGAGAAATGCCTGGTAAATTGACCTATAGAAAGTGAAGATGAAACAGAGCATATTTCCCCAGATCTAGGGTAAAATTTTTAGCTAGTGGACTTACTTCAGTTAGCCAGCAAACTTCAAGGTAAAATACAGATGATCTGATCCAGCAGCGACTGCCCCATGTGGTTCAGAAAAAGAAGTATTCAGTAACCTAAATATCCATTGACAATTGAAATGATCTAGTGTCTGATCTATTAGCTACTTTTGCCACAGAAATTTTTCTAATTAAAACCTTGTATGTTTTGGATTACTTCTAATTTACAAGCAAATCAGGAACAATTTTACTATCTTATTTTGCTGACATTATGAAAAACACATGCTTTAATAATTCTTTAAACACAAAACACATGAAATAATATCCAAGCTATAAACAAGTATATATCTTACAGGTATAATCAATCTCTGTGTGTTGGCATTCCACAGATTAGTAACATCTCCTCTCCTTCTGACATGCTGCCATGATACTGCAAGGCAGTATTGGAGCCCTGTAGGTGCCATGTGTGCAAACTTACTATAAACCAGAATTCTTTAATCAAAAGAGTTCCAACCTCACTAGGATCAAAGCATAACAAGTGAGCATAAGAGATAATAGCAGGCAATGTGGATGGAGGATTAAGGCCGTGATAAGATCCTTCAGTTAAACCAAGCCACTTTGCATCATTTATCAGCAGTCCTGGCTAACTGGGGAGGTCCCAGTTGACTTGAAGATAGCAAACATGATGCCTGTCTACAGAAAGGGCCAGAAGGAGGATCTGAGGAATTACAGGCCTGTCAGTCTGACCTCAGTGCTGGGGAAGGTTATGGAGCAGATCATCTTGAATGCCATTACGAGACACATGCAGGACAACAAGGCAATCAGGCACAGTCAGCATGGGTTCATGAAAGGCAGGTCTTGCCTGACTAACTTGATCTCCATCTATGACAAGGTGACCCACTTAGTGGATGAGGGAAAAGCTGTGGATGTTGTTTTCCTGGATTTTGGTAAAGCTTTTGACACTGTTTCCCACAGCATTCTCCTGGAGAAACTGGCTACTCATGGCTTGGATGGGCGTACGCTTTACTCTGTAAAAAACAGGCTGGGTGGCTGGGCCCAAAGAGTGGTGGGGAATGGAGTTAAATCCAGTTGGCGACTGGTCACAAGTGGTGTTGCCCAGGGCTCAGTATTGGGGCTGGTTCTCTTTAATGTCTTTATCAATGATCTGGATGAGGAGATCAAGTACACCCTCAGTAAGTTTGCAGATGACACCAAGTTGGGCGGGAGTGTAGATCTGCTTGAGGGTAGGAAGGCTCTACAGAGGGATCTGGACAGGCTGAATTGATGGGCCAAGGCCAGTGGTATGAGAGTCAACAAGGCCAAGTGCCGGGTCCTGCACTTGGGTCACAACAACCCCATGCAACACTACAGGCTTGGGGAAGAGTGGATGGAAAGCTGTCTGACAGAAAAGGACCTGGGGCATTGGTCGACAGCTGGCTGAACGTGAGCCAGCAGTGTGCCCAGGTGGCCAAAAAGGCCAACAGCATCCTGTCTTCTATCAGAAAGAGTGCGGCCAGCAGAACTAGGGAAGTGATTGTTCCCCCTCTACTAAGCACTGGTGAGGCCACACCTCGAATACTGTATTCAGTTTTGGGCTGACACTGATATACTGGAACATATTCAGAGAAGGGCAACAAAGCTGGTGAGGGGTCTAGAGAACAAGTCTTACGAGCAGTGGCTGAAGGAACTGGGGTTGTTTAGCCTGGAGAAAAGGAGGCTGAGGGGAGACCTTGTCGCTCTCTACAATTGCCTGAAAAGAGGTTGTAATGAGGTGGATGTCAGTCTCTTCTCCCAAGTAAAAAGCGATAGGACAAGAGGAAAAGGTGTCAAGTTGCACCAGGGGAGGTTTAGGGTGGATATTAGGAAAAATTTATTCACTGAAGGGTTTGTCAAGCTTTAGCACAGGCTGCCTAGGGAAGTGGTTAAGTTGCCATCCCTGGAGGTATTTAAAAGATGGGTAGAGGTAGTGCTGAGGGACGTGGTTTAGTGGTAACCTGGCAGTGCTAGGTTAACAACTGGATTTGATGATCTCAAAGGTCTCTTCTAACCAAAAAGATTCTGTGACCTCCAGGACTGAATTTTTCCAACTTCACAGTTGCGTGCCTAAGTGGACGACAAAGCCACAGTCTATCTACAACCAAAGCAAGCTGGATGCTGGACAATCACATCCACATCACATGGTATATGCATGGGGTCTCACAGGCTCTTACTAACAGGTGCTAAAGCCTTTTAGGTTCCCAAATAAATCCCCACCTGCCTTATGTAAGACTTTATCTTCACTTAAGATGTTAGATAGCAATAAATACTACTACCCACCCCTAGCAGGGACTCTACCTAACCCCTGCTGGGTTCACTGATCCCGTACCTACTTTACAGCAAAATTACAGATCAAAATGAGGTCATCAGAGCCTCCATGTTTCTCTGAATAGCTTATTTTTGTGTGTATTCAGTCACAAGTAGAGTAGCAGGAAAAGTACAAACCATGTTCAGTTCTCAAGGAAATAAATGGCCAAATGAAAAGATAAACACAAACAAACAAAACACACCTAGTAGAGAAAACTCATGGTGTTTGACAGCTACTTAGAGAATGAAACATTGCCACAAAAGACAGCTTAATAATATTACTATTATTTGTATGAGAATGTACTTCCACCTTTTGAAGTTTTTGTTCTTATTTTCTGTGCTTTCCTACATTTATTAGGTAAGTTTTTATTTAAAAGAATTTGAGATTAGTGAAAAAGGAAAGCTGCATGGAGCTATGGTATTTGGTAGACAAGACCATTCTTTGTTTCAAAAACTCCAGAACTGCTGAGGCAGGACGACTTCTCCATTTCCAAAACTGGCCTTGGAGACTGTGGCAGGTTAACTTACTGGGTAGGCAGCTAAACCCCCACCCAGCAGCTCACTAGTTCACTCTCTCCTTCCCTCCCTCCCCTGCAGCAGGATGTGGTAAGAGAATAGGAAGGGCAAAAGTGGGTTGAGACAAATCCAGATTAATAAGTGTAAAAAAAACCCCAAAATAACAACAGCAACAAAACCCACAAAACCGAAAAACCCAACTGATGCCAAGGCAGTTACTCACCACCTCCCACCAGCAGACTGATGCCTAGTCAGTCTCTGAGCAATGGCTAATTTGGATAAACTCAGCCCTCAGTTTATTGCTGAGCATCATGTCATATGGTATGAAAAATCCCTTTATTGAATTCAGGTCAGCTGGACTGGGTGTGTCCCCTCCCAAACTCTTGACCACCCTGAGCCTACTGGCCTTTGGGGGGTGTGTGTGTGTAGAGACAGCCTTGATGCTGTGTGAGCACTGCTCAGCAATAGGTAAAACATCAGTGTGTTATCAACACTGTTCTAGTCACAAATCTGAAACACAGCACCATACAGGCTGAATATTAACTCCAGCACAGCCAGACCTAGTATAGAAGCCTACAAAAAACTATTCTTAAGCAACAGGTTTGACTAGTCTATAAAAAACTAAACTACATCCTGAGTCAGTATATTTTTCCAATCACAATATTTGGTGGTGAGGCCCACTTTTTAGTGAGTAACTTGTTCTGAAAGTGTGGTACTAGAGCTTTTTTTGTTTTACTTCATTGACTTTTTTTTCTCATATTGTGAAAGGAAAATTCATATTCCTTTTATTTTTGTGAGCAGAACAAGATAAATATCCTTTTCCTTGCTTTCTCATTTCTTAATTATACAGAGAAAGTTGTTTTACTCATTCAGAAATCAGAGAAGCTATAAATGTTTTCTTCATGTACTCATAGCTGCATTTTTTTTTTTGCTATTTATGCAATTCTTTGCATTAGCAAGACAATAGTGCTGACTACTGAATTTGAAAAAAAAGATTATGCTACAGTTATTTCTTAAGAGTAGACAATTATTGAACCATTTATGATAAGGTACAGTTGTAAGGTATAGATTGGTTAACTCCATACCAACCATATTTTGATTAATACATCCACTTTTAACTACAAAATTTATTCAGACTCTAACAGTGCTTAATTGTCTCAAAAAATCAACTGCCAATTACTTTATATACTGAAAATGAATTGTCACATAAATTCCAGTAGTTGGTTGAGAAGACCTTCTGTTGCCTCTAGACAGTCCGAACAGTGCTCAATGAGAACTTCATCTTAGGGTTGTTATGTTGTGGTTTGTTGTTTTTTTTTTATCTAGCCATGTAAAGTGCACTACTAATGGGGACATTGAGATTATCCTATGTTAATACACTGTCAGTGTTGTTTTTCATGTCTTTATCTGAAAAAAAACAAGGAAACAGATGTCTCATCTCCTAATGTTCAAAATAGGAACATGACTTAGTGCTTTGCTGTGTCAAGAGATTTCTGCCAAAACATGAGTGTTATTTCTAAGGTTGAGCAAAATCAAGACAGCTAACTCAAAACTGGATGCACATGTTTTTTGAGTCAGGCCCTAAGATTTTATTTACTTTCCTTCCAATGCCATTTAAAGAAATGCAACTGAAAATATGGCTTTCTGTAAAGACATTTGCACCACCTTGAATGTATAAATTACTGCTGCCATGTGATTTAGCAAAACATATGCTAGAGAGTAATCAAAGATATAAAGCCATCCTTGTTTGCCAAAGTTTTTAAGCACATGCTTAAAACTAAGCAGATTCCACAGTGCTTCATAAAATGCATTTGGGCTTTGTCCTCCACTGCTTGGACAAATGGAGAACTTAATCAAATAAATTATGTAAGAGACATCTTTTTTACTGCCTCCTTTCCTTTGTGACTGAGAAGAGAACGTGACATCTTCCTAGCGTCAGTCCCCCACCAGTCATGAAAACATAGAAATGCTACAAGGGTGACAACTGCTGCTGAAAAGAACACCTATGTACCTGTTGTGCACTGTAATGACCCAACTCAAGCTGTTACAAGACAAGAACTGTTAAAAAAAAAAAAAAGACTTTATACATATATTACTTACTTTTCATATCATGATGTTTGAGTTGGAAATTAGGTAAATGGAGTTCATCCATCCAAATTCATCATGCTTTTTCTATCCCATTAGCTCCATAGCCAAGGCAAATGATAAATGCTTGTAATATTGCTGTATTTTAAGTGCATGCTAGAGACTGGAAATGCATTGAACAGACTGTTCAAGAAACTGTATTGTTCTTGTTCATTGTCATTAGTGGCCCATGTATTTTGATTGTTATGAGGTAATGACATATAATAACAAAGGTTATTTTCAAATCTTGCTGCAGATCTTTTTCTCAGCTCATTTCTATGGGAGATAACCACATCTATTGAGATAATGCACCAGATGTTACTCAGGGAATGACTACCAATTTGAAATAATATCTGTAAAATAATCTATTTTCCAAATGCAAATTGCTTTCTCTACATACCCTTTTCTTCCCAGCATGATCACCCTGTAAAACTCTGCCTTTCTAGTGTGTAATTCCTTGACACTGCAAAGCATCAACTAAGAATTTCACGGATACTTGTCTGTTGTTCCCTTTTAGGTCCATGACAAAATTCTTCTATATGTTCTGGGAAATACATATTTTACTTCTGCAAACATTCATAAAGGGAAAGTAAATAGATTCTAATCAGGATCTCTTACATCTTGAATACAGAAATGCTTGTGCTATTATAATGGATTATTATAATATGGAATATTATAATATGGAATATTAATAATATGGAATAATTGTGCTATTATAATGGATTATTATAATATGGAATAATAAATGGAATATTATAATAGATATAATGGAACTTCATTTGACTCCATCACCCTTCCAAAAATTCATCTTGTATGAAAGTGGGTCTTGCTCTTTTACATGCACCACAGAAAATGCATCAAGGAGTCTTCTGTTCATTTCAACATTTCTTCTGTCTTCCATCATTAATTAAAATGCATTTCAGACTCTGACCTCTCTTGGACAGAGATTTTCTGTGTTAATACCTTGCCTAGTCTGGAATGGACTCAATTCTGACCCCACATTAGTAACACAACACTAAGAGCTAGAGTTTATTTAAATCTGTGTAACAACACTAAAATCAGATGGGGATAGAAGCTCAATAAAAGATGCATGGCTTCTTTATTTAAACACTAACACATTAAAAATACACCTCCATTCCTCTACAAATCTGCTGAAGTGTTAGGCCACCGCTTCTCACACTGCTTGTAAAGTCAGTGCTTGTGGGATGGAGACCTCCATTCCATTTTCATCATATCAACTTCTGGAAGTACATATTGCACTACTCTCATAAGACATTTCTTCTGGTACTGGACTACTACAGCCACTAATAAATTTTCCTTAAGAGAACCAGGCATTTGACACATAGGACTTTCCACCATAATGCTTCAACGTGATTTAAAATGCATCTTGTCCTTTACCTTTTTCTCTACAATTATCTTTATCTTTTCATCTTCTTGAAAGTAACAGTCTTTTGTGATTTTCTAAAGTCCAGCTGGTAAGAAAAAGTGAATACCTGAATACATCAGAGGTTATTTTAAAAATGCCAAGCCCATATTTTTGCCTGCATGTCCATTGGTCATGGAAACATGTCCAAAATATGCCTTAACTTAAAAAAAAAATAGGAAAAAAAAAGTCAGTAACAGTATTGTAGCACATTATTATTGTCATTGTACCATGGACTTGAAGATAGTTACTTCATTTTCTGTGGCCCACTTCAGTTTGAATGTCAAGATTGGGAACACTTTAAAGTCATCTGATTTTGCCTATCAAGCTGTGTGATAGCAGTCATAATTTGCTTTATGTGCTAAGGAGAATTTACAATGATAAACAATGCCTATCACAGTACATCCATTAAATCCTTCTGTTTATTCAAAGACATAGTCTGACATAGTTCAGGCTGCTGTGTGTATTTGCAGTGCAAGGAGACAACCTTGTAGCACCCTATGTAACACAGGTAATAACAGCTGTGAAGATTCTACAGAATGGACTTAAAACTTCCAAAAAAAGAGAGCAGTAGATTGCCAACCCCTAGAGAAGTTCATGCCTCCACATCTCAAGGGCTATTGTATCCCTTCTAGACATGTGTGTCTAGCTATGTCTAGTGAGTTCATGTGAGCTTACAGATCTTGCAATTAATATCTTCTGAAAGCAGTACAGAAATACCACCTCTTCAAAGAGGTTATCCTGTCTCAGAAGACTGGTATTTTAATGATAGCAAGAACCTGAAAAAAAACACCCTTTAAGTTTGCCCTTTGCTGCCAAAGGATAGGGCAAGTGAGTATGCAATCATTGTTAATACTGTATTTCTTTGATCTATTTTTTTCTGAGAAATTAAAGAAATTCTACAGTACTAGTTCATTTCCTGTAAGTGAAATGTTGGAAAATCCCAAAAATAATCTCCTCTGCAAGAAAATAAAAAGTCAGTGGATATAATTTTATTCAAGTGAATCATATCTCTGTTCAAGCAAAAATGTATAGGTCAAAATATGTTGTTGGTGGACAACAAGCTGAACATGAGTCAGCAGTGTGCCGCTGCAGCAACAAAGGCAAATGGGATCCTGGGCTACATATGCAGGGGCGTTACTAAGAGAGACAGAGATGTGATCATCCCATTCTACTTATCACTTGTCATGCTGCATCTGGAGTAGTGTGTCCAGTCCTGGTCCCCACAATTCAAGAAAGAAGAGGACAGACTGGAGAGGATCCAAAGGAAGGCCATGAAGATGATCAAAGAGCTGGAGAACCTGCCCTGTGAGGAAATAATGAAGGAGTTGGGTTTTTTCTCCCTGAAGAAGAGAAGGCTTGGGGGGACCTCATCATAGTGCCCCAGTACTTACAGGGAGGCTACAAAGACTATGGAGACTCTCTCTTCACAAGGAACTACACAGAGAAGACAAGGGGCAATGGGTACAAGTTCCAGTGTGAGAAGTTTCATCTCAACATAAGAAAGAATTTTTTTTAAAGTAAGGACAATAATTCACTGGAACAACCTCCCCAGGGACGTGGTAGAGCCCCCATCACTGAAGGTTTACAAGATGTGACTAGAGAAGGTGCTAGACAATCTAATCTAGGCTCACTTTCACATGAAAGGTTGGACCAGATGATCTTTTGAGGTCCCTTCCAACCTGGGCTGTTTAGTGATTCCATGTTTCTCTGATATGTGTACAAAGCATATTTGTTTCTGTAGTAAGCAAAAAACAGGACTTGTTTAGATATGTACTTCAATTTATGGATGCAAATTGTAACTAGAAATGAAACCCAGGAATGTGTGACACACTGTTTTCAAAGCAAAATATGAACAATGGACATCAGCAAGTAAGCATTCCCTAAGTTTTCTATCTGAATATGCAAATTTGACATTCAAATCAGACTTCTAAAAAAAACTCACGCAAGCAAAAACACTAAGAACATAAGCAGTCTAAAGTTTAAGCCTTCTTGCTGTAACTTTAATTATTTCACCATAATTTCAGCTAAGGGCAAGGCACTTTAGTAGGTTATCATTTTGCTCCTCCCAACTGTTTCAAAGGTCAAGTACAGTTTCCCCTGACAAAACATGTAGCATATGGAATTTTTAGATGGAGAATTTGCAGCAGAGTAGCATGCAGAGAATTCATTATAGCTAGCAGAAGGAATGCACTTTAAGAAGGTGACAGTATTGTTTGCATAATAGGTTTGCCTGGTGCAAACTAAGGGTAACTGCTGAACTGGCTTAAATTACATACATTTTTCAGTAGCTCCAGAGAAGCATGCAGCAGGTTCTGGAAGAAAAACGGTCAAAAGGCTGATAATATGAAGTAAAAAACATTAAATATTATGGAATACACTGTTAAAATGTGCATTTACCAACACAGATATACACTGCTATTTAATGCAGATTTACAGGACAATCAAAACTAATTACCTGTAATTCAGGGCCACAAGTCTTTCGGGATGGGAGGACTTGATGGGCCTTTCCCCTCTCACATGATGCTGTGCAGCTCCTTGGTTAAGACAGGGTCACAAGTTTGGATTTAGCATTTTCAGTGGGTGGTATAAGTTCCTGCCCCATTCATGTGCAGTTTGTTCCATTGTTTACAATTTCAGTATTCTGCCCTATGATGAGATTTTGTAATATTATATTCTAAGGCCATAGGTTAGTAACACCATTGAACAAAAGGCATCATAGTCCTCTACAACACTTTAACTAAGCTGCAGGACTACTTTAAGGACTAAAATGGAACTGTGGTGGAAATTAGGTCTTTGAATTGACCACAGTGGAAGATCTGTGTTGTTATTCCAAGGTAACCTTTTTTAACTTTTAGGTATTGGACATATATACACAAGTGAATAATATCAGAATATACTTATTAGATTTAAAGTGGGAAAGGACCAGAAGAGGTGATAATAGTTTAGGAAACAAAGTTGTACTGATGTCTAGATTAAAGAAGTTGGCAGGGAGGGAAAGGGAGCACAGTGAAATAAATATCAGATGTCAGACTGGATGATATGAAATGAAAACAGAACCCAGTTTTGAAGGGTGAAGTCAACCTCTTATCTTTTATTGTGAGGGTGGGGTCGCTCAGACTCAAAATTCTCCTCGGCTGATTTAAGGTACCTTTCCTGTGAACTGGCTGCAGAACAAGTTCGGCCTAGGACATCATTAGGGCTAACAAGAAACCTAAAGAGAAAAGCAGGAAAACATTAGCATATCAGCAAATATCTTTTTATATATTCAACACGCACACACACACATATAAAGGTACATTGTATGTTGCTAGCATTTGCAGTAACAAACACTGCCATGAAGATATTGCTGCCCATGTGCACCCTGGCACTGTTGATCTATCCCATTCACACACTATGTTTCTTTGTCTTTTGCTTTCTCTGGGATTTTATTGTTTCTAGAAAATGGACAGTACTCTCTTGAATCCAAAAGTCTATTTGATAGTCATTGCAGGCTTGATGTGCAGCAGTCTTTGTTAAGAAACCCAGTGATCTTTACATAAACAGGCTGACCTTTGTAACTGGCATTTTGTCAGGATGGGCTGAAGGCAGGAGCGAGAAAAGAGAGGGAGAGGAGCCTGTGCTACTTGCTGCTGTAAGATAAATTGTATTCTGAGGCAAAGAGGCAAGATGTTATGCCTTTCATTTTTATAACAGCATAATGAATCATACATATGCCTACGTATTTAACAGCTACTACACTTGAAATGGATTTTTTTCTTTACTAACCATAACATCCTTCCTTCACTCCTTTTCTTCCCTCCTTTCTAAAGTAAAAGACCATAAAAACTAGAGCAGGCTAAATCATTGCTAAGATCAGATCACTCCACAATTCTTTAGTATAAAAATGATGAAACATGCTGACAGGAACAAACCAATGTGATGCCTGAAGAATCTTGGGTTTCTGCAGTTGCCGAACCTCTCACAACAGATTCTGGAAAGATAAAACTGCCAGACTGGCAAATGTACATGAACACTTCACTCTGGTGCTTAGAGAGATAATTGAGAGAAGACAAAAACCTTCTTGATCAAAAAGCTCAACAGAAATGGCAGTCTCTTTTGAAGACCACATGTAACACAATGGAGGAGTGCTGGTGTAATACTGATGGTCACTCCATATTGTCCTACTTATACATCTGGTGGTCTATATGGTCGCTGTGCTTATTGATCCTGGGAAGCATGGTGTGAACACAGCCAGGCTACCTTATTCACATGCAGGGATGCCAAAGCTTCTTGTTGATTTGCAGGCTGCTCCTTGACACGGGCTGGCTTTCAGTTTACTAGTACCGGGTTAGTTATGCCTACCTATACATAGGGAAATATGTTTTTATTAGCCATAAACATGCGTGTGTGCTTACAGTACACATGTAGGAGCGGGTCCGGGAGAGGGGGGACAACGACACCAAGCTCCATAAATGCTGGCGCTGCCTTCCCCTCCCACACACCTTGAAATTCAGCACACACTCTGAGCCGCTATGCGAGGACAAGGGATATTTTTTCACCGAGCTAGCTCGTGATTTCCATACAGAGAGCCTAGAAGCGCCGGGAAGGGGGGGGTTGACGGGGGGGATGCTTCGCTTACCCAGGGCAGAAGGGGGAATGGGTGATTAACAGCAACATTTCCGCTCACCCCTCTCCCCCCACCACGCCAATTTTTATCGCTGCGTTGTCTGCCTCCCCGCCTGGCTCCGATAAGCCGGTTCCCCACGCAAGGACCCCCGCCGCCGCCTTTCCTTGCCAGGGACGGACAGCGAGCCCCGGCCGAGACGGGGAGGATGGGTCGGCCACAGCTGGGCAGGCAGGCAGGCCCCGGGCTGGGAGAGCCAGCTCTGGGGAAACCTGTCTGCGAAAAAANGAGAAAAAAAAAAAAAAAAAATCTGAAACAAAGGCTTAGCCGAGGGTAGGGGGAGAGGCTGGGAGCAGGGCTCCTCTTACCCGGTCGATACCGCCGCTGTGGCTCGCTGGATTGCGGGTGGAGAAGGAGGAGGAGAAAGAGAAGAAGAAGCGGGTGCCACTCCATACCGCAGGCAGCCCGCGGGCTGGCTACGGCCGCACCGGCCCCCCTCCGCCCCCCCCGGCTCCTGCCGCGCTCCGCCGGCTTTGTCGCGCGCCCCGGCGAAGCGGCGGAGCTGGCGCTGTTCGCCCCCTGCTCCGGAGCTCCCCGCAGGCGGCCCCCTCCCCCTCTCCCGCCCTCCTCCCTTCCCGGGGGAGATTGGCAAAGTCCTGGCCCGGCGCGGGGAGCTCTGTGGAGCGTGCATCCCCGGGACTCCGCCGGTGTCCCCTCCCAGAGCCCCAGCCCGCCCCTCTGCCGCAGCTGGCGGGATGAGAACCTCTCTCTCCCCTCTCCGGAACGCCTCCGTTCACTACAGCCTCCCACTTCTCGGTGCAGTCTTCTCTGTGCTCCACCTGGCTTGGCAAAACCCCTCTCCTCCCGCCTGATGTTGAGGTTCCACAATTTGTTCTCCTTTCCTTGAGGACCACTACCATCACCACCAAAAAACCCACCCCAACTCCAGCAAATTCTATTCCTCCCCGCAATTCCTCTTGCTATTCGGATTTCCTTCCCTCTCAACCTCCTCCTTCCCCCCTCCCCCCCATTTCTTTGGGTCTTGAGCCTCTCTCTCCCCTCCACATACTCAGAGGCACGCACGGTGTGAATGGTTTGTTATACTTGCTGCTGTGCCACACAGAACCGCTGATGGTTTCCAAAGTCCCACCACCATGCAAAGCCCTGCTCTAGCTTGAAGCCGAAGATCATGGACTATATGCTTGGAGTCGGGATGCATTTTACTGACAGCTGCTTCTCTTCCTGCAATTTTACCCGGTAAGTAGGTTTTATTTCACGTTCAGATTGCTTGTTTTCAACAAAAAGGACACTTAAAAAAAAAAAAAAAAAAGAAAAGCAATGTCTCAATTGCCTCGCCTTCCTTCTGAACCTTTCAGTAGCCTGGCTGGCTCCACTTTCTGAACTCGAAGAAATTACAAAGCACTAGCCCTGCTTTGCCCGCATCCATTCTGTACGTTAGTCACTGCTCTCGGCAACTAAGTTGCAATCTGCACCACAGTCTCGCTCTCAGATTCTTTACTATTCCACTGCTTATTCATCCCATTTTATTAATGTTTTCATCAGGCACTTTACCTGCTACATTCTCTAGTTTAACCCTTGCAGATACAGTGGTTCGCATGGGTGCTGGAAGGTCTCAGTATTTTTCCCCGGGTGAGAAGATGGACAGAAATCGCTAGTGGTTAAGGGAGTCGTGAGCGTGTCAAAAGGAGTGTCTGGAAGTCTGCCTGGGGAGATAAGGTGGAATAGTTCATTACTCTTTCTGATCCCCTGAAGAAGCTTGGATTGGATTGGGGGTGGGGAAGTATTATCCAGAAGGGATAGGAAAGGATTTCCAGACCTAATTAAATCTGTCCTGTCACTTGTGCTCGAAGGTGACAGCGCACCAGGATCCGTGGGTATGGGAGGCAAGGTGATAGGAGAAAGGTGTCATCTTTGCAAAACGTATGTTCACGTATATGTCTACCTGCCACGTTTTGAAGGGTAGAATATATTTTTAATCAAGTAGGGGCTTCTTTACTTTGAAAGAAAGAGAAGAGGACCAAGAGAAATAAACATGTTTGTTAAAAAAAGGACAAGTGCCTTCAGATTTGCGGCTAATACTTCCAGTATTTCTGTGTCTCTGATTAGCGACAGAGATCAACCCACGTTCAATAGCAGAAGGCAAGGTTGGAACATGTTGCTTCTCACGGGGAGGTATTGACTGGGCTCCATTTAACTCTGTCATTTGGTGTGCAGGATAAGTGTGTGTGTGTGCAGTCATGTCTCCAAAGCAGTATATACAGATATCACAGGGAAGCTGCTAAAGGCTTGCAAGCAGGTAGAGACACCAGTGAGAAATACACGAGACCTGCATTTATTGCTTGGTGGCAAGCAGAGGACAGAAAAGATCAATGTCCCCTTCAATATCGTGCCCCTGAGAGTGCTCCCCCCACACACCTCTTCCCCCACCCCACCACCCCCGCCTCCAAATTGCTGGCTGACATCAGGAAAGGGAATGAAAAAGCCCTCCAAGCATGGGATCCAAAATTCATCCTTCCTCCAGCTTCTCTCTTCTCTCAGCAGCTCGAAACCCCCATGTCTACTTCTCTTCCTTACAGCTAAGCGTCTTTCTCCCGGAGTCTGTTCTCCAGGAGGTTTTCTCATTACCATCATTGCCGACCTGCCTTCTATGCCCCTGCCCGCCTTCCGCTGCAAACACCTCCTCCTGCCCCGGGACCCTTCATCCGGGACTGGGGTAATTAAGCAAATCCCAGACATTTCTCCTGGATTACCCACCTCTGACGCTGCTGCGGCTGGGATCCTCTCACACCAGGCTGCTCAGGAAAGTTTCTGTGCAGTCATATCCCCTTCCCTTCCTAGATATAAAGGATTACCTAGGTAAGTGCATTTCAAAAGCTCTACCTAATTATTAATCCCTTAAAAAAAAAAACAAACCCAAACTAAAACCAAACAAACTACCAGACCAAACAAAACAACAACAACAGCAAAACCTTGGGGGGAAAAAAAAAAAAAAACACAACAGGAAGTCCTGAGGGATTAACTCGCTGTGGGAATAGCTCACCTGGTGAGCATCACCTCGTTGTGCTAGTTAAATAATAGTGCTCTGCAGAAGAGATTTATGTGCCCATCAGCAGAATATTTCCCAGGTTTACAAGAACTCTGTGTTCCCTTTGTGCCGAGGGGGGTGGGAGATGGTAGGACACAGGATGAGGGCAGAGGTGTTGTTTAGTTCATAGTCACTGTGACGGATGACAGTAAAACGGTACCTGGGCAGTAAAACTGACACAGATTGGACCGGGTGGTGTTCCTACACTCGGCAGAAGGAGGGGTGGACAGACACACCAAACCGTTTGCATACAAACATCAAGTAAATCAATGCAATTAATGTAGGCTTTATGGGCGATTACAACAAGAGAGCGTGAGGTATGCTTAATAGAGAAGATTCCCATTAGCCTTGATGGTTCATTTCCAGCGTTCAGCACTCCCTGAACAGATGATACCCTCTGCTCACATTGGGCTGGATGACTCAGAAAAAATAGGAATGCCAGTAGCCTGGCAGATTTTTGTTATGCTTTGGTTGGTTCTTTTGCTTTTCTGTACAAAAGACTGGTAGTGTGTAAATAACTTCCCATGCTCTGCGGCCCATTCCCAAGGGAATTGTCCCAAACAGCCCTTTTCCCTTCATTTAGGTGTCCAGCCTCCCTGCTTGCCTGTGTCTGGCTTCACTGTTAAGGATTACCTCCACCTCCATCCATCTCCCCTGGAGCTGTGTGGCTTTGAGACTCCCTTTTGGCCCGGAGTTAATTTCCTAATTTCAAATATTGGCCATGGCAGACAAACACTTAGGGAGGGAGCTTTGGCAGGGGAAACACCTTTAAATATGCATGTCAACGTCCGGCCTGCGTGATCATCCGCCCGGGCTTAACCCTGCACCGTTTCTTCAAGGTGTGCATGTCCCCGGGGTGNAGGGGCTCGGGGCGGAGTGAGCTCCTGCAACCGTGTGGCAACGCCGGACCCAGCCGCGGGCTGCCGGGACCCCCAGCCTCCCACCAGCCTCAGCAGAAGCGGATAGCTCCCTGCTTCCATCTCCTTTCCTGCCGCTTTGTAGGGGAAGGAGAAAGGAAACCTCCAAGGGAGCGGGCACCTGCTCCTCTCCAGCCGTCTGTGCAGGCTTGCCAAGGCTGCCCGCAGCGGGGAGGGAGAGAGACTTGACTGTAAAGGGTTAATCAGGGGTTGCAGGGTGCTCCAAGCATAAGTCCTGTGTGTGCCTCATCGATGCACTAGCCAATCCTAGGCAACAGAAGCATGAATTATATGTAGCATGGTGTAAAAAGCGAGGTAAAGAAAATAGGGTGTAAACTGTCACTGTATATTGGAAGACAGGGGACCTGCTTTTTTGGGCTACGATTTCTGTGCTACTTACAGACCATCATGCATTTAAAAAGGTAAGGGCTTTGTTACGAGCAATCTGTATTGTGGTTCACTTCTGAATTCAAGTACATTTTCTGTGTACCTTTCATTAAGCGTTAAATTGTGTAGCGCAGAGAGTGGGAAGCAATTGAAATATAGTATGATTTACTGTTTGGGAATTTTTCTGAAGGATGACATCAGTTTCAAGTTGTAATGATTTCTTTTAGAGATAAGCAAGTGTATGCATGTGAAGTAAATTAAATTCATGACTGGCAGAAAAATCTAATGTATGCAATAAATGAAGGATGCTCTGTTGTAGCATCAAAATCAGTCACGGATCCATATCAAATGAAGGCCAATGTTAGATAGACCTGATTTTGAAAAAAAATATAGAGAGTAATTCAGAGACATGTATCTGACATACAATTCTGACAAAACAAACAAAAATAACTTATTTCCTACAAAAGCCTGTATCTAATATTATTATGGCATCGCAAAATAATGCTATAAAAATAAGTGAAGCCCAAACCTTAGAGCATATTTTCACACATGAGTGACTCTGACACATTAAGTATACAAAGATGAAGCTTGAGTGGCCCTACTTACATTTACAAGATATAAGAAATAACTTCAGAGGAGCAATCCCTTTACATATGAGGCTTTACAGACTGCTGTCAATGCTCAACTCCAACCGTACAAGGAGTTACTCATTTTAAATAGGTGCTCTGTCAGCTTTACCGTAAGACCTAGCTTTGAGAATAGAAACATTTGACTTGTATCTCTTCCTCTCTGTATCTAAGCATAGCAACTGAACCGTAGTCTTAGATGTTGTTGCAGTGCTGTCTAATTATCAGAGGTCCATAAAGAAACTACGTACACATTCTTGTGTTCAACCATTTCTCTCTCTAAATCATGTACATTATTTAAGTGGGAGAGAAAAAAAACCCCTATTATATTTTCAATAAGCTGATCGACCTCCAGTGAGAGATAGCCTTCCCAACAGATGCTGAGTTCACCAGAGCTGCTGTGTTTGGGGTGGTTGTTCATGAAATGCTGGAACACTGTGAGTGAAAATGTTAACTAAGAAACATGAAAGCAAGCAGCCAAACATTTTACAGATCTTTCTGTAGAAGGCAGTGTTTGTACAACAAGCCAACAAAATAACTTGAGGATCTTTGAGTGCTTTAATCACCTCGTCTCATCCTTTATTATTCTGTCTGAATGCTATTGTGGAGAATTAATTACAGAAGTTATTGTTTACACCAATGTGTGCCTGAAAAGTTATTTCGTTAGTCACATAGATTGCAGGGTCTTTTCACTCCTCTCAATCCCAGGTACAGACAATGATTCATGGGACTAAAATAGTATTACTTCATTTGGATTAATTTGAAATTGAGTAATCATATCTGACTATGATCAGTCTAAGAAATTTCTTGCTTGAGATTTCAACAGAAAAATGCAACACTGACTGAAAACAAAAGAAAGCTCTTTTTACCAGCAAGCTTTCTTCTTCAGAAATTTTTGGAAATCTAAATGAAAAATTGGAAGATCAATCAATTAACCTAAGTTTTTCCTTAGAAGATAAAGGGAGTGGGGGGAAGCATTAGATAATACTTTCTGAAAACATTGTTTTCTAGTTATCATGTATGCCTAATGCAGCCCTTTCTTATTCCTTCCAAAGCTTTGTCTTTCCTCAAAATCAGAAGTAGACATTGATTTTTTTTTTTTCTCTCCTGAAACACTAGTAATCATATGGGAGTAAGATCACCAGAAATACATTTTGACAAATAGAGCCAAAATACTCTTTTGGAAAGGTCGCATTACAGAAAACTGTCCTGTTAGATTGCTGCAGGTAGTAACTTACAGCTAGCCATTTTATGGGGAAGTTATCTTACTCTTCTTCTTGATCTCATCCTATACCCTCATAAGAGAGAGCATTTTTAAAAAATAAAATTGCAAGCACATTCTCTTTATAGCATAGTTTTTGTGATGTTCAATATGGCTACTCTTTAGTGATGGCCTGATCTTGCACAGTTAAAGGAGATCAGAGCATTACTATTAACTTCACTGAAAGCAAGATCAATTTCCAAGATAATAACTTGGAACCAAAATTAACTTCAGTTTTAGAAAAAAAAGCGGGTATCATGAGGCTATGTGCTGCACACTGAGCAGTGTAAGGCTTTGCATATCTTGAGTCAAATAACATTAAAATACTAAAGAAGTGAAGGATTTTTAACCTGATCTTATATTGCTTTAGGTCTCAGTACTCTATCATCATTGATAAATCAACATTTTTCTATATGAATTTGAGGAACATTAAGAAAGCTCAATTTTCTGAAGCGGCCCACCAAGCTGCAGGCATTCAGTACCTTGTGACTCAAGTCTTCATACTGCTGAAAACTATAATGTGAATAATTTGGCCTCCTAGCTCTGAAATTAATCATTTGTATGTACCACAGTAAGTGTGCATACATAAACATAGTTTGTATATACATATAGATATAAATATGTATGATACAGACTACACATATCCACCCATTCATCCCTCCACAGACATGGTATGTATAATTACTCTTTTACCCTGGATCATACCATGTGACTCATTATTTAGCACAACCTTTTTCCCGTCTCCTGTTGGAAGTTTCCACTTGCTCTGTGTGCCACAAAATAATGCACTGACAAGAGGACAGAAGAACACTCTCTGCCATGTCAAATCTTTTCATGTTTAACTAATGAGCTTCTCACAAAGGCCACAGATTTTGTCCCACCATCAAACAAAAATTGACCAGGCAATATATACTGTTAGCTAAATGAAGACTATTAAACTGTAGTGGTTTCTCTTATAATGAGGTGAGAACCTAAGGCTCGTCAGTTAGATACCTTTACTGTAGCAGTCACATTAATGGTGATTAGAAAATTCTGCTAATTTGCAGTAACACCTTCACTGCCACATCTACCAGCACTTGATTAATGAGAAAAGTGGTTTCTAAGGTATTTATTACACATTGCCAAGTAAAGGATTTAAATCTGGGGAATCAGAGCACTACTCTATACCTTCAATCCCATATTATTCATGACTACTGAGAATGTAGAGCTAATTTAGCTCTTTCAGTACTTATAAATCTATTGGAAATAACAAAAACACCTGGTTAACTGAACATGGATGACCACTCTGAAGTCTAATAGGGTTATTAAAATACATTATAAATACATTTCTTCTTCATCTTTTTTTTTCTTTTTTTTTTTTTTTTCTTTCTCTATTTGAAATCTCTATTTTTAAGGAAGTTTAACATCACTGGTGAAAAATACCACTACATGCTGAAGAGTGGTATTGTGGATTGAAGTGGCAGCCCAAAGGTATATTTTTTAATTAGCTATTTTTCACCTAAAACATTATTGATCCCTATTCATTAGCAGTTTGGAGGACAGAGAGAACAAATATTTATTACAACAAATTTTATCTTGAATATTTGTTTGCTTTGTACTTAATGTGCAGCCCTAAAGGTTAGAATTGCTGAATTTTGAACATGAAGTTTTACATACATGTAGTTTATAGATATATGTGTACTTTAGCATCTGGACAGTGATCATATCAACACTTGTATTTACTTATAGGAAAGATTTGAAATAGTGTAAGCAGAACGGTAGCATTCAACCTTTCATTCTTCCATCCTGAACTGCTGGCTGACCTACAGGGCAGAGCTGATACCCACCTCTTTTCCTCGAGAATGGGTAGATGCTCAGCATTTCTTGGATTAATTGCCTTATTCCCTAGTTTTGTACCAACAATTCTAATGAAGATGCTTGTTTATGAAAAGCAGCAAAATATATGCAAGTGATCATGATCTTTTTTAATCACTGCTCCTGTGGTATAAGAATCTGACTTATTGGCTTAAAAAGTAAAAGTTTAGTAACTTGATAAGTAAACTTTAAGCTCTCTACCTGTTAGCATATGTTTACTAGATTGATTCATGTTAGTCGAAGAGACAGTAGTGGCTTTTTTTGAAAGGTAGTCTTATTTATAAAGCAGCTTAATTTCTTCATACTGGCTAGGCAAAGTCTAGAACATTTTCTTTTTCTCAGTCTTTCTGGAGAAGAAAAAAGAGGCTATAATAATGAAAACCTACGTTCCTCATACTTAGAGGGACTGCAGTGATCTGTAATCTCTAATAAACAGACTCTGTGTCTTTCATTCTGAACTGAAAATATACTAGCTGAAAGTTTAAAGCTTTTCAGCATTAGCTTAGCTTCTTTCTATTGAATCAGAATGTGTTTTTCTATGAGCTACAATAAGAAATAGTGATAATTTTGTACTAACATGGTTTTAGACTATCATGTAGCTAAATTAAAACAGTAGGGAGATTGTAATTTGTGATGAAACTCTAAAGTCCAGACTTTCTTTGTAACATGATGTTCACAGGAAAGACATCTTTTAGCAGACAGACTTTTTTCTCTCTAATTTTGTAATTTATTCCAAACTTGCCAAAAATCAAGACTTACAAGGAAGCTTTGGTGTTATATTTATATGACATAGCAGGCTGCCTGGTACACATGACATAATTATTACTTGTACAATCAAGCTTTGTGTATTATCCATCCTGAGATGCAATTTGGTCCACACTGGCTTGCTGAAGCTTGAATCTTTGCTCAGTCAGCCATAAAATCCCTACTCTGACTATAAAAAATTAATAGCTATAACATGAACTTTTAAGAGGATCTGGCTACTGCCCATATACTAGCTACAGGCTTAGAATGTTGCGGCAAAGGGGCTTATGAAAAGTCACGCAACAGTTTACAGTAGGATCAGATGCAGAATCATGGTCTCCTGAATCCTCTGTGAGTCCTGCCTAGGGAGCTTGCACAACAGATAACAAGTTGTTTCTGACAGGATGACAGTGGTGGTATAAGTTCACTTTTTTTTCTGCTAGCATAAATAGGTTGAAGCTTAGGAATCTGAATGGAGTTTTAACCATCCATCTACACCAGCTGAAAACCAGCTACACAATCTGTGAAATCAACTGTAAAATATGATATGAGCTCTGGACCACTTTAGTCTGAAAGACATAATAGAAGAGCAAAAGAAAAACATTACTATTCTATTAGATATCAATGTTAAGAAATAAAATATATAAAATAATCCATTCTTATTGCAATATATCCAGAAAAGTACACTGAAAGAAAAATATCATGCCATTAGATCTTTATGGAGGTTATTTCTAACTACTGGTCTAAACTGTAACCACTCATTTTCACAAGGGAAATAAAATCAAGAAGAGTGTAAAACCTTGGTCAGATATCACCTAGCTAAAATTACAGGGTTATATCCCATGCCTGAGCCAGAGCCCCCAAACTGAGGAATTAATAAATAATAAATAATAATAATATAAATAATAACCCCCCTCATTTTTTGGTGGTAATATTTTGAAACATGCACAGGATTATGGATTAGTTTAGGTAAAATCTGAGGGGATGGACATGAAACTAGACTGTAAGTTGAATTTTGTAAATATGTCCCTGTCCTGGTTTGAGGTAAAACAGAACCAAATTTCTGTTCAGTAATTTTACTTTGCAGCTGAGCCTCTTCTAACTAACTGAACTCTCTGAAATAAAAGGTGTATATTTAAGACTGTAGTCCACTCCCAGAGACTGATAAGACCTGATTGTTTCTAATTTATGCCAAGGAATGGTATGCAGAGAGGGTCTTGCTTATACTTATTGGTATCACAACCAAGGTCAGCTAACTCTGTTATATGCCCCATTGGAGGGTCGGAAGCAGAAAAACGTAGTGGGGTCACAGCTGTGGGGAGGAGTGGACAGGTCAGGTGACCCAAAACTGACCAACGGGGTATTCCATCCCATCTGCATCATGCTCAGTATAAAGGCTGAGGGATCAAAGGGTCAGCCCTCTTTCTTCAATGGCCGGCATCCAAGGAGGACTTTGTATCTTTGTCTGCCTTTCATCCCGATCCATGTATTTCTGAATCCAGATCCAGAATTCAGTTCCCGTTCATCACTGAGTCCAGTCTGGGACTTTCCCAGTGCCTGCTGGTGACATGATTGTCATTCTGGGAGATCTACACAGTTATGTATATATTGCATATATTTCATTATTTTATTTTTATTATTTTATTAATATGTTCATTAAAGCAGTTTAGTTTTCTTTTAAACTCATAAGTCTTTTTCTTTATTTTCCTCCTCTCCCTGAAGAGAGATTCTCTCTATCCTCTGAAGGGAGAGAGGTCAGAGAGCACATGTCGTTCATTTCACTGGCCATTCTGGCTCAAACCATGACAGTCCCCATTACAGTCAATAGAGTTCATTGCTTCTTTGGCCCTCTTCCTAAGACCAGAGAGCAGCTACACACCGTTATTTTTTCTCTTCTTTATTGTATAAACAATATTAGCACTTAAACAGCTTCAAAGAAACTTCTATTTCTGTCTGAGACTGACAATTACTTTCCTCTTCATCCTTTTCTGAACATTGTTGCAGAATATCCAGAAACAGAAATTTTAAGCAGCAACAAAAAGTCAGCCACTCTGTTAGTAGAATGAACATTCTCCTTTTTATTTTATGACATTTTTGTCATCCAATGATTTGAAAGTACTCTATAAATATTAATTGTTCAGGCTTCACAATACCCTTCTTTCCTAATCTTATGAACAGAAACTATAATTAAAGGCGGCTAAGGGACTTGTCAATGGTTATAAAGTAAAATCAGAGCTATACTTCAAGGTATACTCCAAGTACTCTCCTTCCTCTATAAACTGAATCTTACTGGACTCAAAAATCTGTTGGTGAGCAAAGTTTCCTCCCACACCATCTCATTTTAGCTTGATATGAGTCCTTCTGCATTAATCTCATATATTTGGATTGGTCCTCAGGCTTGAAAACCTAGAACCAAAGCCTTGGTGTACAACCTGTAAATAGCTGCTTCCTCCCATTCTAGATAGCAACAACTGAAACGGTCCTGGGTTTTAAAACTAGTAGAGGGATGAAATTAAACAGGTAAGAGCTGTTACTCTAATGTTGTTTACTGGATATAGCTAACTTACATGGGTCTTAGTATGCACACTCTTTTCATACCCAGCTAATACTTGGCTGATAAACTTGCCTCAAGAACTGTCTGGGGACTAACAGTTATGGGTGCAAAGGAGATACTAGAACTAGTACTTCATGACTTTCCAGTGATAGTTTAATATCTAATTTTAGGGTGTGGTCTTTGTAAATCCTAAAGACCTACTTAGTTACCATTAAAACACACCCAAGGAGATTACCGTAACAGAGAATATTGAACACTTTTAAGTTAAGCATTGAGTTTTAAAAAATTCCAGTAAGCTGGAATGTAAGCTTCTAAATATCTGTCTCCTGTTAGGATTTTCTACAAACTTGAATGCAAAAATTTTGCAGTATGCAAAATTTTATGTCACAGCAGTACATGTCAGCTTGTACATGAGGAAATACTGGACCAGAAACTCTCCCTTATGCTGTTCTTTTTTTTTCCTGTAGCACCAAACTTATTCAAGGAGAGCTTGTTGTGTTTCCATTCTCTTTTCATACCATCAGATATTTTAGCTGAAAATTTTTGGACAATTGGGGAGAATGTTTAGCCTAACTTGTGTAATGGAAGAGTGACTTAAATCTTAAATGTCACACACAGTTCTATATGCAAAGTGGACTTCCCAAGTGGACTTGGGAAGATAAAGATTTCATCCCTATGAACTTTTGTGATTGCTAAAGTACAGTCATCTAGCCTGGAACAGGTTTAAAGCTCTCAAAGCCACAGGTTTTTCTGTGGCTTCATGGCATCCTGGATGTCAGTCAGCTGAAACCCAGTGTTCAGTCAGGGACTTGCTTAGCTGTTCCAGAAATTAACTTCATTTCAGCTCATTGTGTGACTGATGGATGTTATCTGCCAAGGACTTAGGCACTAGAACCCATTTAAAGATGAGGAACTGAGACACCATGAAGACTGGGTGAATTTCTGTCTCTGTTATGCACCGACACAATACACTGTTGAGGCACCCAGGCACTTCATGCGCTTTCATAAACCACACACTCTGCCTTTACACGGTCCAGGACTGCAACTCCTCCTGGCTCATGAATGCAGAATGAGGGCTAAAGCCACCAGTGTCTGCAGCCAAGCCAGGAGCTGAGCTGTGTCACAGTGACCTCTAGGCAGAGAGGTGTGTGGCCAGGCCCAAGGTCCAGCTAGGGAGCCCAAGCACCAATGAGGGGGCTGGGCAGTCACACTTGTACCACCCAGGCAGGGACTGACGGTCCAGGAGCCCCTGATAAGGTCCCAGGGGTGGGTGGAGGCCACAGATGAGGCTGGTCAGGGCCACTGAGGCCCATCTGTGCACTCAAGGCCCTGACAGCTAATTTCTTCCCCTCAGTGTGTTTCTTGCAGGAATAGATTCACTCATTAAGGGAGGAAGACTGAAATTGCAATTTGTGGATGCTGCCCTATGTCATCAGCTAAAACACATAAGGATCTGCTTGCACAGGAAGATGAACTTAGATTAACAGATTGAAAAAGCACCTGGGGGAATTTATACATCATGATCTGGGCAACAAAGGAAAAATTAGGTCTTTTACAAATATCAGGCAAATATCAATTACCTTGTCACACCTGACAGCCAGTGCATACTTCAAGGGCTAAGGAGACCAGCATTAGCTCTACCGGAATGCAATAGAAAGCACATGGGTACATCCAGTTAAAATCTGACAGGCACTTGCAGGAGTGAAATTCTGCAGGGACAGAGTAAACACTTGGGCATATTTTGTGGGCAATAGCTGTAACTCGCTGCAATCAACTGTCATGTGTCAGGCAGACCTGATGATGGCTGCAGAGGTCGGGCTGACATATGCTCTCTGTTTCTGTGGGTGCATTTTATTTTTCCTCCTCTTCACTGAAGGCTGGGATGTGGAAAAAATAGCAGGATTGCTTTTACAAAAAAAAAAAATAATAATCAGGCATCCTGTTTGTTCTCTGTTTCAGCTTTCGAGGACATAGTTATAGGGGTCTTGTCCTTGTCTCACATAGAGAAGTGAGAAGAAATCTGAAATCTGGCAGTGGATGAAGCTCTATTTGAACTTCATTGCTTTGAAGTGTTGCTTTAGGGTGCACATAGTCAAAGCAGATACCAGGACCTGATACGAGGACTCCACTCATTTTTAAGCCTGTGATCTAAAACTCACTCAAGAAAGGTAGATGTAGAATTATTTTCTCCTTTCAGATTTGCCAACATATCTGCTTTTGAGTCGCTGCTGAGGATGATTCCTAGTCAGGACTTATTGTAGCTCACAATGAATAACAGAGAACAAGGTGATTCAACACCCATCGCTGAGAATCATCTGTTGACAAATATTTTTTGTCTATTCAGATGCCTTCTACTTCTTGTATAATGGCACAAACTGTACCATGCAGCTCATGTGTATTGGATCTGATGGCAGGGAGAGCTCTTCATCCTTTCACTCCCCAACCCCCTATTCTGTTTCTTTGTTCTAACAAATGTACACGTCTCTTGTTACTGCATCAGCCTTTAGGTGGTTCTCAAAATGCGATGTTAAACAGCTCCCTATGAGCACAGGACAGAATAGTCCACTGTCAGTTCATGAGTCCTTTTGTTATCCTTCAGGAAGTTCAGCTTGGAAGAGTTTATTCTGCGGATTTGGTTATCTTCCTTTGAATAACAGAATCCATGCAGTGGCTGAGAGCAGACCAGAGTACAAGTGAGATGCTCTTTTGCTCTTTGCTATACCCTCCTTCTCTGTAGCTGACACTGATTGCAGCACTTTCTGCTCTTTTCTTCCACAGCACATCATCAGCTTCATGGCTGTTTCATTTACACTGGACTGTGTGAGAATTTCAAGGACAGGTGCCTCCCCAGGTCTCATTTATTTAACGTTGTCAACATGTGAAAAATTACTTTTTGAAAGAAAAAAAAATCACTGATTATAATGAGTTTTTATGAGTAGGTCCTGTAATGCTTTACAAAGGGGGGCAATACGACCGTTACACTTCAGACAAGGAAGTAAAAGCAAAGAGACATAAACTGATAAATCCAGGGTCTTATAGCAGATAAGAGTAATGTCTGAGACTCAGACTATTGCTTTATTCTTTATGCAAAATTTCTTTCCAATTTTCGGTGTCAAAATACCTTTGAAAAAAATGGTCCTGACATATCTTGCCTTCTATGATCTTTACTGCTTTCCATCAAGATGCAGTGAATAAAATGCTGCTTCTTGCCATTGATTCAGAGTTGAAGTCACTGGTAGCATTTCTGAGACTTTTGTGTAATAGTTAGAAAATACAGAATTTACTTCATTGTTGTTTTCCATTATGTGCAATCTTAAAGAAATATCAAGTGCACCCTGTTATACCTAGTATCGTACTTCATGAAAAGTAGTAACTTTGAAATCCCTAAGGCTTATAGGTGGAGGGATGGAGTACCAAAAACCTCAAAAATGATAAAATTATGATCTTACTGAAATCTAACTATCTACAAACAGAATTGGTTGTATTCACTCCATCTGTTCTCAGATTTTTTTCTTTGTTTGTTTTTTATTATAAAATAATGCTTATTAATTATTATTTTCATTAGTTCAAAGAAAACTAGACTTTGTGTTTTGCATAAATTAGCACCATCTTAGAGACATTAAGGTTTCTAACTCTTGTGGAGAGATGAACATGGTGTTTCCTGATAAGTTATTTATTACTTTCTTTGAAAGGATGTATCTGAGAATAACAATCTTAAATTTTTATTTCATCATTATGGGAAGCTACAGCCAGGAGAATCCCACTTCAGTATAGAGGATTCTCAGCTTTCCATGGAGAGCTGGGACATTTCAGCATTTTCATGGAATTCTAGTAAGCATAAAAACCAAAGGGCTTCCGAGAGAGTCTGGTCTTCTGCATTTCTGCTGTCAGAAGGAGATCTCTGTGAGACGCAAAGAATCACAGAGGGCAAGGCTGTGCTTATTTCTGTGATGCTGATGGAGATTGCAAGGGCATTGTTCCGTGTGTAACAGAGGAGAGAACACCTCAGTCCAAGGCCACAGCACCTCCCAGACTTGTATAATAGAGAAAAATATTAACACCTTCCCCCCCCCCCCCCCATTTATATTAAAAATGTCCATACATTTATTGTACAGTTATTTTCATTCTTGAGAACTGCAGGTGTAGGTATGGCACAAAAAAAGCTACTGATGATGCCTAATATCAACTTTATTGATTCATATAAAAAGTTACTCCACTAGCGAACCAGTAGCAATCTATTTAGTAGCTGTATCTCTACTGCATATTAGCACATCTGATTTATACATGAATCTCACCTCTTAAGAAAAAAGAAAGTTTGCATGCAGTGAGGTTACCATAAGTTTATTTTTTTATTGCTTTCCTTGCAAAAATTTTATACTGTTTCCATTTTAGAAATTATTTAAACTTATTGATTTGCTTTTTCTTGAACATCGCTGTGCACACATCTGGGTTGGCCCTATATTATTCTGCACATCTTAGTATACATGATTTATCAATTAATGTTCTGTAAGCAGGAGACCTCAAAGCAAAAATAAAGCACACACTTCAATTTGTACTATTTTCAGTTTGTACTATTTTTGGTACAGTAACTGAGTAGGTAAGTTCATAAACTACCCATAGGTATATACCATTTTTAATGTTAAAAAAATTATTTACCTGAAAAAAGGAAGACTGAATTTGATGGGGTTTGCCGTACAATAGGATGACAGCAAGAAGACTACAGACTTCCTGTGTTCTTGTTCATAGCTGACGCTTGATGAAATTTGTCCCAGTGGCCACAGTGTTCATTTTGCACTTGTGAGTGTTATATTCTCAGATGATGCAAATGCATGGATTTTACCAGTCTTCAGCACCCTTTATATGTTCATGAAAGCTAGGACTTAAGTATGGTATTTCCAGAAGATGATGAGTCACATTCATTCTGCATTAATGCCAGTGACGAGACAACAGATTTCTAACAAAGAATTTAGCCCATTATGCTTCTTGAACTCTAACCTCAGAATTTAGAAGAGGAAGGACTGGAAACATAAGCATTTGCAAGACGTAGCTGGGTGAGACCCTGGGGATAACAGAAAGTAATTGTGCTGAGTATCTATACCTGATAATTGTCCTCTAAGGTAGTACTTTGAAGAGGCAGCATGTTGACATGACAGTTCTGTTTGAAGATGTCTTCTCTGCAGAGCATCTTCTCCACTATAAAATCCACCAGCTCCATTACTTAACAGGTGTTCATTTATTTCTCAGTTCTCACATCCCACCCTGAAACCAGCAGGTGCTCTACGGCAAATTTAATTCAGATTGTTCTTCTCTGGAGTTCTGTGATGGCTATTGTAACTACAACCTTTATATTTTCCACATGTCTACAACAATATTTGAAAAATGTTTTCAGAGTATTTGCATTCATTAGAGAATTTGAATATTTAAAATTTTGAGCTATTTTTCACACTGTAACCTTAGGAAAATTCATTAGGCTGAAATTTTCTAAATTATCTTTTAATAGGAAATACACATTTAAATCCCTCTAATAGCTTAAAAAAACTTAGCCTTGAACTTTTCATGCTTCAGTTCCTTTTTTGTTAAATCAAGGGAAAAGTTTACTTCTCAAGGGTGTTATGGGAATTACTGACTGACTCTGCAATGACTGGGCAATACAGACAATGGATAAGTATCAGTTAGAAATGCACACATTATTTTACTCTCCCTAGGGACTATCTGTATATTTATACTTGTTTGGAAAATATCTTCATATATCTTCAAAACAAGGAGATTATTTTCTTCTGTAACTGCACAAGTTCTCTAAAGGTGTTTAAGTGGTAAATAAAAGGTGTAAAAGTCATAATTTATGACATGCCATGAGGTGTAGCATTAAAGCAAGTATAGAGCAGGGCTCTTCACTATTCTTTTTCAAGTGCTCATTTGATCTAGTTTTGGGAAGATGATATACAAGAAGATACACAAAGTAATTCATTTTCCAATCCTAATATTAATGTTTTGAATTCAAAAGGGACTCAATTAGTCATCATTATAGTTTAGTGGCCTGAAACACTTTATTGTTAATAATTACCCAAAAAAGTAAATTCTACCTCTTGTAATTTTAAATATTACATGATTTTTTTCAACAGAAAAGTTAATTTAGGAAAAACAGAACCTTATGTCTTAGCTAGCAATTTTATAACAGCAGTAGGTATGAAAATTAAAATTCTTATTATGCTCTTTGTACTTTCACATTATGTCAAGAAATTATGCCCAGCGTCTTCCTAGTCTATGAAAAGGATGATGGAGGGGAATGGGTATGCTGTGCAATGTATTTTTGCCTGATCGTTAAGAAGAAGAGAGACAGAAGCCTTTCTGGATTTTCACTGTACTGTGATGCAAAAGCTGGTCTGGCCTGTCTGCAAGTGACCGATGTGTCTTCTTCATTTACACTGAGCCAATTTTTAACAGGAAATGACAACCAAATGATCATGGCTTTTAAGGGCTAGGAGAGCAATCTATTGCTTTTGAGTTTTTCTACAGATCTGTGCATGCTTTTTCATATGATCTGAGGAAGGTTACACAATAGCGTAACCTCACATACATGATCTTCAACCTCTGAAAGAAAGAAAGCACCAGTCCAGGGAGATGATGCTGAAACCTCCTACAGTATACAGAGATCTGCAAGTTTTTTGCATGCAAGTGTTTGCTTAAGAGTATAAAAAAAAGTTAGAGAGCTTTTTGTTGTGAACTCCTGGAATCTCATTTCAAAAGGATTTATAAAATTAATGCAATCTGTGTTTTATGATCATAAACTATTGCATCTTCATAACCATTTATAGGTACAACTCGGTGCTTTGTCATATGGTCAGCATGAAATATATGAATAGGGTCTTTTTATCCAGCGAGATTACTTACACGTTTATTGTTTGCAGCATCAGGTCCAAATTGTGTTACAATTACATTTGTGCCTAAGAAGACGATAAAACTTGACTATTTTTTCTGGTTGTATATTCTTAGACTGTAAATTTGTGTTAGTTTGTATGAACTTCCATGCTTTTCTGGAGGCAGATTACTTCCTGCAGCTGATATGTTTATAGTCTGTACAAAAGAGTCTTCAGAATATTAATGTCTTGAATATATGCACAGAGCATATTTTTTCAGCTACACCATTTCTGTTGCAACGGATGGGTGGTGCTGAGTGTGCAGTTGCAGAACTGTTCTATTGGAAGCGTCCTTCATTTAGGGTACCCTTAGAAGTTAAATTACTGACTGTAAAGGAAATTTTCCTGCCAAGTAAAAAAAATCATAGCAAGGGGTGCTGTAAAAATGTCATAATGAGTGCTGTTTTGAGTGAATGTGCATTAAAAAAATGTTTTCCCTGTAAATTCCTCAGCTTGAAAATGAAAACTCTCACATTAATATATATTAATTAATTCTGTGCTGGTGTACCTTACACTGGAAACTAGGACTGATTGTTTCTGTATATTTAGGAATCTATAGGACTTTTGTCCTTTCAATATTTCTGATAACTTTATGCTCTTGCATAGAAATTTTCACAAAATCTGATCAGGACATAGAATCATTATCTCATTTCACAGGTATGGGACTGAGGTATAGAGAGAAACTGTGGCTTGTCTTCACTAAGTTCCTACATGAGGCTATGGTTAGTACTTCATTTTTAATTGGGCATGCAAACAATTTTTTAGGCTCCATTTAAATAGTATTTCTGGGCTGATCCATTGGGTTGGAGTGAATTGGACTGAAAGTCAAGTGTTGCTGTTAGGGCTACTCAAAATTGCAGTGTCTGGAGCTTGAATAACTCATTGAACTCATCATCATGGTTAGCTCCAGTGCTATTGGACAATGCAGTTGCTGTTTGTTCAGCTACGCTAGTTTGAACAGAATAACACGAGTCTGTTAACTATGTTTGTAGTGAAGACAAACCATGAAGTGACTTTTCCAAGGACATAAAAAATAGAAAGCAATCTGTGTCTTCTGAATCTCATCTATTTTCTGTCCCATATCTGAACTACAACTTTATGCATAGATATTGCTGAATGATTTTGTACTGATGCTAACAGGCAATAATTCTTGTGTTGCATATTTCTCATTAATGACTAGCATTATTGGAAAAAAAAGCCAACAATCCCTCCCCTGACAATTTGTGAAGGTTTCCTTTCAACAGTAAATATTATCACTGATGATGTTAATGAAGACATTAGTTTCACAGCATTTGAAGTACTGAAACACTCCACTCTTAACTAGCCTAGTGGGGTTTGTGCTAATGTAAAATGTAATAAAGTAGAGGCCACTATCTCTTTAAGCTGAAAGAAAAGAAACTTGTTTCTACTTCCAAGGGATGCCTAGTGTATGCTTATCTAATTGACTGTGTATTTTGTCTAGGTGTTGAGGGAAAGCTAAGAGAATGAAGGCTCTAAGTCCCCAGTGGAAGCATGATATGGCGATGCAGTGCTGGTGCTGAATTGTTCTCTCTGATGGCTCTATGGGAGTGGATAGCACTGAGTCTTCATTGCTGGGTTTTAGCAGTTGCTGCTATTTCGGATCAGCATGCCACAAGCCCCTTCGACTGGCTCCTCTCTGATAAGGGACCCTTCCATCGCTCACAGGAATACACAGATTTTGTGGACAGAAGTCGACAGGGATTTAGCACAAGATACAAGATTTACAGGTATGAAGCAAAGGGAAAGCAATTACAGAGATATCATCCTTAGAAGTTGTAAATTATCAACAAGGTTTTCTTTAAGGGAAAGTTTTAGATGTGGGAACAAATCCATAGACACAATATTCGTTGCTGAAATATATCCAAGGCCATATATGCACTGTGTACTACAGAAATGCCTGCTTGCGTTGTTTCTATTTCGTTTAAAAAACTTTTGGTAATTGATCATGTTGCTTTGGAAAATGTTGTTTACTACCTACCTCTTCTCTGCCCTAGTAACATACTCAAAAATATCCTAAGGTTTTCAAACACTGTCTTCAATTTCAGAGGGCTAACATGGAACACCTTTGATCACGCAGCAAGATCCATTTAAATTGCTTTTAGTGTGGCTCATCAAGACATAAACTGAGACTTCAAGAATGAAGTTATGGCTCCACAGATACTGCTGGCAAAGCATGGGTTTCATTGTACAAATCATGGCATTTCAAAAGTGACTCAAGGAATTTCATGTTAGTTTATACCAGTGTTTTGAGAAGCAGTTTTTTTCATCCCTGAGGGGCTGAGCAATAAGAGCCACTGTGAATTTTAACAGAAGTTGCAGGTGTTTGTTCCATCACAAACCTTAGCATTAGACTGGCCCAATTCAGACTGAGAAAAGAAAAAACAGGGGAAGACGTCAAAAGTATAGGTGTACTTGAGAATTTGTGCCTTGCTGTCATTGCTTTCATGATATGTTTGTAACCTGTCATTTTCCACTCTTTTGAGACAGCACTGGTGAAATATCGTCTTAATCATTTGCAAGAAGTATAACTTGGTAACATCAAATAGATTTATCACAGACATGGGAATGAAAAGGAGAGTTCAGTTTAATAGTAGTGACCTAATGTCAAATAGAAAGAAGGGGAGAAATGAGGGAGTGTGAGAGATAAAGGACTGAGAAAACAAATCTATAAGCAGAAAAAAATTCATATTGTTATAGATCCCTACTGGCAGAAAAGAGAAAGGGGTGGCAGCGGGGCAATACAGGATAGGTTGTTAACTTCCCTAATAACTCTCCAACCTATAAACATAGACCATTTATGGTATGGAAAGACACTGCTGATTTCATTTAGAACCATGAAGCATTTTGTGCAAATTTCATGCGTATTATTCCCTAGTGGTATCCAGCTCTTGAGAAGAAGATAAGAGTGATATATGCCTATAGGTATATACCATCCTTTAGTTCAATGTCCAGTGGCCTGTGACAAAACTGCTGGTCTTAGTCCATAAAGATTTAATTTTAAGGAACTTGCTTTATTTTCCTTTCCTAAATATGTGCAGTAGAGGGCACTCTGTTGCAGGTCAATTTTGCAGTGGGCTGCTTTGCCATATATAGAGAAATTAAACACATTTTGAAAATGAAGTGTGATTTGGAAATATGCTTGATGAAGTGGCTTGTCTTAACAGAATAGCCTTGCCCAATATTTACTGCATTTCAAAAGCCAGCTGTCAGGACCAATAATATAAAGCCAGTAATGCAGAGACTGAGGCAGCATATTTTATTCCTATTATTCTGTTTTAGTCAACATTGAACCAAAATTATCTTGCTAAAAACATGAAAGATGGAATTGTATTTCATTTCAGGTCTTTCAATCAGGTCTTTGAGAATTTTTCTCCTCTCAACCATCATTACAGAAACATTATTAAGTTTTGTAGAACTGTAATAATATCTCTAATATTTGGGGGTTTGCATAGGTTTCAATTGACTTTAATTTACACAATCCCACAGAAAGTGTTTCTTGTGTTTATGTCTATCCTCTGCTTATTCCCTTCAAGAAATGAGCTGGGAAGACAATAGAGGCACAAGCTACCTGAATCAAAAGAAAAATTGCATTTTTTTATTTAGTCCTCCAAATACAAACCTTACTGCAAAGTTTCCTTGTAAAATATGGCGCCATCAGCAAGTAGTGCAGAACAAAGTGACCTTGTTACAAACCACATACTGTAAATTTAATCCCTGTTGGTTTTCTACAAGCTTTCCCAGGCTAAAGGATCTGGAGTATCTGGAGGATCTGGAGGTCTGTTCATTCCCTCACCTATCTTTTACCTAATGAAAACAATCCCTCAGGGACACAGTCCTGATTTGAATGGAGAGGCAAGGAAGGGGAAAACACAGGCCTGCATTGACTCAGCTGAATCATGTTAACAAGAAAGAAAAGTGCCACTCCAAACAGTGCTAAAGAAGGGTTTCTTTTCCCTTTGTTCTTCACTTCAGCCCTTAAAGTCCACACCTGAGACTGGATATTTTAAGAGTAAAGGGGAAAGTAAGTCATCTCCTGTCATTTCAGCATCCATGCCAGGTCACACAGAAAATTACTGAAGACCTTTTTTTTGTTTGTTTTCTTTTTTTTTGTTTTCTTTTTAAAATGGCACAAATGTGGAAAATAGCTGTAGACTACTTAAAGGTAGTTTTTTCTCTTTTGCGGAAGGAGTTGGCTCCATAAGAACTGATGGGACTGTGGCAAGTAACAGCTCTCTTTCCATGTCTCCACAGCAATGCAAGCTATACACAGATGACCCATTGCATTTCTCTGCTAAAACTTAACTCCTGCCCATGAAGACTAGCTCAGGACAACCAACTTAACACTGGGACTAGGTGTTCATGATTAACAGAAATTAAATGCTCTCAATAAAAATAATGTAAAATCAGCATTGAGTTGCACATACTGCATGTCATACTTTAAAATGTGTTGGAGGAGATTTCAGCAGGTGACTGCTGTATGACTTTTGTTTTCCAGCAATGGAAAAATTATGCAGCAACTAGAATGAAATTTTGATTCCCATTATTTTTCCCCTCCTTTGGCAGTCTCAGGAGAGGCAGTAATGATGTAGAAAAAAAGAAAATCTCAATTAAATCATTAACTTCCCAAATTTTTTCAAATTTCAAAATCACATTCCCTGTTATAATCAAGATCATATTAAAAAGCAGAGAATACATGTTATTCTGCTTTTGGTTAAATTAGGTAATGTACATTTATATAAATACCAAAGTGCCAGAGACGAAGGTTTATATTCTGCACCATTGTTTGACACTGATTTGAATGGGATCAAGGACACATGAAAGATATAGAATGATTAATATCAAGATAATAGGCACATATTAAAGAGAACAACAAAGAATGTTAAAAGGAAGATTACTTGAAACTTGATGGAAACATTGTCATTATTTCTCACCTATTGAGTAAAACAATGTTGTTCTACTTGTTTAATTTCTGTTGTTTGCATCACAGGAGACAGACTGATTTTAAAGTTTAGTTTCACATCAATATGAAACTAATGTGAAACTAAGCAATATGGCAATTGCTTTCGATAACATCCAGTAGCCTTATTTTTTTCATTTCTTAAATTATATAACTTGTTTGCATTTAAAATATATGGAGTCCAATTTTTAGACTAAAACACATGAAAAAAATATCACTATATTTACTCTGCGCTAGCATTTCTATTTCTTCCCTAACTACATGCCAATGAGGCAAAAAGCAACTGCTTTGTATCCAGACTCCTTGGTGGATAAATAAGTATTCATCTGACGCTGAATCTGTTGTAAATTGTAGAGATGAAGCCAAAGGTTGGCACTGAGAAGCAAACTTATTAACTGAGTCCAATTTCTTATGAGAGGTCTTAACTTAAGCATAATATTTTTTTACAGTTAAAAGTTACACTTTGCCTTATCTCCCTATCTGGCCTTCAGAGCATAAAACAACCATGTGATAAAACTAACTGATGCGTAAATTATGTGAAGGTAGCAGTAGAAAAAAATCTACTGTCACCCATATTTTATAATAATAATTTAATAATAATAATAATAGCATGTCCATAGGCAAACAACCTGATTCTGTAGTGTGCTTAGTTCCCCAAGGAGGGGAGTTTTCAACGTTACAGGATAGAGCAGAAAGAGACAAATATATATGTAATAATGTTTTAATCAAGTATTGCAGAGCATTAAATAGTTGCAAATGATGTTACCAACGTTGTTATAAGCTGGGAGTGGTGAGCTGGTTATGTTGGTTATGTGGCAGTGTGGTATTCCCTATAATTCTTTGAAGGAAATATCCTCCTGCAGGAGATTTAATAATTGCCACAGTTTTTGGTGGCATTCATTGCCACTGATCTATGAAAAGAAATGCCAGGAAAGCACCTGGATGGCTGCTGAAAACCTCTAAATTAGTGGAAATGCTGTGTCAATATTTTATGGGAGGTGGCTCCTGTAGTTAATACCAGTAAATATTTTGGCAAGGAAAGCCAAGTTTGTAATTTGTTATTTAATACACAATGGGAATACTGTGCCTCTTATGTAAATCAGCTACCCAGACAAAAGAATTTAAATCCAAACAGAGTGAGATGAGAGGTTACCAGGATGGAAAGAGTGATTGTGAAATTATGCAAAGAACCTGCATTGTATGAGAAGAGGTAATTTCTACAGAGATAGGGAAGTATTCATGCTATCAAATAAGACCCTGAGGAAATCTCCTCAGGGATACTGTGTAGTTTTGTTCAAGCAAAATGATTTAAAATCTGAAACAGATGTGAAAAATCAGGGGAAGGAAGAGCCTAGCTTTTTATTTTAAGGCTGAAATGTTTGGCACATTTAGGGGAAAAAAATAAATTGAAAGCTGAAAGAGGATACAATTCTTGTCAATACACACATCATGAAATATGATGAACTATTTAAACCAAAAGCCATCACTGCCATAAAACGAAATTGATATAAACTAGCTGTAAATAAGTTTAGGCTGGCAATTTAAAAAAGGTTTCTAATCATAAGAGTAAAATAGTTTTGGGACATATTAAGGTACAAAACCTTACCAATTCTATGAATAGGGGGAAAGGATTAAAAGATGCAGTGCTTATAATAGTGGACTAGGTTTTAGTAACCATTGAAATCCTTTGAGGTAAATATCCCTAACAAGTGTAGAATACTAGTCTGCAAAAGAAAAAAAAAAAAGAATCTCCTGAAGAACTGAGTAGCTCTGTGCAACATGGTATTCCTGTGGCTTAAAACAACCTTTAGAGGTTGTTTTAAAAGGGATTGTATTTGTTCATGAACAATTAAAAAAAAAGGGATTATAAAATAATGCTTTCAGATTAAAGATTATTTAGTATTAGGATATATTGGGTTCTTCTCATGTTCTGAATCCTCTGGTAACTGAATGACTGAACAGACAGGGTAACGTGAGCAAGAGTGAAGACTGTGGTAGAACACACACTAATATATTTAACACTTGTGTGTAAAGTTAAGTAGAGACAACATTAGAGTTGTGTTTTTTATTCCCTATCAACATGTTTTAGCCCACAGCTATCACTAGACTTCACATATGTATATTCCTGACAGACTGTGTAATAAAAAACCTGGGGTGTTCAGTTGTAGATATATGCATCAGCATGCCCCAATTTGTGATTTTCAATCTAATGTACAGTCTGGAATGGCATTTCCTTGTGGTCTTCCTGAGGTTGCTTTGAACTGTTAATTTAGGAATTTTAAGGCATTGAGAAGAATTAATAAAACGTCTTCAACAATTTCTTCTAATACAAATGTTTAGTAAAATGGAGGGCTGAAAAGAGGTGTCTTCCATCATACATTTCAAATGTCTAAGGAAACAATGTTATGGCATTTCTTGGTGCTATTATTTCTTATACATTTGATGACATTCTAGAAGTCATCATCACTGACAATTTTTTGGAAGGACCTATTTGGTACTGGAAGCATCAGAGCTTTTTCTTTTTAAAATAAGATTATTTCTTTGGAAACTAAGACAGGAGCTCATTTCTCAGCTATGGACCTCAATTTTCATCACATACAAAACCCACAAAAGGTGAGGCAGGTAGTGACAGTGGAGTGGAACAGGATATATCAAAGACAGAAATGACATAAATTAGTACTGTAGAAGTTGAAGTAAGAAATGGGCTGTAGTCAGCAAACTGTACCTCTAATAGGTGACAAGGTAGCTTTCCACAGGTAGCTTAGCAAACTGGTCAACCTTTGCCTTCAACTCTTCAGGGCCTTTGCTTCCTTGGGCATTGAATTGCATGCACAGTGTCACTGCTGAGCAACTGGGAACTAGGGTTATAAATGCACCAGAGAGCAAGCAAGTTTATCTTCCACAATTGCCATATCAATAGGGAATAAATATCAAGAACAGTTCTGTCTGACTTTTCCAGAAATTCATTGTATCAGTAAATTGCTTCTGGCCTGCATTATAATTGGTTAGCTTGCTTTAGGGAATTTTCCATTCAGCCTGGTGGATAAAAGGTACAGTAATCAGATAAATTATCATTCTCAGAATGTTTACAAAAGGCTAGACTACTAGATGCACAAAGTCATCTTTTTAAATCTAGTAGCTCATAATCTGTGAGCAGAGAAGAGCAGCACAAAGAGAGTTTCTGGGATTGCGAGTTGATAGATTTCCACTGAAAAAATAGTATTTGTAGTCCAGTACTAAGGCCTCATTATTACAGGCAGTATAGGTACACAGAGCAAAAAGATGCTTATTTTGGTCCTGTGGAATCAAACAGCAATAATTTCCTACAGTTGAATAACAGCTTAATTAAAGTTAAAAAAAAGGTAGGACTTTTAAAAGAATTTTTGGATCTGAAAAATATTAATAAGTTTCATTACTGATTGTGATATACCTTAACAGCCTCTCTTTGTCTAGTTAGCTGTGCATAACAAAGACATGACACAAGTTAAATGACTGGTTTTGGTGAAACTGCTTGAATAATTATATACTTGAGCAAAATAAAAGCTTTAAATGACTGTATTTCCAGGTCTAGCAACACCTGGATGATGTTCTCTGAAATCATCTAATTTCCAGCCCTTTGTTTCAAATGCAAATCTCCTTTATAAGAAATAATTTTTGTTTTATTTTTAGGGCCTAAACACATATCAGGTAGTGATGCTTTACAGTTAGCAATTCCTATTATAAAAATTATATTAGTTTCTTGACCTATTTATCCAGAGGATTCTCTGGAAGGTACATACTTGTCAGAAGGTGGAAAAAAAGGAACAGATAATTTAAACTGAGAAGCAATGGATACATAACAGAAAATTTAAAAGAATATTTTTAGATTAATTAATACCGGAGCCTAGTTTAGTTTACCAGTAATCTCAAGGGGTTGAAAAATACATAGAATGAATGTTTACAAAGGTGAAGCAGTCTTTCACTGATGTTCCTATAGCTACGACTTATGGGCTACCTCCAACGTTGCTAGGAGTCTAAGGGGCCTCTCAGATGGATATCAGAGATACCAGAGCTGCAGGAAATGAGGACTGGACACCTTTTTAGGTCTGTCTCCACAATCCCAGTTATGCAGGAATTCTGCCCCATGTTGGAATATCTCCACATGCAATGATAAATCATATCTCCAAGGGCAATGATAAAAGAATCTGAGGTCTTGTGGACACTTGTGGCCCAGGAAGAAGGGTAGACGGACATGAGGGGCTCGGAGGTGCTTTTTCAGGTTCTGTTACATATTTGAGGCAGCACAGCAGAGAAGTCATCTGCTCTAGGTAAAGGGCTAGCACTTATCGCTCAAGAGCACATTCCTACAGAATCTTGCAGAAATCTCAGTGAACAATGAGAAATGTATAAGTGAGCCTAATCCCACAACATTCAAAAGCCTCTATGCTGTTTTGCCACTGACCGGTGTCAGACCTACCCTATATCCCCTCACCCCATTTTGTTGGCTCAATATTAAACTACTGGGTTTCAAATCAAGGGTATAGTTTCTTTTGGTGAGATAAACAAGTGCTAGTGCTGGGAAGGATCCTAGGGAACAGCGCTGGCTAGGCCTGCAGGATTAGGAGTGTTCTCGGGAGTCAGTTTGTTTGACAAGAACACAAGTGTGTTTCAGCTTGGCAACAAAAGACAATATTGATGCCAAGATTGCCTCTGTATTTTTTTTATAATACACTGCAGGAGGCTGTGTTTTGATAATCTCTCTTTGTATTTCGTCTTATTTGTTTGGTGTATTTAATCAAAGTTCATAAGGAAGCTCAAATGGTAAGGAGGAGTATGAATCTTATTTTTTGTAAACATTACCATAATCCATTTCCAGAATATACCCATTTTTGAAATCTAATATTTTAAGGATAATTATTACATCAAACCTCCTACTGATACATTCCCCCTACAACAAAGAACAATTACTTTGAGAATATGATGTGTCATCATTTCAGTTAGTAAGTTCACAAACCACTTAAGTTGCCCTAAAAAAATTAGGATAATAGAGGCTGCAACTTAATGGTTTCATGCAATCACTGAAGTAGTATAAAAGCAGTTTAATACTAATAATAGATTAATTCTTCAGGCAGCAGGATAGTCTGCCAGGATCTTGGGCATGAAATCAGGTCATTTTCATTAATTCTTTGAAGATTTTGGTTAGTTGGGTCTTTGGTCTTTCATTAGCCCTTCCTTTTCATGTTTGTTTAAATATCCCTGTAGTACTGGTATTCACCGGTATTCAAGATGTCGAGTTTTTGAAATGCTGACGAATTTCATAAAGGGGAAAAACAATTACCAAGATTTCTTGTCACTACTGAAAAAATAATATTTTTTATTATTATTATTACTTGAATCAAGTTCTCTGTGCTTTCATTTTAACCCCTATATTGTTATTTTTCCTTACTGCTGCTAGGTCAGTAGTCGTCTCCAAACAGAACGGCTTTCAGGTTTTTCTTTTTGTCCATATTTTAAGTCTATATGGATGACATGTTTTATCTTACACAGAGAAAAGAACTGAATAGCACAGAAACATTTTATGTATAGAAAGACAGTGGTATTGATTGGAATGTGTGATTCTTTCTATAGAAGGGTATTTATGCCTTTTCGATACAGAAAAAGAACAACTGACATCAGATTTGCTCAATCAGGATTTTTTGTCATTTTCTTCTGCTATCGTTGACTTAAGGTTGTGGTCTCAGGATTCAAATCTTAGTTGTATTTTAGCTCTGATTGATTGATTCTACAGGTTTTAGTAGTCATTATGCTGGTGGTGAATTTTTATTGTGTAGCTCCAGATTCATTCCAATAGACACCCTTGTGAAGAAAAGCAATACTTCAAAAAAATGTCTTGATTATCCCCAGAATCCCAATATGATTGTTATGGATAATAGTGTTCTCAAGGTCATTAATGCCTACGTATCTCAAATCATCTTTTGATACTCTCAATTTCTACTTTATTTATGCAGCTTGAGAAGAGAAGATATTTTTACTCACCAGACAATTTGATATATCGAGAGCTCTGAAAACTGCACACACAAAGCCCACTAGCAATTTAGAAGTTGTGTATGCAGGTCTCACATGCATAGAAGAGATAGCATCTGTCTTTAAGTAATGAATATTAATTTCTCAAGGGAAAAGCACATATACAGGTTTTGACTTACATGAGTAACAAAATTTAAAACCAAAAGCAATTCTACCAAATATTATGAAAGATCAGCAGAATCTGAGATGTGAGGAAATGTAATTGATTAATTTCAAATAAATACTTATATTTTAACTAATTCTGAACTATATTCTCACAGTTCTTGAAATTTAACAAATAGGGATTTTTAACTTATACTCTGTCTGCTAGTAGTAGAATTGGATGTTTTACTAAGAACTCAAATACAATACCAGCTTTGCCTACTGATAAATACGCTCTATTAATAGAAAATAAATAGAGGCAACACATTTTTATCCAGTTACATCTAATTGCATTTTATTTAAACCACATCTTTAGCCATTTACATAAAATACTGGCTATAGGATATAATAATAAAACTAAACTCTAAACATTACAGAGCATAACCAATCTGATAACCCACATTAACAACAGAATAAAGTCTGTTGTCTACATTTCACATATTTAACAATGCAAAATAAACTAAAAATTATTAATTTCAACTGATGAAAAATGTAGTGAGGTCTCGCGTTACAAAGAACTGTTCGCTGCCATTTTCCTTTTTTAAAATATCTAGTGATGTTTTTAGTAGCAAACCATGAGACTCAATAAATAACTGGAAAGCATGTAGTCTGTGGTTCTTGTACATTTACTAATTTCTAGGACGCAAATATTTGTGATTACTGTCAGAGTAAATTGGTGTGAATATAAATACATGTGTGTTTGTATATGTTTATGTGTGCATATATGTACACATGTGTATGTATGTGTGTGCATGTGTATGTGTATATATGTTTATATATACATATACACATATATAGATAGATATAGATAAGTGAAAATAAATGAGTTTATTACTTCACATTTTTGCAGTGAGAAGAATACTGTTTATTAGAAAGAAAAACTTATATCTTCTACAGTCAGGTGTCTGAGTAAGAGCCTTTGAGCAATATATTAAAGAAGTTTACTATGGACACATCCTGATGAATCAGGGGTCTAGAAATTCTCCATAACACTGGCAATGCCAAAATATCTTTCCTCATTAGATCCTTGTATTAAAAAACATCTGTCAGAAACATTCTGTCAGATATTGCTGCATTTTCTCATGCTTTTGGTCAAGTCTGCATTATGCCACTCACATTAAACTTCAGCTGTGGCTACAATAAAAGATATCTGAGAGTCTGTAGCTGAAACATATTAACACGAACCTTCTGTTTCATACACGGGCTATTATCACTTTGCTCCATTTTTTTTTCTCCATCTTTCCATATGATTCTGGATATAGTTAATGAAATTATCCTTGACAGGGTATAGTTTTTCTATGTGTGTACAGAAAAAATACATATGCATGTATGTGGCTACAGAAGCTCTATATTTAACTCCCAGTTTTAAACAGATTCCTTGTGTGATAGTGTCATGTGAAATTCATCTACCATAGATTTTCTACCTGTATCTTCATTCGTGGATACAATATGTGCTTATGCTTGGACAGTGAACTCTCTGATGAGACCTGTCAATATACCTGTTTGAAAAACATTACAAGTTGTGCATAGCTCCTAACTTCCAAGGAATCTGAAATAAGTTTGTGCTGAGTTCAGTCACCTGTGTGCCCAAGTTATGACTAACAGCATGTGAGTACAACACAACAACTGGATCCTGAACAGTTCTTTCATATGCCTTTTAAAAGGCTCACTACCCTCTGTTTCATTGCTAATTTCCTCAAGGACACCTTTGTCTTTTCACTCTTTTTTTGTGTCGGGGATGGAATAGTATCTGAAAGATATTTTTATTTGAGTTGCTTCTGAAATTTGATTTTCCTTTTAGTAAAAGTGTTTACCATATCGTTGACTTAAAAGGTCTATCTGTTTATTTAGAATTTTTCCTGAAGAAGTAATGGTTATGCCTATTTTTACTGATGTCTCCTTGGCCTGGATGAGCCCAAGCTTATGTGCTTGTTTCCTGGTTCTGACCCTGAAGTCCTCTGTGACTTGGGTATGTGTGTCCTTGGTACCAAAACCATCAAGGAGTGTTAGGTGCCCCATCCCTAGATATCTTCAAGGCCAGGCTGGATGGGGTTTTGAGCAACCTGGTCTATGGGAGGTGTACCTGCCCATGGTAGGGGGGTTGGAACTGAATGATCTTTAAGGTCCTTCCAACCTAAACCATTCTATGATTCTATGATATCAGTACAATATATTAAGTCCCCTGACACTCAACCTTTATGGTACGAGAGACAAAACAAACAAACAAACAAAATAAAGAAACAAACATTTTTTTTAAAAAAATTAGTGTGATGGTCGTTTTCCCAGGCAATGAGATTGACAGAATATGAATAACTTAAAAAGGAATTTTAACCATAGTAATTTATTGGAATTTAATGACAATTAGCAGTAACATTTAAAATGTTTGTGAACTAGGACATTAAAATGAAGCAAAAATAAGTGTGTTTCTACTTTTAAAAAATATCTCTATGTACCTATTCTATATTTATCGGGAGACAAAGTTTTATATATGTCACATTTATTTCACTCTATTTCTCCTGTCTTCACAGTTAAAACATGAAAATGCCAAACCACGAGTAGGTTTGCAAGACTTTATATCATTGTTGACAGCAACAAAATAGTCTTCATTTGGTATTTATGTTAATACAAAGTGAGATTTGGCAAATTTCTACACCACAAAAACTGAGGTCACATGACTCCAGGTTCTAATTCAGTTTGAATCTTTGGAAATTCCCATGCATGGTTGATATGCATAAGTCAATATTTATCTCCCCCTGAGAAGTACTGGTTCTGTCACAGTAATTGGAGTAAAACCATAGGAAAAGGTCAATTTTAGTTAAGTAAACTCGGTAGCTATATCTCAGAATTCAGCCAGGGAACAGAACTTTTGAGGGGCGGGGAGGGGGGCGCAATAGAGATAGATTCAGTTACACGTGTGGCCAATAGCGGTGTCTGAAGACAGTATGTACTCGATATGAGGTGATTTCCTTGTGAAATCTACATTTCTGACCTGTGGTGAGAAAAGGTTTGTGTTTTTCTTCTCTGATTTGATGTGAGATCATCCTGAAATGTGCTAAAAAACCAATAATTTCAGAAGTTGCTAATCTGGCAAGTAACATCCCTTAAAGCCAGAAAACAAAGGAAAATGATGGTAACAATGCCAGGTGTGGAAAGGCCACTGGAGTGATTGCTTGCTAATACTGAGTGCAGAGCAAGAGGAAAGTAGCTTGAGCTTAATACCCACAGGGTAATTACAGGAAACCAGCTGTTGTTTGAGTTCCATAATAAATACAGACTGTTTTCCTACAGCTTCTGGTTGATGGCTGGATCTGACTGGAGCTTATCTTGCAGTCAAGGCATTTAAAAAAGGTCATTCTTTTGCAGTTACATTCAGCTCTGTGGGGTCATTTTCAGGAGTGCTTTTGTGATCACATTGTTTTGCTCACTTATGGTCATAAAATGTGAAAATAGTTTTAAAGTGATTTATGGTTTAACATGTCTAGAAATTGCTGAAATTTGTTTGAACTTGGACAATGAGTTCAAAAATTATTTGGAAGAGATATAGCCATATGTCTGTAACACCCACCTATATCTGCTACCACAATGCAGTTGCATAGCCTCCAGTTTTTAAGAAACCAGGCTAAATCAAATATAGAATCAGCCTAAATGAGAAAGCTTGCATTCTTGACTGGTAAGAATCGCTAATGACACTGACTTGAAAATGCACCAGCATACTGGAGTGAGTAAACAGTATAAACACTGAACACATATAAAAACTACACATTATACATGAAGTATAAACACCGAACACATATAAAACACTACATATATTTCATAAAAGTACACCACAAAGTACACAGGGTGTATATGACTGAGACAATATAACAAGAACAGCTTTATGCTTGGTGAAAGTTTTTTTAAGTTTTGGGCATTGGATATTACATCCAAAATCCATTATATTTTACTATTTTCTCATGGAAGGCTGTCACACCCAGTGTTGCTGTTGGGGCATATTACATTCATTGAATTATTTGTTCTTCCCAGGTCAAAGCAAGAAGGTGGTTATTCCCCTCTGCTCTCGTGAGATGGGGTACTGTATTCAGCTCTGAGGCCTCCAGTATGACAAAGACATGGACCTGTTACATTTGGTCCAGAGGAGGGCTGGAACACCTGTCCTGTGAAGAAAGGCTTGGGGTTTTGGGGTTGTTAAGCCTGAAAAGAGAAGTCCCCAGGGAGATCTTATTGTGGCCTTTCAGTATATAAAGGGGGCTTATAGGAAAGATGGCAAGAGACTTTTTACCAAGGCCTGAAGTGACAGGACAAGGAACAATGGTTTTAAAGTAAAAGAGGGTAGATTTATATTAGATATATGGAAGAATTTTATGGTGAAGGTGGTGAGACACTGGAATGTGTTGCCCAGAGAAGTTGTGGATGCCCCATCCCTGGAAGTGTTCAAGGTTTGGTTGGATGAGGCTTTGAGCAACAAGATCTAGTGGAAGATGTTCCTGTCCATGGCAGGTAGGTTGGCCTAGGTGATCTTTAAAGGTCCCTTCCAATCCAAGCCATTCTATGATTCTCTGATTCGAAGAATGAATGAGAGAAGCTGTGTAGCTTTCACCATTCAGGCAATCAGACAACATGAACAGTTTTCCTCTGCACCTTAACGCTATTCATTGGTATCATTCTTGTCAGTTTATAATTTCCAGAGATATGGCACTGTCTCACTTAACTGTTGGGTCTTAGCAAAATGTTCAGTGGAAGGTGGCTGATAGCATATAACTCAGAATCAATGCAGTTGCTATTTTTTCTGCTTCACTGAAAAAAAGATCATTAAATTATTCTGCTGCCACAGGGGTAGGTAACAAGTTTTAATCAATGCTGAAATGCAATAAGGGAGCAAAATGAAAGATTTCACATTACAGATACCCCGGGCAAAGCCCCTCTAGTTATTTACCCTTTGGCTGTTACTAGGTCCTGAAAATCAGAACACTATCTCTGTAACAACAATGTTATGCAAAAATGGCAGGGAGTTACCTATAAATTAGTCTTCTGGGGTAGTAAACTATCTCAGATGAAGTAATAAATTTGTAGTTAAAGCAAAGGGTCTGAACTGACTGACTGCAGAAATTTCTGGATTTAGACTAGCATGAGATGGCATGTTGATCTTCATTGTAAATAGACAGACATACACAGAGGAAAATGTATAAAACTATAAATGTGTCCTCTGCGGAATTGTCGATGAGACTAATCCAGCAAAAGCATTAGGATTTTGGATTTATTTAACTCCTTTCTGACATAAAAAAACATGTTTTTATCACTAATAACAAATGGTGGAATTTTGAACAATGGTATGGAGATTTAATTCTCATGCTGTGAAATGAGGAATGGTCACACTCCTCACAGGCAGAAGCAGAAGGTGGTCTTCACAACTAATGTGTTCAAGGATTACACATTACTTGCTTTTTATGAGATCTTCATTTAGTAATGAATGCAGTACATAAATAGCTACCCCACTAGTTATTGAGCCATCAATAATTGTGCATGAAAATCCTATATTAATGGCAAGACAATGTCAATTAAATTAAAATTTCATATTTTTAAGGATTCTTTGAAAACTCAAATTCAAACTTGACAGCAAACAAGAATTTATTTCTTCATCCAAGATATCAGAGGCTGCCAAGAATTTTCTTCTCAACCCCAAAGACCACTCCAAATGCCTCTGACATCTGATTTTCTTAGGGTTTTTTTCCTCCCTAGGAACAATTCTAAACACCAGTAGCCAAGAGTCCTAATGCCACTCCCAGAGTGAACCTGAATGTAAAGGAAAAAACTGACCAATTTTTTAAAATTTCTGGCTGTTCTCATCCTGTTGCTCTATGGAGTATCCACCGTGTGCTGGAAACGGAAAGAATCTACATAGGAAACTGAAACATTGGAAGGTCATCTGCGTATCAGAGGGGATGTTTAGTCCCAATTAGACTGGCCTAAACATAGTGTGAAATGATAAGGACATACTGTGGAACTGGTACAAACATTGCATAATGCAGCAGTCTAATACATGCCACTAAGCAGTTAAATTCTTCTGCTTCATTACATTTCTCTAAGAACTTTCTGGGTTGTTTGAACACTTTTTTTTCATACTAAATAGTATTGTAAACCACAAGTTTCACTGAAGTTAATGATATAATTAACTTCATACTCAAAAGAAATAAGACTTTGAGAATATGTGTGAGCATGTGCGTGCAGATTTTGGAACCCATTTTGAGGCAGATAGGATATTTGACACACACACAGTGTTTCCTCTGAAGTAGTTTGTAGTAATTTCTGTTTTCAACCTTTTTTTTGTTTCTGATATGCTAAAATTGGCAATTTCAGGAAAGAACACAGCTGTCTATTATAAACACCTCCTATCTCCTGGTCTTTGCTAATGTCCTTATGTAATTTCTGTTGCGTAAATCTTGTCAAGTTGGTGATGAAAGGATTAGCTTTATTCTTTCTATCTCTTTTGTTCTTTTATTCTTTTGTATCTCTTTCTACTGTATTGCCAAGGGTATTTGATGGTACAAGATGATTTTCTAATTAAAAATCACTCCGTCTTGCTATCCAGTAACACCCTGAAAAGCAAATGGAGTTCACCTTTACCATTTTACTGCAATGCTTGTTCTACCTTTTTTTTTCCCTTCCCCCCCCAAGCTGTAGACAACCCATAGCTGCAGCATGCAATGGACTGCTGAAGTAGGTTCCCTCCACCAGCTATAATTGACACTGCCTTTTCTGTCAGTCTTGATGCCATGCTAACTGTGGTTGCAGCACTTTCAGTCTTTGAAGAGGCTTTTATTTGTTCATTGGGAAAACTTGTTGAATATTGCATGATGGTAACTGTGCTACTCTGGTTTTAGTAAACTGGAAAAGTTAGCCAGACATGTCAGATGTATAACAGATAAAACTGTAAGGATAAATGCTAAGTTTTCAGTTATGTATTTAACTGAGTTTGTATAATGGCTGCTACTCAAGTATGAAATATTCTTGTATTCTTGTATCTCACTCTTAAAGCATAAGGCATTTCATATTTTCACACCTTTTGCTCTGCTTTGATTTCATGACAAAATACTAACAAAGGTAGGGGAACAAAGCTGAGTCTGCATTTTATATTAATCATTAATAAAAAGTGGCCCATGTAAATTCTTCTAAATGCTAAGCCATTTCTTGTTGTCAATATAGACACAAATCAGCAGCAATAAAGGCTCTTTAATTGCATACTTTTGTTACACATAGAATCATAGAATCATAGAATCATAGAATGGTTTAGGTTGGAAAGGACCTTGAAGATCATCGAGTTCCAACCCCCCTGCCATAGGCAGGGACACCTCCCACTAGACCAGGTTGCCCAAGGCCACGTCCAGCCTGGCCTTGAACACCTCCAGGGATGGGGACTCAACAACCTCTCTGGGCAACCTGTTCCAGTGCCTCACCACCCTCAAAGTGAAAAACTTCTTCCTAATGTTCAATCTAAACCTGCCCTCTTCCAGTTTGAAGCCATTCCCCCTTGTCCTGTCACTACATGCCCTAGTAAAAAGTCCTTCCCCAGCTCTCCTGTAGGCCCCCTTTAGGTACTGAAAGGCCGCAATAAGATCTCCCCGGAGCCTTCTCTTCTCCAGGCTGAACAGCCCCAACTCCTTCAGCCTCTCCTCATAGGAGAGGTGCTCCAGCCCTCGGATCATCCTCGTGGCCCTCCTCTGGACACGCTCCAACAGGTCCATGTCCTTCTTATGTTGGGGACTCCAGAGCTGGACGCAGTACTCCAGGTGGGGTCTCACGAGAGTGGAGTAGAGGGGCAGAATCACCTCCCTCGCCCTGCTGGCCACACTTCTTTTGATGCAGCCCAGGATGCGGTTGGCCTTCTGGGCTGCGATCGCACATTGCTGGCTCATGTTGAGCTTCTCGTCGATCAGCACACCCAGGTCCTTCTCCTCAGTGCTGCTCTCCAGCCATTCCCCGCCCAACCTGTAATTGTGCTTGGGATTGCCCCGACCTAGATGTAAGACCTTGCATTTGGCCTTATTGAACTGCATGAGGTTGGCTTGGGCCCACCTCTCCAGCCTGTCCAGGTCCCTCTGGATGGCATCCCTCCCTTCCAGCGTGTCTACCTCGCCAAACAGCTTGGTATCATCGGCAAACTTGCTGAGGGTGCTCTCGACCCCACTGTCCATATCTCCTACAAAGATGTTGAACAGTACAGGTCCCAGCACCGACCCCTGAGGAACGCCACTTGTCACTGGTCTCCACTTGGACATCGAGCCGTTGACCGCAACTCTTTGAGTGCGACCGTCCAGCCAGTTCTTTATCCATCGAATGGTCCATTTGTCAAATCCATGTCTCTCCAATTTAGAGACCAGGATATCGTGTGGGACAGTGTCAAATGCCTTGCACAAGTCCAAGTAGATGACATCAGTCGATCTTCCTTTGTCCACCGCCGTTATGACCCCTTTGTAGAAGGCCACCAAATTAGTCAGGCATGATCTGCCCTTGGTGAAGCCATGCTGGCTGTCACCAATCACCTCCTTGATTTCTGTGTGCCTCAGCAGAGTTTCCAGGAGGATCTGCTCCATGATCTTGCCAGGCACAGAGGTGAGACTGACTGGCCTGTAGTTCCCTGGGTCTTCCTTATTTCCCTTTTTGAAAATGGGGGTTATGTTTCCCCTTTTCCAGTCATCAGGAACCTCGCCAGACTGCCACGACTTCTCAAATATGATGGCTAGTGGCTTAGCGACTTCATCTGCCAGTTCCCTCAGGACCCGCGGATGTATCTCATCAGGTCCCATGGACTTGTGCACCTTCAGGTTCCTCAGGTGGTCCCGCACTTGATCTTCTTCTACAGTTCTTCTTCTTCTTCTTCTACATATTTCTAAGTAAGCATCTCCAAAGTATAAAAAGCATAATTAAAATCTATAATTCAAATATCTGGGTCCATTGATAGAACTATAGCCACATTTTAAATAAGCTTTAACAGTTTAACAGCTCTGTGCTTCAAAGAAAAGTAGATTAATACAAATAGCCTGCAGGGAAAGATAAAGGTTCAGATCTCAGCAATCTGAAAAACTTTGCATTTCTATGGAATCCAATTTCAGGCTACACAAATAAAGTTAGGAGGATGAGTAAACTTGCTGCATGGAATATTTTGTTATCCTAACCATTGTTGCCCATTGAATTAAATTTGATCATTCTGCTGAAGTTCCAATTTTACTTCATTAGTCATGATACAGATATGTTCTTTTATGTTCTTTAAATATCATTGAAGCTAATGCCATATCAATTAAATATGCTGTTTATGCATTCTTTTTTTTTCTCACTAATCAATCTTCATTTAAATTTTATGTATAGCTTAACATTAGCATTTGGAACCAGATTCTCAAAAGAACCATTGGCATTGGCTTCTGACAGTGGCACTGGCAGTGACCTACTTGGTTTACTTGCAAAGAGGTATCTTGATCCAACATCAGATGTAGAAGAAAGTGGGAGGATTCTTATTCATTCTGGTTCCTAATGGCATACCCCACATTTGAACAGCTAAAATTATAAATTAATTGCTCTTGAAAGATATGAACTCATAGTTTATAATGGTCTACCTGAGTAATTACAAAACAAATTTTGGTAACGTAACAGGAAAAAACCAAAACCAAAAGAAAGCAGTTTTGGCACTGTTAAGTATCTATACATGCTAGCTGATACCACTGCATTAGCCAAGACAACATTATGTGGCTGTATGGATGGTAGTTCATTGCCTGTTTACTTTTCCTGTTGGCCTTTTGTGAAGAAGTTAATACTATTGTGAAACCATGAGTGGGCAGGTCTTTATTAGTAGAACACAGAGTAATCTGTTGAAAACTTCTCTCCAGGATAAAGGAAAAAATTACTGAATGTTTGTGAACAGTTCAATCAACTTATCTGCTTTGATTATTATGGTTTGCCCTTATTTTATTTTACAAAAAACCCCAAAATGCTTAACAAGCTGTGTAATGGGTTGTGTGGTTGCTTGCTTTCTTTTAGGGACTAGTATACTTGCTAAATGTTCTGAACACATCAAGAAGTATTTATGAGAGGAGATAAACATTTTGGCTGAATTTTTACTATTATCTACTCACCAAATCTGTGCGTCCTTTATTCCCCTGTTATATTTATTAGGGGCAGTGTCCTCCTAATGCACCCTGTATCAAGGTGATAGTGAGCATTCTACATTAAGAGCACAGAAGCACAGAGACAGGAGAAAGTCATGCACATCTTGCTCCATTCTCCAGAAGAAATTACCACATGGGAAAGAGTGATTAAAAAGACAAGAATAATGACAGATATAAGACAGTGTAACAATTTTTTCATTATGTGTTGTTGAATGCGTTCAGATGGGGATTCCTTAAGCTTTTAGTTTCTGGCAAATGGTGTCTAGAGCTGGATTCAGCTGAGTTAGTAATAGATGGGACTGTGGATGGTAATGTCTCTCTTTCCTGTAGCCTGATTGGAGGTCCCACCATAAAATTTCCCCATATGGTACATTTTTCTTCTGCTGAAACCACTGATTGGATGAATTGTCATTAAAATTAGATCTGCATACCTATATTGAGTGAAAGTGAATCAGGCTATTCCTTGTGTGGATACTCATTTGTAAATTAGATTAGAACTGAATTCATAGCATAGCTAAATAACTGGATACATTAATGGCAAATTTGTGTATTGCCTGACACCAGAGCATAAGCAGATACAAGGAAACTTACACTACTCTGCACAGGATATGTCTCATAAATCCAATATAGGTAATAAAAAAAAGTGCTCTGCCAACCCGCTATGCCTCATTAACAGAGAAAAATTAGTGGAGAAGGCTTAGTTGGCAGGTAGTGAGTGACACTGACCCTGTGCTGTTTGTACACCCCAACCCACTCTTATTGTGCTCTACACATGAATGCAACAGCAGGAACCGTGAACTGGTGTAGATCAGGAAAATAACCTGTGACAAGAGATGGGTGGGTGCAGATAACCTCAGTCCTGGAGCAAGGCAGGAAACCAGGCACTAATACAATTCACAGTATATACCTTCCTCTCTCTTGAAACACCAAACCTACAAGCCTACCTGGATTCAGAGCAGAAACCCATGAGCCTGAATGAACCAGTCTGCTCATCAAATCTTAAAAGATTTATCTTGAGCTTTCTTAAACTGGATTTTGCAGATCAGATCCTTTTGGGGAGAGCATAACTGAGGCCTGCCAGGCTTTTGCTAAAAAAATGTGAGGAAAGCCAGTAGCTTTGTTGTTTGATTAGTGTGATGTTGGTGCTGTGCTGGGGAGTAACCAGACCAAAGAGAAATGTTGGTCAGTTAGATCAAGCTTTATAAGTTCAGCTTCATTTTTTTGACACAGTGTTACTTCACTGTGCATTGACAGCCTTTCATGATTTTCCCTGTGAGAAGCCTACTGACAGCATCCCATACAGAATATTTTATGATGTACTTGTTCTGAAACTCATTTGCTGCTTTAATTTGAGTGTATGCATGTGTGTGTACCTGCATAATGCAATTTTTCATAATCCTTGCTTTGTAGGATGCTTTATGTGGGCTTGAGAACATCCTGACTTCATATTAACTGTTACAGTGCTGTTAGGTAAATGTAAAAAAGCTCTAGACATTTCTGAAATGAGCTGTTATTACTGAAATACCCTTTAGTAAGCCTGTATGCATATGTTTGCATCACATATTGTGTACAAAGAGATGAAATTTTACAGGACACCTTACATAAGCTTAGACTAATAACTTCATGCAATCATCGTGATAATATCAACAGCTTTGTTAAATAAAAACAGCAGAAATGTGAGCTTACTTTTGGAAGTTACTTCTATGGAAGTATTTCAGAAAACTGCGTTGATTTACATCTGTTTATTTTCAAACAGACTTGTAGAAGGACACTACACTACATGATATCATACCAGTAGCATAAGGCTGGAGTTCAGATGTCTCCCTTATCTAAAGAGTGAACCATCAAGTTACAGATTTTCCTGTGACAGGCTATTCTCAATCTCTGAAACTATTTTGCAATGTACAGTCAGTCATTAACCAGACTAAGGAACACTTCAACATTAATTCATAAATGCCCTCAGCTACTCTAATATATTTCCCCCAGAAACATCTCTGTGACAATTTTGCAGCTTTGCTGAAATGCTTTAGGAACTGTCAGGACCGACATTTCCTTTGGAAATCTGAAAAACATAATCAGCTCCCTGACTACCATCTCTCCTTTTATGGAACAGACTCTGATGCTGGAAATTATCTAATTCAGAATGTCAAATATTCAGTGCTGATACTTCCAACAGTTAAAGATCTTTCCCCCAGTATCTTTCCGCCATTTAAAAGTAAAGTTATGCTGACAAAAAAATGAAATAAATGGATTAACATTCCTCTTAATTCATTAGGTTAATTTCAAGTAAGACATTGAGACTGATAATATGCAGGCAGAAATAGTTGCAGAACATCCCGGAGAAACCAAGTTTATTAGAAATTTATTTCTGCTAATAGTCAAGACGATGTATGCTAAAAACTGCATTATGCAATGTTTTTAATTCTACCTTAAAGGAAATGGAATAGCCACTAGATAACCCCTAATTCAGAAGTGATATTGCTGTAAACTCTTGTCTTCCCCAAAATCCCCAGATATAGATTTTTCTCTGTAACAATCTGGATACAGCTTCCTAGAGTTTTTATAAAACACACTTTCACCTAACAGCTGAATTTAAATATAGCATTTCCGTTGCAGACTTGTGGGATAAGTGCCATTTCACTGTAACAGTTAGCATATGGTACTTGGTGCTGGGAGAAAGAAAATTGAAGTTGAAGCCACTTTGTCAGGAAACCACTAGCATGTTTATAAGATAAACTGTGCAGGATTTCTTCAGTGCTTTTGGGCTCCTTTCTCACCTACTAGTATTCTGGTATTTATATCTATATTTGACAGTTTTGGAGCAGTCAGAGGGTCTTTGGAGGGGAAAAAATTATTCTTCAAAAATTCTGATGTGTTGGTATATGCAATTAAAAAGCTGTTCAGGTTATTACTCCATTTAGTAAGCATCTCTTCCAAACTGCAAACCTTGGATGAAAATAGAGTACATTGAGCAGAGGGACTCCTTTGAGCATGGCTTACAGATTTGTTTGCCCATCTGGCCTTTCCCAGTCACATATGCTTCAGATCTCACAAACCTCTTAGCAACAACAGGCGAAAGGCCAGGTTAGACGCTAGACAGCCTTTGGTTTTCCATCTATCCTCTCTGCTAGAACAATCTGCTTTCCTGTCTGCTTCTTATAACTTCAGTTTCCTTACAAAAAATGGCTTTAGACATAGCTAATCCAACAGTTTTTCAGAATGGAGGCTGCTCTTGTAAAGACCTCACCTAGCATTACTAAATCATTACATTTCTCAACTTCTGTTTTGCCGGGTGAAATAAAAACACATTCAGATGCAGCCACTGAGCTTGCTGTCATGCATGATAAAGTTCACTGAAAGTCTCTTGCAGCCTTAAACCTTCTTTGAGTGGCAAAATCTGCACTGATAGATGCGATTTAAACATCTCCTGCACTGTGTCTCTTAGGGCCAGATCAGACAAAACATGCCACTTCCTAACACCAGAACTTGTCCTGTCCACAGCTACATAGTATTTGCTTGTGTTTTTAATTTCAATATGTTTACCTCTTCTGAAAGTTAGAGAGCTTGTAGAACATGTCAAACAAACAGCCTGTAGAAATACTGGTTTTTGAATATATTCTTAAAACCAGGTATAGGTCTGGCAGTGGCAATCCAAGTTTTGCTGGTCTCGTGACATGTCAAAAAGCAGCAGTTCTGATTCAACAGTAACCACAAACAAAGATGATATACTGCAGATTTTAAGCACTTTTATTAATGATCTAGACTGTGCAGCTAAATAGCAGTTCATTATCTGAAACACAGAAGCTTAGTATCATTTAATGTTCACAAGATTTAATTTTGAAAACACTTAAAAATTATCTCAAAATTATTTTTGGCATTCAGAATTCATTTAGGCATCTATTTAAATCAGTGAGTTTTTGAGGATTAAATGCTTTTGTATGAGCTAAACATAAATCTCTCCTAAATATTTTTTCTATAGCTCTTCATGGTAGTTTCTGGAATTATCTACTTCATTATAAAAACGTCAGAATGTGTGAATTTAGTATTGTGTAATGACTTGCAAAAGTTAACAGGTATATAAAAGATATTTTGTGATTCTGTAGAGATTTAGATTGTGGGAAGTAGTCACAATTCCGATGAGAAAGTAATTAAAATCCTAATTTCAGTTACTCTCTGGAGATAATAATCATCCACCTGTTTGTTTTAGTTTAGATTTTCATTTTGAAAAACTCCTATATTTTGATTTACTTAAGAATAAAAAATTACAGCAACCAAATAACCCTTTATATTAATATCTAGACAGAAAAGGAAAAAAATAACATTCTAGTTTTTCCCTTTTCTTTCTAAACTTCTATATCAATGCAATATGAAAGTGATTTGAAGTCCTAAATGATGAAAGTTTCCTTCATTTTAAGAAAGCATTTTGCAATTAATTCTTTGCAATGTTGAAATATTAACACACTCTCTCTGGCTGTTATTGCACAAGTCAGTATTAGCACTACTCAATGCTAATCTTCCCGTTGTTACTGGGAATGAGCTAATTATGGTGATATTTGGAAAGAAAAAGCCACAAATACTGTGAAAATGATGATTTGATATGAGCTGCACACTCATTTTTCCATGATTTCTTCATCATCACTATGACAACAGTATGACATGTTGGAGTTATTGTTTTCTGACTGCTTCTCATCTGAGTCTCTGATTGTCTTTTGCTTGAGACAGTTCTTGAGGTAGAGTTGTTCCCTGTAATCCAGTCACTCATGCAAGCTCTTAGTTCTGGGAAAAGTGGTAGCTTTCATGCTGCTGAAAATCTCATTTTCACATTGGTATATTTATGCCTAAATAAAGTAAATCATCCTTTGAATATATCAAGAACCCAGAATAATGGTTTACTTGCGGGGTGACCTTGCTGTCTACAGCTTCCTGCGGAAGGGAAGTAGAGAGGGAGGTGCTTATCTCTTCTTCCTGGTATCAAGTGACAGGATGTGTGGGAATGGGTCAAAGCTGTGTCAGGGGAGGTTCAGACTTGACATTAGGAAACATTTCTTTACCAAAAGCATCATCAAACACTGGAACAGGCTTCCTAGAGAGGTTGTTGGTGACCCATGCCTGTCAGTGGCAGCGACAATGCCCTTAGTAAGCACTTTTGGTCAGTGCTGAAGTGATCAGGCAGCTGGACTAGATGATTGTTGTAGGTCCCTTCTAACTGAACTGGTCTAGTCTAGTCTAGTCTAGTGTACCTAAGTTTCTAGATAGAGCTGGACTTCCCTTCCTTTCCCCTTCCTTCCTCCCTTCCTCCCTTCCTCCTTTCCTTCCTTTTCCCCTTCCTTCCTCCCTCCCTCCCTTCCTTTCTCTCTTCCTTCTTCCCTCCCTTCCTCCCTCTAAATATATTTTTAAATGTTATTTTGGGGAAGTAGGCTGTATTCAAATCAAAATTATTTAAAAAAAAAACCAAATAAAAAGCATTAAAAAAAACCCAGAAAAGCCACAAAACCTCCCAAACAAAACCCCCAAAACCCAAACAGATGAAACACTATATATATATTTAAAAACAAAACCAAAGTTTTTGCATATTGGAATTAAAATCTTGCTGGTTTTAGAGTTTCTTGTCTCTTCAAGAATGCAAAGTATAGAGACCACCCACCAAAATGGACACAATTACAGCTGAGAGTTTTATTGCAGGCTTTTCATTTCAACCCTTTACCTTTCAATAAAGGTAATAAATAAAGTCACAATATATAAAGACACAAATTAATAATGTTTGTGCCCAGAAGTCACTGTCTGGGAAATGATTCTTAACTAGTGCAGTTCCTTAAGATCATAGGAAGGTTTCTTCAAATTGGGTAAATAACGGTGCCAAATGATTCTCCTTTTTTTTTGTGTGCATGTTTTACTGTTAAGCTATCTTGTGCAATAGCTGTTATAATATACATTTTATTTTTTTATAGCACTACATTTTAGATGTGTCTGTAGTCAAACGAATCTTAAATAAATTGTGATGCTCCCTAAAATGAGATTCCATGCTTTGACTAACACATACAATCAAAGGCTTGGCAGAAACATACATATTTCTGATTATCTGGTCTCCTGCTGAAACCCAAGTAGTACACTAAACAACCTGGAAAAGGAATATGTTCATCTCTGTGTTAGGGATTTAGAAGCAATCAAGCTTGCAGAGATATTGCAAAGGTTCTAAATTATGGCTAAAGAACACTTCAGGCCAGACCATCTTTGCTTATATTCCCATAGTTTAACAAAGGGTGCAAAATACTACTTGTCTATGTGGCTTCCGTTATGGGATAACTACTGCTATTGAGAACAGAGCATTTTTTATGTGTTACTTTTCCATAAATTCCTACTATGACTTCCATAATTTATTTGACCTCAGTCCTTATGTATACAGTATATCATATTGTCATTTCAATGTTCCATCTCCCTCCTTGGGGACTCAGGCCCCTATCTGCCAATCTAACTTGCTACCTAGGGAGTTTTGCTGTTTGATGGGGTCTCAGATGTGAATGCTGTGGAGAAACTGCTGGGACTTGTCTGGCCCTTGGACTATTGACTCTTGATGCTCATCCATGTGGGCTCTAATGCTACTGCTAGAGGTGACTGTAGGTGTATCAATAGTGACTGAAGGTCTCTGGAGGCTCGAGGTCATGGAGGTTCAGATGGTGTTTTCCTCAGTTGCCCCAATCAAGGGGAAAGGTTGGGGAATGATTGCAGGATCCTGCAGGTCAACAACACCTGTACTGACAACAGGGGTTTATTATTGACTATGGGACCTTCTTTGTGGGTCAAGGACTGCTAGAGAGAGATGGGATGAACCTGACAAAGTAGGATGAAATCATCTTTTCCACCAAACTGGACAAAGCAGTGAGGAGAGCTTGAAACTGTGAACAGCAGGGGAGGGATATAATGAATCAAAATCAAATGCGGAGGTGCAGGACGGGGTTGGAGAAAGAAGAGTGCAATATGGTAGGCACAAGAGCTAAGAGGCACTTGCCTCAAGGAGGGCATGTATGCAAAACCATGTGGCCTGGGAGATGAATAGGATGAATTGGAGCTCTAAGAGCAGTCACAGAGCTACCGCATCATTGGAATAATGGAGACAGGGTGGGACAGCTCATACAGCTTCAGTGCTGTGATGGATAGATTCAAGCTGTGGTGGTTTAACCTTGGCCATATCAAATGCCCAGCCAGCTGTTCTCTCGCTCCTCTATCTCAACAGCACAGGGAGAAGAAAACAAGATGAAAAAAGCCGGTGGTTGAGATAAAGACAGGGAGATCATTTACCAGTTACTACAATGGGCAAGAGACTCAACTGGGGAAAAATAATTTATTACTGAATAAAATAGATTTGGGTACTGAGAAACAAACCCCCCAAAATTAAAACAACTCCTCCTTTTCCCAGACTCACAGTCACTCCTTCATTCCCAACTTTTCTACCTGCTTCCCCCCAAATATTGCATGGGGATGGGGAATGAAGAAGGGGGAGTTATGGTCAGTCCAGAACAGTTCCTCTCTGCTACTCCTTTCTCTTCACACTTTTTCCTTTCTCCAGCATGGGTTCTCCATGGACCACAGCTTCCTTCAGGGTACATCTACCTGTTTGGGCATGGGGTCCTCCACAGGCTGCAGGTGCATATCTAGTCCACCATGGTCCTCCATGGGCTGCAGGCGGACAAACTGCTTCACCATAATCTTCACCACAGGCTGCAGGGGAATCTCTGCTCCAGCACCTGGAACACCTCCTCCCCCTCCTTCTCTGACATGGTGTTCACAGGCTTGTTTCTCCTTTTTTTTCCCTTACTCCACTACCTGTCCAGCCTTTTTTCCCCTTTCTTACATGTATTTTTACCTACTTGGTTGGTGGGCCTAACTGTGTCCTGAAGAGGGTCTGTCAGAGGTGGCTAGAACAAGCTGGAACCAACTGTGTCTGGTATGGGTCAGCCCCCAAACTCATCTCACAGAGGCCACCCTGCAGCCCCGCACTGTCAACACCTTGCCACTAACACTCAAGCAGAAGAAATGGCCTCAATTTGCACCAGGGGAGACTGGATATCAGGAAAAATTTCTTCACTGAAAGATTTATCAAACATTGGCACAGGCTTCCTGGGGAAGTGGTTGGGTCACCATCCCTGGAAGTATTTAAAAGATGTGGTGCTTAGGGACATGGTTTAGCGGTGGACTTGGCAGCGTTAGGTTTATGGTTGGACTCGATGACCTTAAAGGCCTTTTCAAACCTAAATGATTCTATGATTCTATGATTTACCTCTATGTTAAATAGTAGTTCAGATGTCAGAATTCTGCTATGGGATGGACAACAGGTGGGTAACAGTTTGTAGGTCAGGGTTGGAGGAGAGGTGAGCAAGGGTGATATTATGGTGGCAGTGTGTTACAGACCTCCTGGTCAGGGCAAGAAAGTGGATGAAGCCTTCCTTAGGCAATTCAAGGACATCTCTGGATCACAGACACAGGTTCTTATGGGGTACTTTAACCTTTCTGACATCTGCCAACATGGTGGGACACAAGCAGTCAAGGAGTCTTTTGGAGGTTGTCAGGGATAACTTCTTGTTACAGGTACTGGATGGATCAGCAGATGTGATTGCAGATTGTTAACTAATAAGAAAGTGCTTTATGGCAATGTGAGAACTGGTGGCTGTGGTGATCATGAAACAGTGATATTCAGGATCTGGAGGGGAATGAGAATGGAGAATAGCAGAGTACAGACCTTGTGCTTTAGGAGAAGACGCTTTGGGTTATCCAGGGAACTGGAAACGTCCTTGGAAGGCAAAGGAGCTCTGGAAAGTGGCAAGCCTGTAAGGATAGTATCTTCTAAGCATCCTCCAAGCACACTCAGGAAAGTAAGTAGATGTATTAGGGGACCAGTTTGGCTAAGCAGGGAAGTCATGACAGAGCTTCAAAGCAAACAGGAGGTGGAAACAGGGACAGGCTACCAGGGATAAACTTAGGAACTTTCTTGAACATGCAGCGGTGATGTTAGGAAAACTAAAGCTTAACTGGAGTTGAGACTTGCAAGAAACAAGAGCAACGAGAAGAGCTTACACAGTTACGTAAGAAACAAAATGGTGAACAAGGCAATTTTGGGCCCATTGCTGAATAGAACCGGTGATTTAGAGACAGAGGCACAGTGATGCAGAGATATCCAATGCTTTCTTTGCCTCTGTTGTTACCAACAAGGTTTCCTGTGCCTCTAAACTGAGTGATGAGGTTCACGAGGGAGAAGAGCTACCAGCAGAGGATGAGGGTTGAATCAGGGATTGCATGAGAAAACTGGAGCCATGCAAGCCCATGGGACCTAACAGGCATCCAGGGGTCCTGAGAGGCTGGATGATGTCCTGGTAAGGCCCCTTTCTACTGTCTTTGAAAGATCATGGAAACTGGGGAAGATCCATGATGACTACAGAAGCAATTGTTGCACCCATCTTCAAAAAAGGCCAAAAGAATGATCTGAGAAACTGATCAGCTTTGCAGTGGCCCATGGGAAAATCATAGAGTGAGACTTTTAGGACTGCATTTCTGGGGACATTTTCCCTCCCTTTTCCCCTTTGCATTGAGATTGTTTATTAGCTGTGCTGCCCATAAAATGTTGCAAAGATATGTTTGATGATCAGTTCAGTACAGTGCTATGACTGCACCTGCATCACAGGGGAAGTAATGTATTCATTACCAGAGGAAATAGAGTATGAGGTGGGTGGACTGAATCTTTCATGAAGTTCCATGATACAGTTTTCATGTCAGAGCATTTTAAGTTTTGGCTGAACATGGAGGAACTTCTCCCCATCCTCCCCAAAACCCAACAAACACCACTCCTCGCTTTTTGAAGATACAGCTTTTCATTTAAAAAAGGATAAATGAAACTCTATGAGGAAGATACATACTCTGTCTATACTTCTAACTGATCAAGAGCATTTTCCCATTGAAAAGTATTTGAATGCAAAAAACCCCTTGTCCATTTTCATTGTTCATTTCTTGCAGAGAAAGAATATTCCATTGTATTTTCTTTACATATAGCTCAAATATATCTGCCATATGAGCTGAAAAAAATAGGCAGTGGTATGTGAATGTATTCTGGGAGATTTAGCCCTGTGGGCTTAAAAGAATAGACTCTGGTCTTTCCTCATTAAGTTGTAGAAAAGTGCTGAGTTATACATCTCATTAAGGGACTCAGAACTGACTGCTACCAGAGAAAGTATGGATGACTGAACTTACATGTTTTTGTTTGAAATAGATTAAGAATCTAGGGTTTAGGGTGCTTTTTGCAACTTAGTACACTTATGCCCAAATCCCTTTTTCCTTATAGATTCCCTGTGTGACCACGCACAGACCTTTAGTCTGCTTTTCCAGCAGATAAAACCACTTTCCTGCCTCATGGTAATCTGTCAGAATGAATACATGTAAATATGTCTAGGCACTACGGCAAGGGTAGGGGGCATGGAGATTAACTGAATACCACTGTTGCTGTATCTGACCTTCCTTGACCTTTCCCATTTAGACCACAATGTGTCTTTCTAAACTGGGTAATAATATATAATTGTAACCAAAAGAATTCATCTTATTGTTAATTATCTGTATAATGATAATGTCCATAATATTTTCTCAAGTATTGAGCACGTGATCATTAAGCTAACAAGGTTCTTATTTCACCTTTATATAGGTGTAAGGGGATTGTTTCCTGTGTGTGTTTATGTGTATCTCCTCAGCTGAATGCTCTAGAAATTAAAAAACATAGTAGGAGGCAGTAATAGTGATTGTAAATTAAGTTTATGATTAAGAAGCTTCACTTCTGTTAGCACAGAGGGAGGAATTTAACTTTTTCAATCATAACAACATGTTACATGGTTTAGTTATTGGTATTGCAGCACTGTTACGATTTTCAGTGTACTGTAGGTATGTTATAATGTGTATTGTAGGTTTGACTTCAACTTCAAGATATTGTTTGCTTTTTGTAGAAGGAAAAACAAAGTGATGGATGGAAGATTTCAGGACAAATTTTCCTATCCTTTCACCCATGAACAAGTAGGATCTAGCTTCCATGCGATGGCTTTGTGAAGGAGTTATGGTGAGACATGAGCTGCAGATGACTTGTAGTTCAAATACAGCTCCACACAGATCCCTTCATAAATTTATTTCAGATGAAGATGATAAAGTACAGGGACACAGAGGAAACACAAATATCAGAAAACTCTGATTAGAGTTTTCCCTGGATTAACAGGGGGAAGAAAGAAAGTTTACCCCAGAAGTTGGAAGCTGAAAGCAACAAAGGATTACTGTGGATTATCCAATAAGTATTAGTTTCCAATGTAACCTGGTCACATAATACATTTAAGAATTTGTAGGCATTTATAGGACTTTGTCACTCTTCCATAGCTGTTAGCACTGCAAGTAAAAATTGGATCCAGAGTGCTTAATTCATGATTGGATACAGTTAAGAGAGAGACTGCTGTTCAGCCACAGGTCCTGGGGTAATATCATTCACTTATGCAGGGAGGAGGAATCTTTCTCTCTAATGGACAAATTATGAGGCAGAATCCACTGCCCTACACTGTAGTAGGTCAGATCAGATGAACTCAGCAGTCTCTTCTGGCCTTAAAGCACATGAATATATGAATCTCTGAAACAAGGATACATCTAGCCCATAGCTCATCACCATGTCACTAGAAATGAGAGCACAAGGAGAGCACACAATGAGTCCACATAATGAAAGCATCTGCTGCAGCTTCTGTATCTTTTTATACAGTACATTGCACTTACATTCCCTCCAGTATTTACACTGCATTCATCACTAGAAGTACTTGAGCACCATAGAGGGATTATCTGATGCACACTTTTTTCCTCTGGATCATTGGAGACAGTTTGAGACAACCGGGAGCTGCCCTCATGTGTTTTTATTTTGGTGTGTTAAAATATGGGAATCAATAAATATGTATAAAGCATTATAGCCGAGAAATATTTTAACAATTCGCATTCAGTACTTCCACTATGTTCATCTTTTGCATATCAGTTTGTTATACTCAGTTAAGGTGATGACAACAATAATAAAGTCATTCTAGGATTCAGATACCTTTCTTTGCAAATGCTGGAGTTGCAAGCTGAACTTTGTAGTGTGTTCAGAGGTTAAAAAGTTTTCTTGTATATCACAGAAGAACAAGTGCAAAAGCAATATTGATTTCATTTATTATTCACTGGACAGAGGTGCAACAGGCACATCTTTGGGGTATTACCAAAGTTTCTCTTATGGATTTACCTGGACAACAAGGATAAAGATTTTGTGGCACAGGGACTTAACAACTTTGGAGATGGGCAGTGAAAGTGAAAAAATCCTTTGTTTGTCTGTTTTCTTGCATTTACAAGCATCAAAGTACTTGCAATATAGATTCAAGAAAAGTTATTGTTTTTTTGAAAAAAGAGTTGCAAGCATGAAGAGTTACTATGCTTCTGACAGAATATGCATGAGATGTAAGGTAGTACCTTAGGAAAGGGGAAAGGACTGCCAAAGTGAGCTTTGCATTTGCTGTCATAATTTGACTATTTCTGCAGCAAACCTAGTAGATGTGCAAAAATGGAGCTGGCTAAGAAAATATTCTCCTGGTTAAAAATAGTTTTCAAATACTGAACTGAACAGTTTAAATATAAAAAAAGTGTTTGCTAACCAACAATCCAAAGAGGTATTATTCAGTTCAGCTGAAGATCTTTGTTACACTTTTAAACTGTTGAATTTTGACTTTTTCACTTCTTTGACTTTTTCACCCCATTTTCCAGATGGTTTAGGAATATGCTGAACAAGAGAGATCCATATGGGATGCAATGATAGTCTTCACTCTTGTGCACAATCCATCATTTTTTCCCCTATTTTTGTTTACTGTATTTTAGCAAGTTATTAATCCACTAGAGGACCTTCTCTCTTGTCCCATTGCACCATGGCTTCTTTACGAGATTTTGGCTAGGAAACTTCTCTAATGGCTTTGAAAAGCTGAATGCTCGAAGATTAAAGTGAAGCTGTTTCTGTTTGGACAGGGGAAAGAACACTCTCCCTCTGGTAATCCCCTCCAGAACAGCTGCAAAGGGACCATGCACAGTTAGTGTCATTACTACTGCAAAATAATCAAAGCCTGCCCATTTTCCTTTCCATACAGCAGTGGCACCCTGGGACAAATTCTGCCACAGGCAAAGCAAATATTTGTGCCTCACCAGAGATATTCTACGTTGTATTCCCATGATACTCCCTGCAGCTGTTGATCAGACCCTGTTCCTATCTTTCCAACACCTTTCATCATGGCTCACATCCTAAGTAGCAATAAAACTTTATCAGCCAAACCAGCACAACTGAAATTCCTGGGTTTAGATCCTGAACCAAACTGAGGAGTCAATGCTAGGTAAATACGTGTCTTCACAACCCCATGTGATCACATCCTCTACATGTAATTTGTAGCTGTATAAGATTTAAGTTGTAAATGAAGAGTGAAAATTGAATTTCTTGTTTTACTCAACAGGCAAGCCAGATTGCCTGTAGGCTTAGTAGCAGATGTGTAGTAAGGTCTTAGTACCTTTCCAGTCCCATTTATGGTGCAGAGAAATCCACTTGACCCTTTCAATACCATGACAACAGTGGTGACAACAGGGGTACCAACAGTGGATAGACAAAGAAATCAAAAATTTACGTTGAAGGTATAACTTTCTTCTCCAGGAAATTTTCTGGAAATAGTCTTGTATAATATGAAGAAACTGCACTGAACAACTACGGGAAGGTATATTTTAAAACACTAGTATATTTTCATGTGCCCTTTGATTCTGGTTAAAAGCTAGTGTATGGAATTTACACAACATTGTGAAAAAAATACGTTGTGATAGTTTATACAGACTGTTTATAAAGATTGAATTATTCCCATATTTCTATGCCATAGATTTTGAAGCCCTCTTTTAAAAATGAGTCAACTAAACCTTAATTTTGATGCCAAATTCATCTTTGGGAAATCATGCATTTCTCCAAAGCAAAGCACTTGCTTGTGTTGTTATCGTAATGTCAGTTGGTTTATATTTTGCATGTTGTCACCAGACCGATTATTATTCATATGGTACACAATGATCTCACTGAATATAAACATATTCCATCTCCTGAATTTATAAATGAAAGCTGTAATTTTGCACAAGGTGAGACCTGATGCCCTTTGCCATCTTCAAGGGGATACCTGTAACATCAAGTTAGTGATGTCTGTAAGATTTCATAGAGTCAGGAGGAAAGACAAGGGAAAGGTAAAGAAAATATGACCCAGCAATTCCTTGGGAGGTCAATACTTCCTCTGAAAAATAGCAGTGTTCCCCTAAACTGAGAATGCAATGTTTCCCATGGTAAGTGGCCTTGTGGTATTCTCTATTCTCTGCTTTTTCTGCTTGCCAAAACTGATGAAACCATTCTGTACAATAGCATGTCTGTATAGCTTTGAGGCATAGAATAGAAGATAAATATTAGAAGGAAGACAGGAACAGTACTGACTGGTTTGCTGAGCATGGAAAATGCTGCATGTACTTCCCATGCACATAAAGCTGCAGCTCCATCTATCAATCAGCCATTCTGCCCCCCTCACTTCAATGGGAATATGTTGCTAAATTCACTGGGCCACTCCACTTTTATACAGTAGAAGTGGAAGTCCTTCAACAAAATAAAGAAAGCAGGATATTTAAATAGTGCAAATGATAACATACAACTAAGTCTGTGGAATATGCTGTCACTGGATAGTAGAAGGAGAAATATTTTATCTAGATTGCAAAAAGGTATGGATATTTCTATGAATAACATTGACAGCTGTAGATTTTCTAACATAAAATTGTCAAGGCTTCTAGTGTTCATGTTTTGATTTTTAAACTGGTAACCAACAGGGCAATGAATAAATTTGCTTCTGTGATAAAGTGTGGAGCAATTAAGGCTTACCAGTTGAGTGCTGAATGCCTTCAGCTTCCACTGAAGCTGAGTACCTCACAGGTTTGCATCCCCTGCCAGATGCTTTGTGGATGTTAATCCACATAGCTGTGAACCATCCACTCTACCACAGCTGGAAGTGAGATACAGAAAAAAGTGGAACCATAGCCTGTTAAACCACGGTTATTTCCATATACTTGTACTGAAATGTGTGGCAGATGTAGACCATACAAGGAGGAAAGTGTAAATAAAGAGGGACGAGAATTACAAATTCATCATAGAGGCAGCCTCAATATCATATATAACTAAATTACAAAACCATTTCTCCAAAGGAAACTTTTGGACAGGGATAGATATTTAAGGGATTTCTAATACCTGTAATTTATTTCTATTATTTTTTTTCTCTAAACATTAATGTGATACATATACTGTCCATTTATTTATTTAGCTCATTTGCAAATTTTGAAACTGACAGGCTCACAAAATCACTCTTTATAAAAAGTGATGCGCTCAGGCACACAGGTAGACTTCCTCCTCTGGGTCCTGTTGGTGAGCTTCAATGGCACTGATGTTCTCATCAGGCACTTTGGGGGTCAAGAGAAGACAGTACAAGAGAAGAGTATAAAGTAATCTTCAATTCAGAAAAGGCTTTCTGCCACTGTAAGAATCCCAGTCAGAGATAATTCAGGGCTCTTACTGAAAAACTGGAATTGAAGAGTCAGAAAAGAGAAATTATTTTATTTCTTAGACAACTAACATTAGTTTTAAAATTGCAGCCTATGTCAGGTGAGGCTCACCTTACAATTTTAGCTTCAGCAGAAAAAAAGAAAATAAAGTGACAATCAGCCATCAATTTTCATGATAATATTTCACAGATAAAATATTTCGGTTTTGAATCATCATCAGCCGCCAAACTTTTAAGAGTATGACACAACTGCAAGTATGTTAAAAAAGAGCTACTTGACCCTGGAGAAATTAAGATATGAGTAAAGTACCTGACTTCCCCTGTTCACCCGGTAACTTTTTTATACTTTCTGCAGAAACCAGCTTTTAATTTTTTTCCATGTGGTAATGTTTCCTTTCACCCTCTCTTTTCCTCTGTTGCTTCAGAATCTGATATCTGTCCTCCTCTAGCCCAGTTTAATATTTTATTTTGGTGGTAAGAGGAAAACACACAGATTTTAAATGAGAAGAAAAGCTGTTTACAGGCTTTAGTCTTCCTTTGGTTTCCAAGATGTGCTGCATAAAGCAATGAAGCTTCCTGAAAATATAAATCACCATTTACCTTAGACATCACACGTCCATTGAAAGGAGTTTTGCACCCAGCAATGAGGTCATGATTAAAATCATACCCAAATTGGCTTTTACAGAGTACTGTCACAGCTCAGAAATAATTCTCCCCAGTCAAGCAAAGAAATCCATATGAAGTTTCCTTTTTTTTTTGTTTCAGTAGAAATTGAGAAATGGTGTAATTGGTTAAGTTCTTTAATCTCTCTAAGACTTGCAGCTCATCACGACCCTAAATAACTTTGTTTTTTTCCCATTATTTTTCCTTTCTATTTATTGCACCTTCTGAGAACTATGCAATAAACATGTCCCTCTAGGAGTTTGTTGAATGCTTATCAGATAAAGTTACTGCTCTACCCTTTCTATCTGGGAGGCCTGATCCAGCCCTTTTGGAAGACAGTAGGAGGAAAACATACCTAGAAGTCTTACAGGTGGCACTCAGTAGAGAAAGGTGAAAAGAGGACACTTAGCACTCTGACAAGACACTCTGGGCATAGCCACAACTAAACAGTCTCGTTCACCTGGTATACTTGAAAGTATTGTTGGACTAGAGCAAAGATCTCTCATCTTGCAGAACTGACCCCACACTGTGAAAGGAAGAAAAATGGTGTATGACCTCATTCCACAAAAATTGGTCTCATAAGTGAAAACAAGCATCTCTGCCTTTTTGACAGGGTGGACAGGCCTTGGGGTATCCTCCCATAAAAAATGGACATAAATAAACTGACACATAAGGACATTTGCAGTAGAGGAATTTGAACAGGCTTTCTATTTCTTATCTTCTTATCAGATGATTCCTTTTCTTTACCCCAAACATGCATATACATTTTTTTTATCTGACCAGCACAGTTTCCTTTTTCTAGCCTCTGATACAAATAATTGTGAGCCTATAAAATCCCTCTCCCTTTACCTTTTATGGGGATGCAGCAGTAGTTTGCATCAGCTCCACACATTTTCATGTCAGTAAAAAAGGCATTTATTCTAATGTAATAAACTTAGAAACTACATTTATTTAAGCAGTTAATGACTCTTGATACAGTAACTTTTCATTAGCTTGTTTTTTATTTTCACTTTATTTTCAATCCCCCCTATTACGCAAGGAATAATGAAGCTTGGTATTGTAGCAGAAATTTTTACTTGACTTGCAAGCAGCAGCAGTTCTCTGAATCTCCGATTTTGTGAATCTTCTGCACCATACTGCTTTTTCCGTAATACCACAAATACCTCTGAGGTTAGCTAGGCACATCAAACATAAAGAACCCAGTAGGCTCATGTAAAGTCACTTGCTTTGCAGTTCTCTGGGAGATGATCACTGCCTACAACATTCAAGAACTTTGCCCATTGAAGCATGCCCCTTCCCTTCATCCCAAAGTTATTACACTGCAAATAAAATTTGTTATCTTTGCTCTTTGGTACTCAAATTGCTTTAGCTGGAATACTTACAGATTTCAAATGTCTTATGCAAAGGCTGTTTTTGTGACCTTCCTTTTCAGTCGTCTTCTTACACTTGACAGCAGCAGGCTGTAAATCAGTCATATGATGTTTAGCTATACCACCTTTGTTACTAACAATTTCAGATTACCTTAATGCCATCATTTTGAGAGCATGTTTATCACCAATAGGTAAAGCAAGGAAACGAAATGCAGTGAATATATAACTAGATAGATGTATAACCACAGCAGCAGCTCTTTTTTTGTATGAGATGTACAATTCAGCTGACTGTGACTCCTCTGCGTCCCTATCACCCTCTCATACCCTGGAAAAGGATTTCAACCTGTCTTTTTCTACATGAACTGCTCAAAAGTCTCAACAATTATACAATGTCACTTTACGCTTTCTAGGCAGGTATAGCTTTAGCTGCTGTTTTCTATATAAAACCTCATATACTTTAGGACATTCTGACAGTTTAAAGCAGGGTGTTCTTCATTAAACACCCTCTGCTTTGGTATCTTCCAAGCTGCTTGGATTTTGTGTCTTTCAGAAATGTTAATGCATTTCTCTGTACCTTTGTGAGGACAGAAAGGCTAGCTGGGGTAGACTGCAGGATATAAATACGTAACATTAGACTTTTAAAAACATTTAATTAGTTTCCAGATGTAAAAGTAGGTGTTTTTTTATTAAATAGGCAATGAACAGTAAACATAATAAGAAATCAAAGCCTGTTTTCTGCAACTATAGCCAGGAACCACATAAATAAATCTACTGTTGGAAAATATAATGTGAGATGCAGTGCAAGGTCTCATTTTCAGTTTAAGCCATACTGTGTCTTCTTATTAAAACAAGGAGCAAGAAATAGGTTGTGAATCTGAGGCAGAGCGTTTCCTGAACTGACCTCACCTTTGGTGCCAGTAATAGAACTGGGTCTTCATTAAACCACTGAGTGTCATGCCCAGCTGGTCCATGTCTTCTTGCATCACAGTGGCAGGATATATGAAGAAAAGTCTTGGGGCTATGCAGCTGCCATTTCTTTAAACTACTGCCACTCAAGCACACTTAAGTTAAACAAAATGTGTTTTAATAACTTCCCTTTGTGTTCAGGCCAAAGAATATAAGCTGACACATTGGACTCAAGCGCAAAAGGCCCCTGTGCACCTACTGAGATGGAAGCATTGGAAATAGAAGAGATAAAGGAGGCATCTGACCACCTGGGCTAAAGGCAGTCACAGCTGCCACTTCTGGGAAGAGTGTACAGCTTGTACAGCTCACTTCCATGTGCCAACAGGGAGGATCGGCTCCCTGAAAGGCAGAGAAAGAGTTACTGATTTTTTTGGTAACAAAATGTAGTTCTCTAGTGGGCTGAGACACTCTGACAAGATGCTGGTATGACAAGATGGTATCTGACACACCAGAAATTTATAACAAAGCAGTACAATTCAGCAACTCACTCAATGTGGGCTGGGGAATAAAGCTATTAATAAGCCAAATTACAACAGCATATTCGATGCAAATCATAATATCGAACTATTGCTCTAATAGTTGTGAACCCTCAGTTATTCCTTTAGAATGGGCATAGCCCATTTCTAAATGAACATATGTTTGAATAATAACAATAAAAAGTGTTTTATTCTTTGCTGTTAATGATTGCTAAGGTAGGCTTAGCATGGGGTGTGAGGTGGTCCATAGGAGCCTCATTAGCCCCATTTTATTGTTGCTGTGATACTGAGATGAAGTTAGAGACAGCTAAGTCTCTAACTTAGTGTTTATATAGTTGAAAAAATGCATGTATAGAAATAATCACACATTATTGGGAGACATACAACAAATAATCTGTTAGAATGTCTTGGCCAAAATGCCAAGAAGAGTTAAAGGAAAATGACGTGAGCCCCAATGCGTAGATCACTTTCCATTGATGGAGGTTGTTTTCCCTTCAGGTTCAGATGGAGAGGCTATTCTTAAATTCCTTGCCTGTGCCTGACTGCGTTGCTGTGAACTGTTAAATGCCTCTCATATTTCACATCAGCAGTAGTTCCACTGTAGTAGTGGATGAAGTGATTTTGATTTGTCTGTGGAGCCTGTGTATACATTAAAGTTTGTCTAAGAGCTTAATGCTATTTTCGATTTAAAAAGGCACTACATAAATGAAATTTGTTATTCCATACTCATCAAAGTCAAAATGTTTACTTATTTTAGTTGCTTTATTCTCAGTGTCAGAAAACAGAAAGTCAAACAGTGAAAGCTTTTAATAATGTTCTTTCTGAGCCAAAGAAATGGTGGCTGTGTGAAGGTGTTCCCTTTTTTCTTTTTGTCTCTTTTCTTCACATTTCAATGTACCATCCCATACTAACATCATCATTGTCTATTAACTTGAGTCAAAACCAGGCAATTGGTAAAGGATGGCTTCCCCCCTACTTCCTAGTAACTAGAACATTAGAAGAAAAAAAGAAAAAAAACTGCTGCTTGTGTTAAAAAAAAAAAAGTATAATATAGATTAACTAAAATAGTAACACATAAAAGGGTTATAAGCTTAAATTGTCCCAAGTCCAGAATGGGAGAAAAGAATCTCTTGATATTTCAAATTAACAAATCAGAGAAAGATGTGTTATTGGGACCGGTCAACATGGATTCACCGAGGAGAAATCATGCTTGACCAAACTGATGGCCTTCTATGATGGCATGACTGACTGGGTGGATGAGGGGAGAGCAGTGGACATTGTCTAACTCGACTTCAGCAAGGCTTTTGACACTGTCTCCCGTAAGATCCTCATAGATAAGCTTAGGAAGTATGGGTTAGATGAGTGGACAGTGAGGTGGGTTAAGAACTGGCTGAAAGGCCTGTAACTAGCAGTGTTCCCCAGGGGTCAGTACTGGGCCCAACCTTGTTCAACATATTAATCAGCGACCTGGATGAGGGGACAGAGTGTACCCTCAGCAAGTGTGCTGATAATACAAAACTGGGAGGGGTGGCTGACACACCAGAAGGCCATGCTGCCGTACATTGAGACCTGGACAGGCTAGAGAGTTGGGCAGAGAAGGACCTAATGAAATTCAACAAGGGCAAATGTGGCTCCTGCACTTCGGGAGGAATAACCCCATGCACATGTACATTTTAGGGGTTGAACTGCTAGAAAGAACCTCTGCAGAGAAGGACCTGGGACTCCTGGTGGACAACAAGTTGACCATGAGCCACCAATGTGCCCTTGTGGCCAAGAAGGCCAATGGTATCCCGGGGTGCATTAAAAAGAGCATGGCCAACAGGATGAAGGAGGTAATCCTCCCCCTCTACTCTGCCCTGGTGAGGCCTCATCTGGAGTCCTGTGTCCGGTTCCGGGCCCCCTGGTTCAAGAAAGACAGGGAACTACTGGAGAGAGTCACAGCGGAGGGCTACAAAGATGATCAACAGAATGGAGCGCCTCTTTTATGAGGAAAAGCTGTGAGACCTGGGTCTGTTTAGCCTGGAGATGAGAAGGCTGAGAGGGGATCTCATCAATGATTAGAAATATCCAAAGGGCAGGTGTCAAGAGGATGGGGCCAGACTTGTTTCAGTGGTGCCCAGCGACCGCACAAGGGGCAACGGGCAGAAACTACAACACAGGAAATTCCATCTCAATATGAGCACAAACTTTTCTACTTTGAGGGTGACAAAGCACTGGAACAGACTGGCCAGAGAGGCTGTGAAGTCTCCTTCTCTAGAGATATTCAAAACCTGCCTGGATGTCTTCCTGTCCAACCTGCTCTAGGTGGACCTGCTTTGGCACGAGGGTTGGACTAGATAATCTCTGAAGGTATCTTCCAATCCCTACCATTCTGTGATTCTGCTTTTCCTTTTCCTTTTTCCTTTTAATGCTGACTCAGGAGAAAGTGTAGTATCTTGGGTGTTATTATAGTATCATCTGCAGTATATCTTGTAGTATGTGTAGAATATCTCGTTATTCAGGTTAAAAAAGACCATATAAATCAAGAAATGAATGCAGAGCAACCAGTAATCTGCTCTGAAACATGAACCATATCAGTTCATATCAAATAAGTATGACAGAAGATGGAGGACACGAGCTGTCTCTAACTTCATCTCAGTATCACAGCAACAATAAAATGGGGCTAATGAGGCTCCTATGGACCACCTCACACCCCATGCTAAGCCTACCTTAGCAATCATTAACAGCAAAGAATAAAACACTTTTTATTGTTATTATTCAAACATATGTTCATTTAGAAAAGAGATCAGATTTATCATTTGGCCAAGCTAATGAAAGAAAATTAGTCCCAGAGGAAGAATAGTGAAAGAGAAGGGAAATAGACGAGTGCTCTGACTCATTCTCTTCTGGTAAATGACATGCTAAGCTGCAAAACAGACATTGGGCTCCACCCTGGCTGTGCCAAAAATGTTGATGAAGGATGCTGCTTAACCTGCTGAAGGAAATATTTTTGCCCTACCTTTCTGCTCTGCAGTTGTGTTTCTGCTGCTTGCCCTGTATGATCTGAGCACTTCTGCAATGTCACAGTCAGCCTGACCAGGCAGGTGAAAAGGCATCCCTTCCTCCCTTTCCCGTAGCAATCCAAGCTTAATCAGCCTAAGCTACTGCAACACCTCACACTTAGTGAAGATTTCTAGATGTTCTTGCAATGAAAACAAATAAAATGTTTACATTTATCAAGTAGAAAGGAGAGTCTATGATCTATTATTCTGGCTTTCTGGGTACTATAATCATCCAATAATTTCTGAACTGAACCCTTAGCTACTTCTGATATTTTCAGTGATGCCACATGACAGTATATGTTCAGCTAGCTGTGGATACTATTATCAGTGCCTGGGATTAAGGAATTCACAAGAATATTTTTGAATATCTGGTTTTCAGTCACCTCCCTGAGGATATTCTCAGGCTTATTTTGTGTGATCCTACAGTATTTCAGATAACTTGGGATTTTCTTTAGGCAAATAAGTAACTTTTTGGTTTATTTGCTACAGTTTCAAACAGTTGGTCATTTTGTTTTGTCTAAAAGTAAATTAAATCTGGCACTTCTGAAATTCATGAGCACATTTTACGTTGACATCAAGACAGCAATATTTTCAATACTTGTTCATACTGATAGGTTTGTTCCTCCTGCTATCATCTTTCTATAACAACCACTACCAGTACAGTACAACTATAGGTAGGAGAAAAGTGCATTATTTACTTGAAATAATAATAAAAAATCATTAAAAGACTAAACTTACAAAAAGTGTACACAATTTTATTAAAATAAAGGACATTGTTGTGCATGTTTGTTCAATATTTAGACTCATTCAATCTCATCAAAATAAGACCTCTGTTGTTATGGCCAAGTAATATATATTGCACACATATAATTATAAAGAGTTTTCCCTGTTTGTTCAATTCAGAGAAAAAATAATTTCAGTGGCAAAATATTAAACCTCAAGTTAATGATCAGCAGATGTATTTTCCTTCCCGGTTTTGACTTAGAAACTGGTTTTGATTTAGATACCTTAAAAACAGTAGAAAAAACATCTTTTTCTTCTCTACAGTTCCAGTAAAATCACCATACATTGTGTATGACATTTTATCCTGCTGTAGGACAAGTTATAGTTGTGACAAAACCATGTGATTGCAGAGACAGCTCCTTGTAAGAATGCAAATTCTTTTTAGATATAAGGAGGTTAAAGAAAAGGTATAATATACTATACAAAATCTATCCCTGGTAATATAAGACAGAGTAGAAATTACTGAACAGTAGACAATAGGGATGTAAAATACAAAAACTGGAAGGACTCTTTCACCTTTTTTCATTGAATTGCATTATATTTTGAATGTCTTCATCCTCTGTTAGACTTCAGTTATTTTTATGGTTTATTCTCTCTCCCTATAGTAACTAATGGGTGATATTTTAGAACTAGAGTATGTAAAAAAATCCTGTTAGGTTTATTATTTAAAATGTGCTGATATGAGAAAACAATTTGTTTTGTGATGATACAAATTCAAAGGCTTCTGGTTTTATTGTTTATGGGTATACAGATATTCTCACTTGGAAAGAGAATTAACACTTAGAAAAACTATGCAAAACCCCCATTATCAGCTAAAGTCAATGTTATTGAAAATAACTATATTTTAATTGTACTCTCCTTAATGAATTTATTTTTATTTTCAGAAAAGAAATTATGTTCTTTGAAGAATAATCTTTAATATCCAACATTGGTACTAGTGCAAAGCAAATTTTTGACATGTCATGATAGTCTTTGGGGCTACATCTTTGGATATGCATGTCTTTCCACAGTCTGTGTGACTTTAATAATAAACTCATGGAACTTAAAGAAATTCTGAAATCATAGTGGATACCTTTCTATACACCACATAGTGTAGCCTGTCATTTGCACAGGATGACAGGTAACTCCTTATTTTGGTACTGAAAACTAGCTGGATTACGCCTTTGGAAGTGAAAAACATGTGCTGGCATTTTTGGACTAATTACAGCAACATATTTCTATTCATGGGAGTTAAAGTATAGTAGAATACAGTAAAATTGGAAATAGATTTGGAAACCCATTGGGGCTTCAGGGAGAGAAGGGCCGGAAGTGGTGACACATCAAGCCCTCTGGTTCCAGAAGTCTGAGTCCTACTTTGTCCTTGCTAATAAATGGCTGAATCATGTTTGTCTCTCTGCAGTAGAAAGGTATGAAAAAACACATGGTAGTTCTTTGTAGCAGCAAACCTCTACTCTCACATGCTATTATGTAGTGTTATAGCACTATGCATTAAAGTGATATTTGATGAACACATTAGGACTGAGTCCAACTTCTAGAACCTGTACTGTAGAAGCAGCTGAATGCCTCAGTGTATGAGCATTTTGCTTGAGTGAATTATGCTGCATTTTGCAGGGAATAAAGTCAGAAACACCTTCATCAGTAAAACCTTCAGTAACAAATATGTACTACTGAAATACTAGGCTTTGGTTAGGGAGAACTAATTGATTAGTTTTGAAAGGTTTTCTCTTCTTCTGCTTTTGGACTACTGTCTGAACCTTTCAGCATGGTAATCAGAGAGCAGTGCTGGCACTGAGATTTCTTCCTGTGTAGCTCATCACCACCGGTTCCATTTTTGTGCATTCAGGTGACAACACCTGTGAGTGTGAACCTGAGTGAGGTTCTCATTAACACAGAAGTCCTTCTTGAATGCATATTAAATTTTCCATCCAAACATAGTACTTACCATCCCATCTAAATTGATAGGACCTTATTTCTAGGCTTTATAGATGGACCTATCAAGCTCCAATGTTTCTCAATTAGTATTTTTATATTTGGAAACAAAGGACTTCTTTATATACTTCTCTGATACAAATTTGTTTGGTCTGCCTTTAGATTTCCAATGATATGTTAAACAGCTTTTGGATGTTTCATTTTCAAGTTTAGTTCTAAATCTTTTTTGTGATCATTTTTGAGATAGATTTCAATGTTTGCTTTTACTAGAGTCTACCATGTTTTATTTTTAATGTCCAGAGTCCTTAAAGTCATATTGGTGATTCTGGTCAAGAAAAATTAAAACTGGTGTTATTTCTAGTAAGATTATTAAGTAAGTTTCCTACTTACTTTTTTTTTATTTTTAAATTAAGAAACTGTGTTTCATCCTACTGCACCTGTGAATAGAATAACATTTGATCTCTTTACAAAAGATAGTTAAGACCAAGCTCTGCTTAATGGATCCTGATGATGATGAATTTTGTGTTATTTCACATCCCCCCACCTCCCCTTTTTGTCTTATGCTTTCATCAAAGAAAAAAGATGAGCTGAACTGGAACAAGCTGAACGAGGAAGAGATTGAGAAAGCTGGGGCAGAGTTGCTTTCAGAGGGAGCAAACAAGTAAGTTGTGGTGGGAAACTAGAAACATGAAGGAGAGGTCAATGCAGATCATCCTAAAAGCTCTCTTCAGCTTGGGTTCTCATGACAGTCAGGTAGTGCCCGCTCTTGAGGGCTGGCTGCCTCAAGGCAGGTTCAGGCTCAAGCAACTGCTTAGTCTCCTGCTGAAAGATATCATTATGTTTCAGGATTAATTAGAATATTGCAGGGATTCTGTTTTTTTCCAGTTTTTGTTGACTGCACATCAGGGGCTTAATTTTTCTCGGGTCTTTTCTTCAGTCTTTATTTCATGGATAATCCACAGTGCGAGTCAAACCTGTATAGAAGCAGGGAAGCATCTCTGATTCACCTATCTGTAATGAATTTTGCATTAAGATTTTGTGACAAATATGTTAGCAAGTGCACAGTTTGCTGCTGACTTCCATTTAGGTCTTCATACTCAAAATTGTGCCCAAGTCTTGGAAAATCCTCCCATTGGAAAAGTTTGTATTACACAGAGAAATGAAAACTGGCTTGATTGCAAAAAAAAAAAAAAAATAATTTGTAAATATCACCATAAAGGCAGTGTTGCCATGAGCTGAACTTGTATTCATTTAGAGGTTTTGTCATCAGAATATGCCTTGAAGTGTCCCAGCCCCATGGACAGGGTAGTCTCAGGTAGTCTCTGAAGCTTGGGTAAGCAGGATTTCTTCTTTCATAGTTTGTCCACCTACAACTGATTATTTGGAGTTAGGATTCAGAATTAAAGTATAAAATACCTTTTGCTTTACAACATTCAGAGGTTTCACTGTGATTGTCAATGACCTTCATTATTTCATTAATAGAATTGCTTTTTAAAATTTACTTCTTGTATTTTTTGCTTAATATTTTGGACATATCCTTTTCCATCCGGGGTTCCTCAGGCTTTCTTGATTCCTATCTCATGAGTGAGTGTTAAGGGTCTGAGCACCTGGCAGCCATGTTGTGCCCTGCTGTTAGAATTGCTTTTCTATCCTGGTTTGAAATGCATATCTTTCAGTATCGTTAAGCATACATGCCATTTATCTGCATGAAATTTTAAGGAAATCTGCTTTTGAGAAACACATTCACATCTTCGTTTGCAACTGTGACACTGCCATTTCAGGATTTTCATCAGGAGACATATCTCTGGGAAAAAAATTCCTTTTTCTCAACTGCCTTTACCATCTTTGATGCTCAAAGCACGCCAGTGTGTAATTTAGAGTCGCAAAGCAAGTTCTACCAGATGATTATTTGCTTCCTAGTTTAGTTAGACTGCTTTGGTTTTGTGTTTGAACATGTCTACTTTTCATAACTGGATTATGGAGCAAAACTACAATTTATTACACCCAGTGGAACTCAGACTTAAGGTATGAAAGGCCTGAACTTGGGAAAAGTCATATATTGAGTTTGTCAGTTTGGGATGTGATTCAAACAGAATTACATTTATGTCCTCAAGCTTCTACTGTTTGCCTTTTATTATGGAAGAAAGACTTCAGCAACTAGACAAGCCTTACAATACCATCAAGCTTACATAGAGGAATTTATATTCTGATTATATTTTCTCGGATAAGATAATATTTAAAACACTTGTAGATAATTCCAATAGTATAAAAAATACCAAAGATCACTCACTCATGGGTGAACCTGCAACAATCATGTCCTAAACATCCTAAAAATCCAATATGATCTGGAGTGTAGTTATACAGACTTAGAACATATCTTGCTGCTTCGCCTCCAAAGGGGCAAATATACTATCCAACATTTTGTTCGAAATAAGCCATCTAGAAAGAACTAGAAGGACTCCAAGTCCTAAGTCGTCTCTTCAAATTGTTTAAAAACACCTGTGCACAGCTTTAAAGTGTTTCATTAAGGTATTCATTCTAGTATACATTTCCAATTTGAATGGTTTCAGAGTTTATTAACAACAATATTTTTATTTTTTTTAAAAAATTGATAAATAAACTATTTAAAAAAATATTTTAAAGCTCTAATGGGATTAGGTAACTGATTTTATAATAATAAGCTTACAAAAATTCTAAAATTTATAATATAATATATAATATAAGTCAAGCTATGAGATAGATTAAATAAAAGATAATAAGAGACAAATGGAAGACAGATAAATCCAAGACAATGGTGCAGCAGGGTCTGGATCACTACCTTCAGCGTAGCTGTCTGAAGAAGTTCATGCCACCATGAGAGACTGAAAAATAGTCAGTCCACTTTCATGAAACAGTTGATGAGGCTGTTTGTGAGAAACACTATTTTCCCTGTTTCACACATGTCAAAGTGGAAACAATTCTATCAAATAATAGTCCTTTAGACTTGAATGTCCATACAATTATTATTACTCTCTTTTTGCTCTTGATAATGAGCTGAGAAATAAGTTTTGGTTATCACCTACTTTGGTGAGATTGGTAAGGAAAGTGAGTGTATGGTTTAAGTAATCAAGGCTAGCTAGAGACTTGCAAGCTGGACTTGCAAGAACAACCTTTTCAAAACATGAAACACAACTTTATGTGTAATATAAGTAAGTTGCTGTCAGATAGTAAAGCTGACTAGGTTCTCACATAACAAAAAGGTGCCAAATATAATGTGTTTGTGTTAACTGTCATGGTTTAGGGTGGGCTGACCACTGAAAGAACAACAGATGCTCTCTTTTAACCTCTCTCTCCCTTCCTAGAAGAGAAGGGAGAGAGAATAAGGGAGAGAGACTTATGGGTTGAATAGAAACTAAACTACTTTAATGAAATATTATTAATAAAAAGAAAATATAACAATACCAATAAGAAAATAATGGAATAATTATACAATATATATAAAACCAATATCGAGCTCCCAGGATGATGACCACATCACTGGCAGGCACTGGAATAGTTCCAGATTGGACTCAGTGGTGGATGGGAACTGGATTTCGGAACTGGATTCAGGAACACACAGATCAGGATCAAAGGCAGATGAAAAGACAGAGTCCTCCTTGGATGTCAGTCATTGAAGAGAAGAGGCTGACGCCTTTGACCCCTCAGCTTTTGTACTGAGAATGATGCAGATGGGCTGGAACACCCTATTGGTCAGTTTTGGGTCACCTGTCCTGTCCGCTCCTCCTCACAGGTGTAACCCCTCTACACTCTTCTCTTCTGATCCTCCAACATGGCACATAGCTAACCTTGATTGTTATAGCAATAAATATAAGCAAAAGCCTCTCTGCATACCATTGCTTGGTATTAACTATAAACATCAGACTGTATCACTCAGGAATCAGACACTGTCTGAAAAATATGTCGTTAATTTCAGAGAGTGCCATTAGTTATAAGAGACTTAACTGAAAAGTAAAATTACTGAAAAGAAAATTGGTTCTGTTCTGCCTCAAACCAGAGCAGTTAACGAAAGCTGAAACAGCAACCAGAAGGAGACTGGGGTTTTTAGCTAGTCTCTGCTTCTTAATATGCTCCTAGCTGTCACGACAGATTCTTTAACCATCATCCCTCTCTCTAATGCAGCAGATAAATATTGTTTTATTACCTCTGAAATTAATTGCATATTCAGCATTTTTTTTTTCTGTCAATTTTATACACTTGCGTCATGGTTTGGCCTCAGTTGGCAACAAAGAATCACGCAGCCGCTCGCTCAACCCCTACAGCCATGGGGAAAATTGAAAGAAAAAGGCAAAACTCGTGGGTTGAGATAACAGCAGTTTAACAAAACAGCAAAGGGAAGGGAAAAACAACAACAATAACACTGATAAAAGAATATACAAATGCGATTACAGTACTACCATTCACTGACCGGACCCAGACTGCCCCCTCCCCCCTATAGCCCGGGCATGGCTCACATGGTATGGAATAACTGTGTCCCCTGCTGCATCCTTGGCGAAATTAACCCCATCCCTGCTGGAACCAGGAGAACTTGCTAGTACCTGAGGATTTAATATAATGAGTTTGAGAATCTGTTATTATAAACACAACAAATTATCCACAGGATAATGGATGGAAAGTGATGAATTACCAGAACATAACTCTATAACATTCACTCATGGTTAGCAATAACAGAAGAATGGCAAGGTTGATTTATTACTTGCTAGTGTATCTATTCCTGTTCAGGATTTTTCCAGTTATAGTACATAGAAAAATTTAATTCAAATTATTAAAATGAGAAAACTATTTTCTGTTTTCTATTCTGTAGCTACAAATGTTTTTCATTTTATCATAAATTTAGTAATAAGTGTAAAGAACAATGTTAGACATATAACTTATTTTAAATCTCTTATTTCATCAACAGTAAGAATACTATATGTCAGGGAGTGTAAGAATTGTGAGCTTTAGAAAGTCTACCACAGAGATAAATAATCTTTCATAAATATCTGAAATCCTCATACAGACAAAACAGGTTAAATCAATTTACATGTTAAAATAATACATATAATATTGGTGTGATGGTTTTATTTCCTGTTTGAGCCTTGTCTTTTTGGTACATTGGAGAAGTCTTCTTGTGATAATTTTCAGAAACTCTGTCTCTACTATGCTGTAAACACTCCCAACAGCAAGAAAAACAGCAGTGTTTACCGCTGGTCACAGTCCTATAAGTAACCACATGTGAAAGGGAACAAGATGTCAGAAAATAAAAAATCTTTTATTCTTATTGTTCTGCTGTTGACAGTTTTTCTGGATATGGGAACATATTGTTTGCCAACCAGAAGCTAGAAACCAGAGATCTGCAGCACAGAAAGGCAGACATCATTAGAAAATTGGTAAGACTTGAGATATCCTTCCTGAGTGGTTAGAAATCACCGGGGGACTATCACCTGTTTTCCTGGGTGGAGTTGCATCCTGACTCACCCTTCTGTTGTTGACATTCACAAGATATATACAAGTGCAGTAGCTATGGTATATATAGTACACTTTCAAATCAAAGTGGAAAAGCTGCAGGGTGAGGAGACATGGCTATCTGAAGTTGCCAGGTCTTACACTAGTAACTGAATGCATTACTGGTAGTTATAGAGAAGATAGAGTCAGGCAGAGGCATGTCAAAATACCACAAGGAAATGATAAAAAGTTGTATCAAGAGAAATGTCAGCTGTGCATAGAAGAAAAAAATCACAGTGAGAGTAGTTAAGCAACAGAATACATTCTCCACAAAGTGAAAATAAAATCTCCCTTCTGGGGATATTTGAAATTTGACTGAACAAAGTATTCAAAACTGAGATGAAAAAGTCCTGAGCAGCCTGAGCTAATGGGACCTGCTTTCAGCAGGGAATTGGACTAAATGACCCCAGAGGTTCCTCTCGATCTAAATTACTCTGTGAGTCTATGAAATAATACAGACACTTGGGATTCTTCTTTCAAAAAAACCACACATGGTGTTAGAAATATTCTTTCTTTGATGCTCAGACATGATCCAGATCTGGAGAAGGAAAGACAAATGCAACAAAATATTTCTAAGCCTACTACAATCAATTTTCTGTAAGACTATCCAAAAAGTTTTTAGAAAAAAAAGGGTTTAGAAGTGAGCTTCTCCTTCTTTAATGTGTTTTTATTCACTGACACTTTATTTTTTTGATTTCTAGCCTTCCAGTAATTTCAATGATTTTTGCAATGGACCAATATGAAATCTTCCTCCAAACTGCAATTTTATTTTACTCAGGGAAGAGAAATCTAATTGGCAGTTAGATCAGCTTTCAAAGTCAAAAGACAGGCCAGTTAAGATTTAGGTTCTCAGATAGTGCCAAGATGTGATTTATTATCCAGAGTTAAACTTCAACTCAGACTTAGGTAATATTTTGCCACTTCAAGAATTTTCAGCTCTACTTAGATATTGGAGCTTTTGATCTTACAGACGGGATCTTTCTGCTAAGCCAAGGACACATATCAGACTTTTAGATTCAGAGCATTCTTAGGGCTGCCTGTCATCCTGAAAAGATTTATTAGCTTTTAGGACTACCAGATAGTTAGCCAAAATGCATTGGCAGAGTTACTTGAGGAAATGCAACTCTGCTGGACAGCCTGCATAGAAGAAAATTAATGAGAAGTTTGATAAATCCAGGTAAGATAAGTGCACTTAACAGGTGAAGCAAGATCCTAACAAGTGATCAAAAGCTCATACCTAAAGGAATGCACTTTAATAATTTGTTATATTTCCTAGAAATGTGAGTTCCCATGGTGTCTGTCCTTTTACACCTAATGGGAGATCAGGGTGGTTTCCTTAAAGATACCATTTTAGCAGAAAGATGAGAATTGGAATACAGCACATAATTTCCCATAAATCATTTTCTATTTTGCTTTCTTCTTATTTGGTGTTAGATATTTCCTATAGCTTAACCTTCGCAAAAGCCTATTATTCTACACTAAAAAATCCTGGAGATGGGGCTATTAAGGCATCTTCTAAATTCAGAGAAAAAATATCCTTCACAGAGGCATAAGGAGAAATAGTTCATACAGGCAGGCAAGAAGAAAAGGGGAAGAAAATGATGTAGGCTGACAACAGTAGAATAAATGCAGAAATGGGGAAAGCAGCTTGATTGACCCATAGCATTTCCGATAAAGTTAAGTATTCGACAAGACTACAGAGGGCACAACTTTGCAAGCTGTGTAAAAATTTCACATGTTTTTAGAAGGAACATTTACTCAGATTTAAAATAAACTCGTATATTTAGTTATTTATACATTTTAAAATCTATATATTTAAGTAATTAAGGCAGTGTGCTAGTATGCACAAAAGATAGATACTAAAGGCTGCCCGTGCTTTTATGAAAACACCAGCATCTTCTGTGACACACTTATATAAGAACCTAGCATAAGCTGTATTCAAGGCCATTCCAAAGGCTTTATGAGCATTTAAGGACACACTGCAGAGTTAACACCAGAGATGGAAATCTGTGGAACTCAGAGAGTACGTTGAGTACTGTGAACACCAGTAAGCAGTAAACATATGAAGATTGCTTTGTTGCAAAGGATCCTTAAAATGCAAGTTCCAGACAGATTATTGCAAGATCCTTTCCTGAACTAGTCTTCAGCTGAGCTTGAACCTGACATTTCCTCAGTTTTTGATTTTGTATTCTGTGCATTTCATTGGACATGATCCTTTATTTGATAAATTATCAGTATCCAGCAGTGAGAACAGCAATCATTTACTACAGGTTAGCCAGCATGTTACTCCAGTTTTCAGTACAAATTTCAGTGCAGATTTTTACCAGTCATACCTGTTGTCATTTCTAAATTGTGAAATTCCTCATTTCTTAAGACAAAGCTCCTGCATCTTAGTGAGAAGCAAACTTTTTGTCCTGAAGAAAGACATTAATAAGCTCATATTAATATGAATTAATATGACTTTATAGACTTATAGCTATGATTTTGCAGCTGTGTTACATTACTTGAGTCACATTATTTTCTGTTGCAGTTTTTGCGTGATATAGCTACCAGCATTCGCATCACTGTAGAACCTATTATCTCCTCTCTGTGCATGCCCAATGCTTCCTACAGCAGGACAGTCTGAGAGTGCTTGGTACCTGAATGGGTAACAGCAAAAAGGGAGTTGGAAAAAGATACATTTATCACCCCCATTTCTTAGATGACTACAAACAGAGGTCTTTATCAAAGATCATATAAAAGCTCCCTGGGAGACTAAAAGATTGAACTCCCATAGGCCATATGCTGAATTTAATGCCTTACCAACACGATTCCTTTTCCTCAATTCAACAGGGAAAGTGATAACCTTTAAAACAGTGACACGGAACCATATGAACATCTATAAGCATGATGTATATTTCTGTTAGAAATGGTGTAATGTGACTTGCATGCAATCACCTGTTTTAAATATGTTCATCTGAAGAATATGTAAACAACCTACTTATATTTACAAAATCATCTATAGCTTTGCAAGCCATAAAAGAATTTTTATTTGAAGGACAAGTTTACATCATTTCTTGCTAGGAATAATTCTTACTTGAATATTTGGGCACTCTTTTGTGTCATTAGATGTTTGGGGAAAATAGTTAATTTGGAATTTGGAGAAATATGATAACAGCAAATGGATGTAAATTTGTCTATGAAGGAATGATGACCAAGCTGTAGCTCAGTAAGAATAGCTGACTAAAATGCAGAGACTGCAAGTTGTACACAAGTGGTTCACTACCAACACAGAGATAAAAAAATATTTTTTTACTACAATATGAATTCAAAAAATCTGAGCTAAAATAACAACAAAATCAACAATTCAAGCCTTCAGGTAACTTACGGGAAAGCAGCATGACTTCACACAAATCTTCAATTAAAGTAGAGATAAAAGAGAGAAATCATTCTTTTTGGTGTTGTTTCTGTTTCATCAGATTTGTCAGTTTCCAAAGATAATGAGGGATAGACATGATCTCCTAACAGTCCCAGATGATATAACTGAAAAGGTGAGCAGAAAATGAGTCACAAAGCTTTGTCAGATAGCTGGAGCTTACATGATGAATCCACATGATCATAAAATAATCTGAGGAAAATATTTATAAACAACCCCTCAGGACACAACTTTTCTTTGAAACAAAATCATTGATGCAACTGATTGAAAAAACACTAATGATACCCTCAAAATCGACATAGAAAGGCTGTAATTTTCCCAGAAAGCTTCCTAAAATGAGTAGATATACTTATTTTTATTTCAGTAGCTCTTTTAGTTTACTATTGGACCACAAAAAAATTGCAAAATAAAACAGTTTTAAAAAACCCTCGGTTTGGTTTATCTTTCTGCTAGAGATTGTGATCGAGGAAAAAGTAATTCAGGAATAAATCATCAGCTTACAGAGGGTACAATGCCTTGGAAATTACCTGAGCATAATATATAAATATATATTCTTCTGCTATAAATAAAAATATTTAGCTCCAAAATTCTAGGTGGATTTTCTTGTGCTCACGTGTTTTATGATAAATCCTTACAATGTCATAGACACAATCCTTTTTTGTACTGAGACACATAGTATAGGTGTTACCTATTTGAACGGCAGTGCAAAAAAGCACCAGGAGGCACCTAGTCTCTTTCTACATGACAAGACAGGGTAAGCAGCAGAATCAGAATAACACACAAATCCTCAACGTAGAAGCCCTGATGCAAACAGTAAATACATTTCTATGGCTGTAAGTGTACATACTTGAAGACAACCTTGAGAGAAAAATATTTTCCTTTGTATAAAACCATCCAGAGAAAGCTGAATAACAGGTTTAGTGAAATTAAGACTATCCCTTACACTTCTGAAATCTGCCCTCCTACTCCTTACTCAAGCTTGTCCTCTGTCTGTCACATAAGAGAATTGATCTAAGTCCCTGTGTGAGGAGGTATGGAAGTTCGTTGTAATCTGAAGTACAGCATGCTTTCATACTAAGAGCCAATGGTGTCCCTGCCCATGGCAGGAGGATTGGAACTAGATGATCTTTAAGGTCCCTTCCAAATTAAATCATTCTATGATTTTATGATTATTACAAGTGTTGTCATTTAACCCTGGTATATACCTGAGCCACACCCAGCCGCTGTTTCACTTCCCCCACAATGGAATAGGGAGAGAATTGGAAGGGTAAAAGTGAGAAAACTCATGGATTGAGATAAAGACAGTTTACTAGGTAACACAAAAGCTACAAGTACAAGCAAAGCAAAACAAGGTATTCATTCACTACTTCCTATCAGCAGGCAGATGTTCAGCCATCTCGTGGATCTCCTGGATGCTGTAACTTAGGCAATGAGCATTTTATGGATAAAATTTGATATATCATCAAAGCTGCTGAGGATGTCATAAGGTGTGGTAGATCAGTATGTTGGGTACTATCAGTAGCTACATAGTTTATGCCAGATGGACCTTTCCAGATTAAAAAATGTGCAAATGATAATGAATTGGAGGCAGCAAATTTCATTCACTCCAAGAAGACAAAAACATAGCTGATGGGGTGGACAAGGATTATTTTCATGAAATAATTATTTCTTGCCTTCTCTGCTAGAGACAACTTGTGTGAAAGCTTGGTAAGCAAATTAAGTAAAAGTTAAACACTGTCTTCAGTTTTTGATTGTGCTTAATTATTGAATGACTTTTTTGTAAGTTTTTGTAACTTTGTTCAGACATACAGTTATCTGCTGACAATCCAGCAAAAATTTACATTGCTGCAATCTCAGAATGCAATTATCATAATCATTTTATGCTCGATTGTTCATGAGGCTGGTCCACTGAGTTAGGGTGAGTTCGAGTTCCAAAGACAACATGATTGCATACTTTTTCATTATTACAGTTATATTCAGCTTGGTTCTTGTACTTCACATTTGGCACTTTTTCATTTTAAATTGGTATTTTTGATTGTAAGAAGTATGCAATGTTTTGGTTATACCCTTTTTGTGTCTCCACCCGATGTTCCTGTATCAACATCTGAACATCCACGATATAAAGTCCATGTTTGGTGAACTCATTGTTTGGGAAATAGATGTCCCCTGAAATCCAAAAAAATTCATATTGCCATATTTCTAAAGAATATCCAACATGATTTTTCCAATTTACCATCTCATTCATTTTATGGTCTGGTTTTTTTTTTCTTATTTCTTTACAATTTTTATGACTTTAGAGAGTGATATTTAACAAATAATTTTGTGTTTTGTTTTTGTTATTCAGGATCTCAAATAGAATTACCCTATTGAGAGGGAGAAATATTAGTTCAGGTGTGGCTGGTTTATAATACTGTTCAGACTCTGAAGGTGAGACTTTAACAACAAGTTCTTTTGAAAAGAAAAAAAACATCCTGTAAAAGCAACAGTGTTTTCAAGAGTAGCATATCTTTCTCCATTAAACCATATCAAGTCTTATCTCAAGTATATGTCCGAGTTTGCCAATTTCCATTCTTGTTCTAGTGTCACTGAATTAACCTTCTCTACACCGTATGATCTCAAAATCAAACAGTTGTTAAGACCTTGAAGGTAAAAATCTAAAGAAGGCATATGTCTTCAGAGAACTACTTGTCTGAATGAACCTGTGTTCCTTTTTTTTTTCTTTTGAAGAAAGGGAAAAGTAAATTGTAAAAATACCAATCTTCAGCATAGTTAGGCACCCTATCATTGTTATATCGCAGAAACGAAGCGCTCAGCTATCATGGAAAACAGATCGTTCTTTCATTAGCAGAAGCATCATGTTTAGGAACTGAGGTCATGTTTACTAATACTTTGAGTTAGCTTAACAGGTATTAGTTTTGTTTTTACATCTTTGCCTTGTGACAGGGTATAAAAATAAAGAATTAGTCCCTGAAGTTTTGTTTGTGCTGTCCAGCATCCCTCTGCAGCTACTAGGTACTATACCAACTGACTTAAGGAATGATGGTCTAAATCTTGTAATAATTTAAAACTAAATGTTCTATTTATGATAGAAATTCAAAATTTCCCTACTACTGCATTATCTCTCAGTCTTTAGTGCCGTCATCCTCATATCACTTTGGCAAATAGAGTACTATTAGGAAGGCCTTATAAAGGGATGGGCAATGGTTGACTGGTAGTACTATACTTGATAAAAATGAAATTGTTTATTGTTAAAATTAGCTAAAAAACAAAAAGAGAAAAGAACTCCATCTCATACGATAACTTAAAGAATATACAGGACTTTGTTCTCAAGACAGTTTGAGGTGACACAGATCAGTCACTTTTTTGTTTTTTATTTCTATTTGAAGTTTGGATCACCAGGAACTCTTTGCCAGAACTGACAGCTTTGAACTTGCATCAGTTTGATTTCTATCACTTTTTCATTCCTATTCCCTTCCACCCTGTAATGGTATCTTCAACACAAACTGTCATGGGGGAATTTAGCATGGAATAACCACAAGAACAGAACCTCACCACTCAATGTCACAAAATCTAAAACGTGTCTGTTTAGCGGGATTGCAATAGCATGTAGATAGCAATTTCTGCTCTCAGATTTCCATCCTTGGACACTCACACATTTCATACTCAAACCTGCCAAGGCCACAGGTCCTCCAGTCCAGTTCAAACAGTCATCTTGGACCCAAGGGGACAGGACACTCCCTCCCACCACTTGACATGCCTGAGTCCTGGCTGGTGGTCCAGCTCTTAGCTGTAGCAGTGCTGCCTTGGGCTTTGACTTCATCAGTGTTGGATGTTCCTGTACAGACCTCCCCACAGGTAGACTGTTGTTTTCACTATTTATTGCTTTCTAGATTAGATTATCAGCTTAAACCACCAATGGTCTTGCTAATTACAGTCCTGGGACAATTTATTTGTTTTCCTCCTTATCTCAAAGCTGGATAGTGACCTCTTACTATTAAAACACAAAGGTTTTGTGCAGAAAAAAAAGAAGCTTACAATTCAGAAGGACTTAGGGTAACGTTATCTAAGCTTCATTAAATCAAAACATGGTTTGTATCACTTACCACATATTCTGCCATCATAGTATGCTGTTAAGACAGAAGTTGCTGCCTATGAAGGCGCAATTTTTCAGTAACATGGCATATGCTATTAATCTTGTGATAATAATGCTATTAATAGTATTAATCTTAATGCCTTGTGCAATAATGTAGTGTCATGGTGCACATTCTTATGAAATCAAGAGGCTATTTCACTATACAATTACATGTACCAGTATGTGAAACTTCAGCATTGTTAGCATTTGGGAGCAATAACTAGCATATGAACAGGTGATATTGCTGACACTCCTCTCTGAGATCAGTCCTGGTTTAGCAGCTCATTGATAGTACTTCCATCCTGTACTACCTCATGGATTTTTATTTCTTAGACAGAGGTGAGAGGTTACATGATTTAATCTGATTTAATTTTTATTTAATTTAATCTGATTTAATAATTTTCTGGTGTCATCTGTCTTTGTAACGACATGAACAGTGCCTTGAAGTTTGCATACTGTTTGTTCTTCCTGGATACAGGTATTGTTTTGTGTGTCATGAATCTGATTTCAAAGCTGTGCTCTGAAAAATGTCTGCAGTTGCCAAAAATGGTGGATAAATTTTTAATAAGATTATATAGTTCAAGACTGAAATAATAATTATCTGGGAAACAGAAAATGAGCAAATTCTAAGCATTTTTCATCTTGGCATTTCCAGCTAAATGTGATTGTCATTTTGGGTCACTAAATCCAGAAAACAGGGCTGAACAAATGTTATTCTTAAGCTGTATTATTAGTCTGTTTCAAATATGGGGCTATATGTTGTCATATGCTTACTCAGAGGAGAGGAAAAACAGGAGGGGAACTCTGGCAGGAGAGACAAGATTCATGGCAGTAACCATATGTATGGAAGGCTGTACGTAGGTGAATAATTTTAAAATTATGCTGTTTCTTTCAATATTTGCTTCATAGCTTTTTCTGTAACATCATAGAGTTTGAAAGCTGATGCACAGCCAGTGAGATGAAGAAAAGTTTATGTAATAAATTTGCGTAAATTGCCAGCTAAAAAAAATTCTGCCTACATAAAGAGGGGACACACAATTAATGACTTAATTAAAGCATTAACATTCACAGAAGACATACTCAAGGGTAGTGAAGGCACAACTTTATAATAAGCTCTCTTTAAAAGGGCATTTCAATGCACAAGTTTGCTGTTGATGCTACACACTGATTGAATATTAGCAATGTAGTATTAAGACTACCAAAAGGTCTCAGAAGTGCTATCATGTCTTCTGGTGAATACATGTCTTTCAATTTTGGACCTCTTTCAAACAGATGTCTGGCAAACTGATCACAATATTGACTGCTAAGGCTACAGCAGAAGTTCGTAGAACTTTGAATCAGAAAGGAAGGATTATGGGTTTTCATGCCCTGTGATATGCACAGGGAATGACACACACAGCAACAACAGCATTTTTTTCCCCTGCATTTTGTCAACCTTGAATTCCTACAGTGAGTCATCAGCACTTGTCATATTTTTTTCTTGACCTGGGCACCTCCATTCCAGTATTTGGTCCGTCTCCAAAAACACACAACTCACCTCTTGAGGCTGGACGTTACTTCTGCAAAAAAATCAATTTATATATTGAGATCTTGAGTCCCAGGTAAAGACTGGTCACAAGAAGAGGAAGAATCCAATTTTAATACTTAGGTTGGCTGAAGTATGATCCACATTTCTGAGAAATTATATAATTAAGTATTGTCTTGTAGTCCAAAGAAAAAATGATAACGCTGTAACGGAGACTCACCTTTGTGCAAATCACAGAAATACGGCATGAGAGCTCAAGCTGCAGCTGATCCTGAGGTTTGGGTTTGGAGCAGGGTCAGATCATGGTACCTTCTATAGTTCCTTTTTCAATACCCCTAGTCCCAGGGGCTGCAGTCAACTAAGAGCTACAAGCAGTGACTTCTTGTCAGGTTAAGCTGTTTAAGAAAACACTTTTTGCAGCTGAGTTTCTTCTGCTTCCAGATGAAAAGGTGTAAGGGAATTGAAACAGAATGTAAAAGAAGCTGATCCCAAATATTCTGCTTTATTTTAATATTATGGTTCATTGAAAGAGGCAGAAAACTTCAATTTAGTCTAATCCTCCCTACCATGCATTTCTGCCAACACCCTCCCCCCCAAATTCAAAATATTTTTTCATTATTTACAAGTGTGATGGAATGCGCATTGTAATTATCAATTTATTTGTTACAGAGTTGAGTTGAAAAGCTGTTTTCACTTCACAGCCAGGAACAGAACTAGCCTGTAGTGTTTACAGAACAATCTAGTGTATAGAAATTTTACCACTGTAAACATTTTGCTACAGGAAACACACAAATCAAAACTGTGGACTTCCAAAATATAAGAAAGGCCCTTAACTGTTTCAAGGTAGTTGTTGCAAACCTGTGTGGTCACTTTTAGATACAGGACTAAAAACTGCATTGAAATGAAATATGGTAATGAAGCATTAGTTTCTTATAATCAAAAATTAAAAGCATATTTTTACTGTCGCCATAAAATACTTCTTCTCTCCTGCACAATGCAGCATTACCGAGTATGCACTTTCAAAATCTGAATGTCGTGAATGCAGACTGAGTTGATGTTTTTACAGGATAAAAGTGTTTCAGCCCATTTAAAATTGGTTAGTATGTATATGAGTGCAGAGATACAAATGCATAGTTTAGGATAAAAGCAGAAAGTGTTTCTCTAAACAGAGTTTCTTAAGTTCAAAGACTTGTCGAGCTGGCTTAGCCAAGAACAGCTTTTTTTTTCCTCATCACTGTGTATGATGTTTTATTCAAGTCACACTTGCACAGAACTTTCACAGTATTCCCTTATTGTCTGAAATAATTTACTTTCAGCTTGATCTTGAATAACTGGCCAGAGCTGGTTTTGTTCATCTGTGAAACAGAAGGTATTACATCAGTGCTAAAAATGCTTATGGAATGCAAACACTGTGGAAATACCATCAAAAAGTGTACATGCATGAGCGTATTAGTACTTTAATTTTAAGCTGCTGAAGCAACCCTCATGAGCTTTTGAGGTTTTATGAACCATTCTGCTCATTCATACTCATTCCGCTCAGTAAATTCTGCTTACTTCCCAGAAAATTCCGAAATACATACAAATAAGGCAGGGTTAAACTACATTGCAGAATATTTCAGTCACCACTATTTTACAGTGAAGGGGAAATTCAGATTTTAACTGCTTAGCAGTGGTAATTTGTGACCAAGGAATGATCTGGCTTGGAGGGAAAGAAGGCCCAGCTGCAGAAGGGGTTAAACTGGTTGGAAGCAGTGACGCTAGAGACACAAGGATTCCCTGCAAGGGAGTGAAGTTTCCCTTGGTGATGAGATAAGGAACAGCCTCAGCATTGTCTTCTAGCCATCCTGCAATGCTCAGGACCACTTTCAGGCAGCAGAGCTAGGAGGGGGATGAATCCAAGGCCTGGCTGAGGCACCCCATTGCACTGGTCATGGGATTGGTGCTGGTGCAAGTGTGTTTAAGGAGTCGGCTAAGTGATGCCTCTTTGCAGACTCCTTGTAGAACCACTTATGGCAGTAGAAGTCTGCCAAATGCATTGCTCTTTTTTTTTTTTTTTAAATTTTTATTTAAGCACAAACATGTGTTTAATACACCTCAAGGGATATCATAAAAATTCCCCGACAACAGTCACATTAATTTAGTGTGTTAAGAGATGAGTGGAAAGGCTGATTTTTATGATGTCAAATTTCTGCTATAGATTTTGTCGTTTTTGCCTCTACTAGTCTTGTTCATTTCTACTTCCAACACATTCTTTCCTCACTGCCCACATCTAAGCTTATTTAATTTCTCATACAAAAATTTGCTACCTCTACTTCTACTGCCCTTCTTTCTAATTTTCATCTGTTTTGGGTCTTATCACCAGAGCCTTCATGTCCAGTGACTCTTCAAAGACTGGATTTTGCTTTTGCCTTTGTTTCTAATAACAGAAGATTTGGGGTTATATTCATGAAAATGTTCCTTGGGGTGTGGGGCAGAAGCTGATGAGGTTTCTGATTATCATAAGAAGAGAAACTGGAATCCCAGTTTTTTAACATGCAGAGATATATGTTTCATATAGTTCTATGTAATCCTTGTTTGAAAAAAAGGGAGAAAATACTTCCTGCAACTAAGGCAAGAGAGTTTCATATTTAAAACACCTTTCAGTGATGTAATTTTAATTAAATTCTGGCATATTAAAAAAACCCCTACAACTTACTTGTTTCCCCATAACTTTAGAATTCTGTACAAGATGCTTCATCGCATAAGTCTTGTAACAAGATTATTCATAAGCAATATTTCTCTAGACATGCTTAAATGTTATTAGATATATAATTCTACTTTTGTACTGTATGTGCATTCCAGGAATGCAAATACATGTGCACCGAAACAAGCCATTTATGACATTAATGCAGCATATTAGTAACAAGCAGTTTCCTAAGATCCCTTTTCAGAAAAGCAGATCTTCTCACAAACGTCCTGTCTCATGGGCAGTAAAAGATGACAGCTTGGAAGTAAAATAAGAGTCTTACAATAGCTGAATAAGTTTTGAGTGATAAAGTAGTTGCACTTCTGCTGAATTAGACATGCAAAATAAACCCCAGAAAAGAGAACTTAAGAGCTACAGTAGTTTGCCATTGAGGGCTATACTGTTGTTGTATCCAATGGGAAGCTGTTGAATGGGAGAGGGGGGTACAAGACAGTAAGAGACATAACCCTGCAGTCAGGTTTCCAATTAATCCTATTAAAGTTTGTCTTGGAGCTAATTGTGTTTCTTGTAGTATCCTTATGGATTAAAAGACAGTTTTAGTTCCATTTTTACAGAACATTTAGTAAACTGGAGTCTTGTCCTGCAAATGAAGTTTGCAGATGTTGTTCCAATAATGGCACTACTGAACTTAGTAACACTATGCTAATAGCTAACCCTGATCGATACATAACTAAGGGAGCAGAAGCCTTACCTTCATCTATATCTTTTGTCTGTAGTTTTGGGATACTAATGCCTGCAAGTTTGAAAGGAGACAACCTGACTTTACTTCTCAGTCACTCTAGACCTTTCTTTTGATGGTTCAAGAAAAAAACCCTTCCACTTTTGTACACTTATATGCAAATCTCAGCCAGAATCTGGCCCTGCTTAGTATAAAAATGGGGATTTTTCACCACTGATTTTCCTCTGAATCCTGGGGCCTTCCACTGAGTTCATCCCTACAGTTAAATTCTAGAAGATACTGTGCAAAGGAAATGGTCTCAGCAACCATCCCAAATGATTTATAATATGTCTGAATCCAACATGTATCTCACTCACATTATGCCTTACACTTTGATGCTGATTTGTCTAACCAGAGTGTGTGCAAGGAAATTCACATGCACACACACTGTAATAAGGCTTCATACCCCTCCAGGAGCTTTGAAAAGATGTAGGCTACTTATCCTGGTTTTATTCATTGATCCATCCATCCTTGAAGCAAAAGACGTATTATATTTCATAGCTTCAGTCACAAGGACCTTCAGCCTCACTGAGGAATTTTCTTAACCACTGACTCTAATTTCCATATTCTGGGGAGAACAGTAGAATGCATTAGATTAATATCTGAACTTAGTAAAGCATTTGATAGCATAGCTCACAAGAATTATTCATGAAAACAATCTATCTTGGCTTGGCTATGGCCCTTCGGAGGAATTTGTACTTAAAAATACTTAAATGTAGATGTCTACAAGGATGTAGTTGATCTAGGGAGCAATCACATCAACCACAGGCCACAGAATGAAAATAAAATTGAAGTCACTTATGTAGTCCCATATCCTACTCAATGGATGAAATACATAACTTTAGAGTCAGCATAGTGTTTGAAAAGTGCTTTGCTATGAGTGACTAGGATATTTCGGCTGACATTCTGGTTTTTAATAGTAACAGTTTTTGGCTTACTTGCATATAAATACAAGCTTGCTTATTTTCCCCTAGGAGGCCTCTGGGTGCTTTTTATCAATTAAAATAATATTTTATAAACTATTAACAATACTCTGAGAATAATTGGCAACACTCACTCAATGCCAAGAATAAAATTACAGCTGCCATGATGCCACTAGTGAAAAGCAAATGCCATCCAAACCTTTGTTCCTTCATTATCATTTCAGAGATATCATAGTGATAGGCATCAATAAAGTGCTTAGGTGAATACAAACGCCATGGAGCTGTAAAAGGGAGGAAAAGATTTGTTATAACCAGTTCTGGGAAAGAAGCTTCTGTCATCTCCTGATGTGATGTGGAAGAAGAGTGGCAGGTCATTTGATTCAGGTAGGTCACCTGGGAAATATCATTGTATGTCACACAGTAAGAGCAGTCTTGGAGGATGCCTGACAGCTGACATGTGCTGTGGTATTTGGGTTATGGAAACCAGTAACTTTCAGAAGCAGTCACCCACTGCTCAAGGGAATTGCTGCAAACCAGGAAATAATATCAGAAAGTAGATAGATAATTTTTGTCACTAGTGCAGAAAGAAACAAGAATAAACTTAGATACTAGATTTGTTCCAACTCTCAAGTAAAAAAGTGAAATGACAACTATTCAGAATGGTTTCATTTACTTAATTTATAATAAGTTGCTTGCTCTTATTTTACATGCAACTATAGAGATGGACAGAATGGCATTCATACCCATTAGTTTGACCATTTTCAGGGCTTTCTGATTTCCAAGAATTTCCTATTCCAGGAATCTCCTATTCCAAAAATCCCCTACAGAACATCTACTGCTAATACAAGCTGGAGAATTCTGAACTTGAAGATTCTTAAAAAGAAGGCTGAGCATGAATTTGCCTTTTTTTGTGGCAGGCAAGTTTGATGCTTTCTAGACTCCCTATATGCTTTAGTGACTGAGATAAATTTTGTGTAGCTTATTCCTTGAAAATGATGAGCGCTATCAATTTAATGAGAAGTTCATCTTGCTGTAGCTAAAGTGTTTTGCTCATTTTTTTTGTGTGCCATGATCAAATACAGCATCAGGGTCACTAAACTATATCTTTACACTCTAATCACATGTCCACATATGTGATTTACTAAAAAATTAATAATTTTGACGTCATAGAAAACAAAGAACTTTAAAAAAAATGATACATACCAGATTTTCTGTTAGTTGCCTTTCCCTGCAGCAAAAATATATGCAACTCTGACAGGGAAGATACAAAGTTAATGGAGATGCTTACATTTAATGGTAGTAGTAAACATTTCAATATACAGAAAGCTTATTATTTACAGCTTAAGCAGTGAGAAATTACAAAGCTTGTCTTTGGACCTTGTGGCTTCTTGGATGGTATTTGTATAAGTGATGTATACACAAAAGGATTTCTTTACTGCTGTATTTTCTTTACTGTATTCTCTGTAGACATTATTGCGTGGAACTTTCTGAAGGTTAGTATCCCACAGAACTCTATAAAAAGTGGTTATTTAGAAACACTTCCACAGCTACAATACTTTTTTTTAACCCTCTAATGCACCTTTTTAATAACTTTCAGCTGAGAATATTGCCTTTATTTCCTAAGAGTACCTCATGTTTACTAAATCACCTATAGGTATTGTCCTTTTTACAAACCTTCCCACAAAACCAACTTGTAAAGTCATACATAAATGATTATTAGTTCAAGAAGCAATTAATGGGAACAGAGCAGTCCCTTGCACTTATCAGGAGTAATGTAGTATAATGCAAGCTTCTTATTCTTTTAAATAGTAAGTCTTTTTAGAATTTTCTGTAGTTTTTTCCTGTGAGTGATGTGTACTATAATATTTTATAAGACCTGATGTATTATGTCATTTCACAGTTAAGAAATCACATATTTAGAAATTACATTGGACCTAAAGAATACATTCTTTATAAAATTGGATTTTAAATAACTTTTTCTATACCATGAATCAATTATTATTATTATGGTTTATTATTATTAATTATTAATGTTCATTAGTTTAATCCATAATGTCATGATAAGTACCAAAGATGAATAAACTAGGAATTTAGAAAATTAAATGTTATGTGTTTTCTTAGAAATTATGAGAAACTCATCAGAGATTTCTGATTTTAAATTTTTGTTTTCCTTATTGCTAGAACTAAAGGAAACATGTAGTCTCCTGCTATGCTTCCACCTCCCAGGCCTATGTAATTGAAGTCATGAATTAGAAAAAAATATATTATGTCCTTCTTGTTCCTCTTTGGCTTGATTTTGAGAGTCTTTTTCATTTGGCACTGCAGCTGGGAGAAGTCAAATCTGCATGAATTTTTACATTGCAGTGAGTCCTGGAAGACAAAAAAAGGGGGGTTGAAAATAAAATGTTTGTCAAGTCAAGGGTGAAAAACCCCACTTATTCAATTTTATAATCTTTCCATTCTCTGTTGCAGATTTTGGTAGGAAAAACTTTACTTGTCATGTTAGTATGGAACTCTTGCTTTGAAGCTGAACTTTCTCTACTCTGTGTTGCACTAATGGAAATTGCCAATGCTCAGAATTTTGTGAGCTTGGCTTTATTTTTTTTTTCACCCTCCATCTTTTTAGCAGTCTGTACAAGAAAAAGGACGCAAAGGTTAAATGACAACAGAAAGTGCCGATAAAAAAGTTGGATGAGTGAAGCAAGGATATTTTGTGGTTATCATATCTCAATAAAGGTCACTGAAATACAATGCAAGAAAACATGAATTAGGGGCACTAAAAACTCTTCTAGATAAGAAAGGGGTGTATAAAAAACCAGGAAGGATTAAGAAAACCAGGAACTTTTTGGTTCTCTCACTTAATGTTAAAATTTTATAGTGATATAAAATTTTGTGGTTTTTTGTGTTGTGGTGGGTTGACCTTAGGCAGTTTCCAGCTCCCACTGAGCTGCTCTTGCACTCCCCCTCCTCAACAAGACAGGGGGACAGAATAAGATGAAAAAGCTTGAGGATTGAGATAAAGGCAGGGGGACCACTTACCAACTACTATCACAGGCATAACAGGGAAAAGTAATTTAATTTTTTACCAATTAAAATAAAGTAGGAAAGTGAAAAACGAAGACAAAGACTGAAACACCTTCCCCTCAATGCCTCTTTTCCCATACTCAACTTCCCTCCTTCATTCACAGCTCCTATAATTTCCCATACCAGAACAGTGCAAGAATGATGAGGAACAGGGCATTGTGGTCAGCCCATAACAGCTCCTCTCTGCTGCTCCTTCCTCCTCACGCTTTTCCTCCACTTCACCATGTGTTCTTCCCATGGGCTGCAGTGTGGATATGTGCTCCAGCTTGGTATCTTCAACGGGCTTCAGGCAAATATGTGCTCCACTATGGTGTCTCCCCGCAGGGGAATCTGCTCTGGCACCTGGAACATCTCCTCCTCTCCTCCTTGTCTGACCTTGGTGTCTGCAGGGCTGTTTCTCAGACTTTTGTCCTCACTCTGCAGTGCAATGTTTTGCTTTTTGTAAAATGTGGTTTCCCAGAAGAGCTGCTAGCATTGCTGATGGCCTCAGCTATGGCTGCTCTGGGGCAATGGCAGAGCCAGCTGGAACCAGTGGGACTGGCTGGCCCAGCACAGGACAGCTCCTGGTCTCCTCTCACAGAATCCACCCCTGCAGCCCCACCCACTGCCAACACATGTGTGAGTGTTTCATGATCTCTCAAAGGAGAGGAGACAAAAGGTTTCTGTGAGACAGGTATCTGAGAATATTTTTTTTTGCTCAAAAAATTGTAAATCATCCTTGTGTGTGGTCTGTTCTATTCCCTTTTTTCTCCTCTCTCTCACTATCAAACACCTGCCCCCTCAAAAAAAACCCCAACAACAGTCGCTTTCCTTCCAGCCCTTGAAAACTGTTGAGCTGACAACAGCACAAACAGGGATGTAGCTGGCCTTTCCCTTTGGGGAAAAATGAATGGGACACAACAGATATAATTTTTCAGCTTCAGGCAAGGCAAATCCAGAAGTCTAGAAAAAACTTGGTAGTTGTACTTGGATTCAGTCTTGGCTTCCCAATAGTAGGTGTCCCAAATGGCCAACTCCAGCCTTGAGATAGCATTTTGGATGCACAAGATAGACAATTTAGATGAGGAGATAATATAGACAAGACCAAGGCTTGAACTCACATAAAGATGTTGTGAACAAATTTTGGTCCATGTGCCTGGCCTGGTGATAATCTTATAGCTTTCAATAGGTTCTCCTACTCCTCAAAGAGTTATGTGGTTCCTCTTCCTATTTATTTGTATGTGGAGTTATAAATTTCTGATCTTATTTCTTGCTTGCAGGATAAATATTCTTCCTGTGCATTTTTATTCATACAGGCTCCCACTGGATCCTGCTATAAGTTTCTCTCCTCCTTTTCAGGTACTCAAAAATCGTAGCTAAAGCAATTTCCACAGGCATGCAACTATACAGCTGCTTAATGCTCCCGTCTTTCTTGTTGTGTTTATTCTCCTTCCTAGTGTAATCTCAGTGACAGGAGTTATTATACTGGAGTCTCTTAAATTATCAGTCTTAACGCAAACCACAGTCTTCCATTTTGAAACCTTCAGTTCACACTATCTGCAGTCTGAGCTACATGCAAAGTGTGCCTTCCCTTCACGTACAATACCTTTTCTGTGCTATGAGATTACCAAGTAAAGCACAGAAAAAGTTCTTGGGGGTGGGAAAACACTGAATAACAGAAAAATTATAAATCAGTTCCTGAAATACATTTAGTTTGAAGTGTTTCAGGAAGAGGTCCTATCTTCTGAGCTAAATTTGATAGTACTTTACACTTCCTCCAGTGTTAAGAGAAGGATGAGGCACATCCAAAAGGGATGAGATATTTTAAAGGACACAAAGAAAAGCCATGAGTTGAGGAGGACTGGCTTCAACTCTGATGCAGAAAATCTGAAAGAAAACCTTTGACAAAAGTCCATGTCTATTCCACCACAAGAAGTACTAGCCTTCCATTAGAAGAAAAAAAAATAATTAATCTACACTCTTAGGAATTAAAAAATGATGAGGAAAGGAAGAAAAGAACATAGGAGAAAGATTCTCCACTAGGTGTAATACTGATTTTTTTAAAAATAAATCTTTTATTATAAAAGATACCTTCCCCACATCCAACTTTACCCATGTAACCAATTCCATGGGCTTCAGAGCACCTGCTTCTGTGCATCAGTGGCATAGAGATCTGTTGCAAAGAAAAAGTGGTTTATTGAGATTTAAATCAAATTGGAATTGAAACATTTTATTGATTCTAAACAATTAACTATTAGGATACATTCAGGATCAATATTGGTAATACAATGGACAAACCATAGTGCTAGATGCCTACAAGCAGTAAATATACACCTTTAATTTCCAGGTATACGTCTACAACTGATCCCAAGAGCTCTGTTCTGACACAAACATGCCCCTGTCCCTCAAGCTCCCCAGAAGTCACAGCAGCACACCCAAGGAGTGTCCCTGGGTGCTGTCCCTGTAATGTCACCCCACAGGCTGGGTGCTGGCCAAGGGCCAGCCCAAGTGGTGGTTATGATGCTGGTAACTCAATGTCTGGTTACTGCTAAACCTGACTGACAGCTGTCTTCCTCTGGAATGTTAACAGTTTAGGGGTAAACATCCTCTCAGATGTTCCATTCACACTGTTTATACATATATTTTTCTCTGTCCATTTTGCCTAGAACAGTTTTATCCTCACCTCAGGAATGGGAAAGTTCATGTCAGTGGAGAGACAGACAGGAAGAAGAAAGGGAGCAAAATATGAAACAGCATACATAGAAAAGAATGAGTGCTTGAGAGGAATGTGGACCCGAAATAATAAATAGTAACATTGTTATTGCTGGATCTGGAGAGTAAGAATAAGCCCATGCAATGAAAAAGACAATAATCAAGAGAACAAACCAGAAAACAGAGATATCTTAGTAGATAATTTTTAATTTTTAAATAAAATAAAAGTAATATTTATAATAAAAAATATCTAAAACTTTGGGAAAAAATGAGCAAACAAGGAGAAAATATCTGATTATATGTATGAAGGGTCAGAGAAATAACATTAATTAAATCATCATTTAATACCAGATTTAATCATGTGTGAGGGGTTGTTTCTCTTAAAAACAAACTTAAAAGAATGCATTTGTAGTAAAATCTGGTATTGTTGCTACAGTAAACACAGAATAATCAAAGCTTACATGTTCTGATCTTTCTACATATAGAAGAAAAAGAATGGCCCTACTACTTAAACTTCAAAAAAAAAGCTTAAAATAAAAAGCTCTTTCTATTACTGTTTGATGCTTGCTCTTAATCTCCCTAGATCTTTTTTCAGTTTGTAAAACCTGTAGCACCTTTCACACAGCTGACTAATTATTTGTACAACTAAGCTCCTATAAAGCTTGTAAAAGGATTGAGGAATTCATGCACCTAGGGAAACAGAGTAGTAATCAGAAAAAAAATTAAGCTTATATGGAATCTTCTCAAGTTATAAAGCAATTTCAGTGTTTTACTTTAAAAAGCAGAGAGAGCTTAAATTATGATATTTTCTACATATGATAAAATATGTGTTTTAAGTTTAGTTTCTTTATGAAAAATCACCAGAAAAAATATCAGAAGACACCCTTTGCCTAACATTTTCATTAATGTTGTAAAGGATGCAAGTGGTTTCTTAGGGAAAATTGTGAAACATTTTCAATAAAATCTCAGTCTATTGAAATTCTGTAGGAATTTTGGGTAGCTGAAACAGGTGGGCTTCAGGATGAAGAAGAGGTCCCCTTCCTCCTTGCTGGCCCACCAGCTGGCTCAACACCTATTCCAGGGGTGTAGATGCACACACATGAGTGCTCACAGCAAATGGGCACAGCCGGTCATGCAGACACCATACAGGCTCCTTTTTTAGCCCCTTTCCACCAGTTGCCCATGTTGGTTCTTCCCCCAACTACTGTAATCTCTCCTTCTTTGCCCTGTGCTCCTCCCAAATAAATGACTTGCCCCTGGTTACTTTTTCCCCGTTGAAGTTATTTTTTTCTACGTCAGTACACAAATTTGGTATTTCTGATAGCATTTCCTAGGCAATCTTGGTGTTGCTGATACAGTTCCCTAGGCGCTTCTGGCCTTTCAGACTGTGTCCCCAAAAGTTCCCCAGTGTTCTCCGAATGTTTATAAAACATGGCTTTCTCTCACATAAACACCATTAAACACCTGTAAAATCTGGCCATTCCTAGCAACACTATCTGCAACTTTTGTGCTCTTCTCACTGTGTTATTTGTTACATCCAGCAATTTCTCATGTCATGCCTGGTAGTTTCCCAGGGTCTGTTCACTTACCCAAATCTCAGGTCATCTACCTGCTCATATTAATACTACGTGCCTAATTCTCTGGACTTTTTTAATATCTCAAGTTAAAAGACCCATAAAGCTAGAAGAAAAATGGAGAATTAAAATAGTTATTACAGTTTAATATCTTTTTTCCTTTATTGCATAGTGCTGCACTTCTCAGAAAATATTTTGGTAAGTCCAATTTTATTTTCGTCTTTGTTACAGTATGTTTATATCTTCCTAACTCCGCACCAGAAATTTTAATGCCACTTCTACTCTATTATCAAGAGGACATTATAAGTAATTTCATAGAAATAATATATTGAAAGCAAAGGACAGCTTTTCATGCAGACTCGAAATGTAAATCTTTTTTCCTGTCCAAAAATATTTCCAAAGTCTCTCTGCTTTTATGTGTTTGTCATGGTTTTTTTTCTGTAACATACTGCTAAATTAGGTCTTAATAGCTCTGACTGTGCATGACAACACACATGATTCATTTTTGCTCCATATTTTATCTAGTTTCCATCAGTAGCCATATACAATAAATATATGACAAATTAACTTAAAACTGGAAAAAAATCCTTCCACTTGCCCTATATATCCCAATTTACACAACAATAATATGGAAGCACATTATTAGACCATGAAGCTAAATGTGATATCCCAGTGATTCTACAAAGAACACATACTTTGGTAAGAGCAAGAAAAAGCTGGATACACTGTCTCCCTGAACCTTGTTCTGTCATATTAAGGCTGAAGAGTTAATAACCTCAAAATGCCCAAACATCTGATCAAAAAGACTCCAATGTATAACTAGTAACTAGACATAGATTGTAGAATCAACTGTTTGAAAACCAGAAATGTAACCTAATCAGCCCAGAAAGGCAAACGCTTCGAGCTTCCTGACACCGAATTCCCACAAGGACAGCCTTGAATTAATGAACTTACTAGGTCTTGCAGTTACCTTTCAGCTGCAGTTATTGAGCCATTAGCTTTCAAAAAGTTCTCCGTCATCCCAGCAATCTATAGATAGCATTACTTTGACCTCATAGAAACCTGTGTATACTTATCATCTGATCAAGAATGGGTGCTGAGACAGGAGTTTAATGCAGTCCTGTGCTGTATCTTCAATCCAACATGCAGAGAACCTGAGATGAGACCTTCACCTTGACATTGGTGCAGACTGTCAGGGATACAGATCAGTCTCCCTTGGTATTAAAATATACCTGACATGCCATAGATAACTGATCACAGGAGGTTTTGCAATGAGCTGGAGCTATGACCATTAACTTCACAAATGCCTAGTACTGTCATATGTGAACATTAGAAATATTCAATTAGTGCAGCAGCTTTTGCCTTGAATTTTGCTCAGCAAGCTAATGACCGGTTTCCTGACAGCCTGTTTCCTTAGGCTATCAGATCAACAAGCATAAACTCTTGAGTAACTGAACTGACAAGACTTTAGCTTTAGCTAAAGCATTAAAGCAATGCTGATCCCTTTGTGGAGTCCTGTACCTTGATGCAGAAATAGTGAGTCAAGCCTCACAAAGACTGGTTGTGGCAATATTTCAACAAGCAAAAGGTGTTGAACTGGAGGCCATATAAAAAAAAAAGGCTGGACCTCTAAAAAACTCCAAATATGAGCTCTGCTCAGGTGCCTTGTGCCTGGCTGTAAACTCATAAAAAATGAAATGCCAAATCCCTAACCTAAGGAACACGTAATTAACACATGAAAGCTGTCCAGATGTTTACCATCTTCCTACCTGTGCTTAAGCCAATTTGTGTCTTTGTTTACAGCTTTGACAGCTATTATATCCTCTTAATTTTAACACTGGTTTTGGAATGCATTTACTTTTCATTCTAAGAGACCCAAATTGCTGATGTGGAATGGAATCCAAAGTTCACTGAAGTCAGCAGAAAAAAAACACAGCTTGACTATTTCTTGAAACTAGCAATTAGTACCTGAAACTATCCTACAACTAACATCATACTCTTTAATAAATGTACTATAGTGCTGAAAGGAAAGACGTGCATAGAGCTCCATTGCCACATGTATGATTTTTCTCCATTTATTGTTCTTGGCTTACGGTGACTGAACATGATTGAATGTGAGGTGGAAGGTATTCTGGTAGGACAGCCTGGTTCAGTCAGTTCATCATACCGTGCAGTCTGACATCAATATACCATGTAAATAAACAGCTTTGTAAGTGGAGGACAACCACATTTTTAGTCTTTTAGTACTCCAGAGCCTCAGCTGACATACAGTCAGGCAGCACATTGGCTTACTCAATATGGAGTAATTCATGCTGTGCAGCTATATTGTTTCTCATAATCAGGACAGCTTTTTTAAAAGGTGCCCACTTCAGCAAAATCTTTGTTTTCACAGACCCAAGACCTGATAAAGGTTTCTAACAGTAATTTACAGCATTTTCTGTATTATCATATGAAAGCTATTAAAATATTTTATTTTTAATGCTTGTGTACAACATTTCCTTGTTCAAAGTATTTCCACATCATGTTGCAGGCTAACAGGCAAAGCTCCCCTGCTTTCTTGGCCAAGTTGTGTAAATCAATTCTCAGAGTCACTGGGTAAGGTGGAACTTGGAGGACTTCGGGTATCTCAAGACAGGCCAGGTTTGGTTTGGTTTTCTGTCTAAAATACATTCCCATCAATAGCCCTGCTGACACTAACATGATTATTCAAGCTGGCAAGAGTCATTCTGTGGTGACAAAATTTTATTTCTTTGTCACAGTCTTTCAGACTCTATCCCCACAATGCATTGCAATTTTGCACCAAAAAAAAAAAAAAAGGGTTATCTAATCCACTGTGGTTATCGCAATTACAAATAGTGTTCACAAAACTGAACAGAATTCATAATTGGGCAGACACATTCTCCAGAGTGTCACACTGTCATTCAGCCACAGCACAGCTGGGAAAAAGAGTGCTGAAGAAGCTAAGCAAAATAACTGATTTGGATGATTACAATGAAAATGGTTTATTATTGCCACACAGCAGAAATTACCCACTTCCTCCCCCTTGGATTTTGCTGTGAAGTCATAACACAAAACGTTTAATTCTTACTAAGGAGGCATACCAGTTTGAAGTTATATATCTCACTAGGGAGATATCTCTGCCAGTGTAGGGTGGAAGTCTAAAAATTGCAGCAAACCCTGTGCTGAAACTTAAAGGAGTAGAAATGAAAGATTGATGGATTTGAGCCTTTGACTAAATCTTGTAGATGTTTACAACCATTCCTGGAGTATTAATCTCATTACTATAACTAAATGTTTTGGAAGATCATGTCACAATCATTGATGCCTTTGCTAGTCATGGTATTTTTATACATGTACATGGAACATTGTCCTTTCCTTCAAGGAAATAAGAATAAAAACATCTTTGGAAGTACAAAGTGAGCACTCATTTCAATTTCTTTTATCTAGTTGGTGCTTAGCACAGCAAAGTGGGACTAAATAGACTGTACTGATGCTTCACCCAGCAAATGGACCCTACTACTCCAGCTGGCTGAGGTTACAAGAGGCTCCTGCCATAGTCTTCAGAGTGCTGTAGGATGAGTTACCTTGTAAAGTAACTCTCGGTGAACATTTCACTTCTTCAGTACAAAAATCAGTAAGCAGGGGCAGTCAGAAAATGCATGTAACATCTGAGAAGTACCAATTATATTCTGCTTTCTGGGGCAAGTCATTGAAACACCATGAGGATTAGTATGCAAAGTTCAGAAGATTTTGAAGAGGAAAGTATTTGTTTAGTTATTAATTAATATCATTATATTAATAACTATCCTAGGAAAGTATTTACCTCTATATCAGTGAATATTTTTATTTAAGATTATTATTTCTTTCTCCCATAACCTTATCTGGAAGTGCAAATTGCCAGCACAGAAAAGGGAAAGACCAATTAGATGGGGAAGAATATGCATTAGTCCAAGCACTGAATTCCTGTCATCATTTAATCTTTGTTAATGTATCTTCCCTTCTCAGTTTGCATCCTCTCCCTTCTCCCTCCCACTAGTTCAGAGTTTAAGCTTTTCCAGAGTAGCAGAAGCTATTCAAGCTCTGATTGATCAACAACAAACAAAAAAATAGGTCACAATCTAGAACATCTCAGAAACATACACTTCATATAACAACAATAATTACACTAAAAATACTGATTTTAAGAATCATATAAGATACCTAAAAGCTTTCTGTTTCTCTGGAGAGTTACAGAGACTCCAGGTCTAGCTATTTAAGCAGTGAAAAACAATAAAGCCAAAAGCAACTCTTATAGCCCTTTTTGTGTTTTCTCATCACTAGTTTTGCTTCCTTGTTGTTCATTATAGACAGATCAGCAACAAGGCTACGTTGCATTATCCCTTCTTTGAATTGATTATACGGCCAATCAGGGAAAGACATGTCTTGCTAGCCAGCTGGATGATTTTGAACATTTTAACTATGGATGGCACCTTTAAAATGGTGATAGTTCTTCTCATTTCCTTTGTAAACTGCTCTAAAATGAACTGTCGAGGAGTCAGGAAGTAGATACACTTTGGATTCATATATACTTAGTCTCTGAATATAATTTCTTTAAAGTGTTGTTTTGAACACTTTTATTACTTTGAGTATTTTTAAACTAACTGAAGATATTGTTAGAACTATTATGGAATTTTATGAGACTAGAAACCACCTCGTATCATGGATACATATGGGATTGGTATCTGATGGATTTGGCTGTCTAGTTTGATCAGGATTTCCACAGTGAAGCCGTGCTACTTACGTTCAATGTCATGAAAACACTAGCTTTTCCGCAGTAGACATAGTGGAAACCTCATAGTTAAAAGCAAAATAATCTCACAACAGCTCTCCAAAGATGTAGTGCATATTTGTGTTCTCTAATGCTGGAATGCATTCTACATATATTCTGTATTCATTTTTAGTTGTTGAATCAGCATTAGCAACAGTGGGATTATTAGATGCTCCTCCCAGATGTAGTGCTTTTAAGAAGAAGGAAAGAAGGAGAAGGAGAGAAAAATCCCTTTTCAGAAAATGTTATTTAGTTGACTTTGTCCTCCGAGAATATGTATGAATACATATATAACATGCCAAGATTATGCGTAAGTACACATACATGTATATATACCAGCAGTGAAAGTCAAATTAAAGTCTGTTGAAATGAGCACTTTCATCATCTTATCTTTTTTGAGTTAAAAGAAAAACTGAGTCCTAGCTAAGAGGATATTGCAAACAGGTATGAGAGAGCTGTGTCCATTTCTGTGTCTGCCAATTGTCTCCTGAATAGCCTTGGTCACTTTGTTTATTAGTATCTCCCCTTTTATGAAGGTAATCTTTTCTTGAAATATCTTTAATATCTTGAATAGCCTTTCAGTCCACTCCTGAAAAGCATGAGATTTTGCTGTTATAAATATTAAATTGATTCACCAATTAAAAAAAAATAAATTTGAGGATATGAGAAGAAGGTCAGGATTGAAACTCCCAGTTATGCTGAAGAATAGTATGGTTGTCTAGTTTAATACTCCCTGATTTGCTAAGTAACTGAACTTGGAAATACACTTCCTGGTATCCGGTATAACATTTCCAAAAAACGTAAGCTAAAACCATCAGCATCTCATCACTGCACAAGGAGAGTGTCATAATTATAAGAACATAATTTGTATGAAAGAATATATCCCACCTGAATATCCTGAGTTTTTCAGTTCTTGCTTACTTTTCTGGTTATTAATTCCTGCATAATTTCAACGGCACTAGCTTTTCTGCTGCACTATGTCAGCATTTCCATTGAAAACCTCATTTTAATGGGAATGCAGTTCATCTGCAAAAAGTGTGTTCTAAGCAGAAAACTGGAACATCCAGGATCAAATTCAAGCACACCACCAGTTAAAGGAGTATTAGTAATTTTAAAAAGAGACACTTGCCTCTTTTTGAAAACACAAATATCAAGAATTTCAGTTTAATTTTTGAAGATATGTTAAGTCTTGGCTGCAAATGCAAATGGTCCATAAACCACTTTTTAGAGAAATATCTGCTAGCAGGGGAAGGGAAGGGCCTGGGGAAAACATCTATTAGACCTGTTCGATATTGTTAACACAAATCAGGAAATAAGTGACAGTCTGAAAAAGCGAGATACCACGACGAAAAAAAATCTAGTAAAAAGAGTGAACACAATTGGCTATGATCCTAAGATGCTGGAAATTTCCAAATGGGACCCAAAGGATGTATGAAAAGTGATTTTCAAAGGAAGTGCACATAGGACTGTTACAAATTATATAAGGTCTATAAGGCAAGTTACAAGGTAATTATCTGGCAAAAATACCATCCTTAAATCCAAAGCAATCCAAAAAAGGCAGCAGTAGAAAACATTGACAGTGTATTTTGGCCCATCTCCATCTACTCCTGAGCAGGGTGGGAGGAGGAGACAGGGCCTAACTCTGACATATGGGATTGTCATAGGCATTACAGCTTAATTCATTGTACCGTCATCTAGTGATTTGCAGAGCTGTAACTGCCCCAGCAAGAGTGAATATTAAAGTTTTACATGATGGGCTTAACTCTAAACTTTCAGAGATTTGAGTGTTGGAGATGTCACAACAGTGTGGAAGGCCAAAGGAGTTCAAAGCTGAGGCAGCATCTTCAGCTGCACCTTGGTGTCACTGGATCCCCATGATGCCAACCTGTGTGGGCTCCATCTCTGATCATGAAGCCAAAAGTCACCTCGAGCACAGAATGTAAATCCGTTAGATCACATCATAGCTTGTTTCTTAACACAAACTTGCTTATACTTCAGTCACAACACTTCCAAAATATTTCTCCCCTTAAGCTACAACCGTAAGAGCACAGCCACCCAAAGAACAGGTGTTATAATTGCAAATTTAGTGGTTTCCCCAGCATGAACTTTTCTCTAAAATGTTCCTGTTAAGCATCTTTTCTGTGATTTGTAGCAGTTATTGCATCACCATGCCAACTGTCCAGTAAAACGGGGGAAGGGCACACTCAAAGTCATTTCTGAGCCGTGCAAGATCTTATGAAGAGAAGCTAGTGATTCTAATAACAAAAGTAATTCCTCACCGTGAAAGCTCACTGAGAGCAAATGGAGAAAAGTTAGACTTTCAGACAAAGAAAACCTAAGTAAGATTATCACCCTACATGAAAAAGGTTGAATTACTTTGGAGATTAGGTCTTCCTCCTGCCCCCTGAGAGCAGCTCCTGGGAAGGACTGAGAATTGGTTATTGTGAGTACTCTGTGTGCCTGTGCTTGTGTGGTGATAAAAGGTATGAGGATTTAAAGTTAATTTCCTTGCTTGATAAATCCAAGCCTTTTACTTTTGGAGAACTGTTAATTTTGTCAGAGTTGTGTGTGTAATTACCTCAATGAAGATAGCAAGTGGTGGCTGAAGAAATAACACAAAAGTCCTATAGGTGAAAGATAGCAAGAATCTCTTCAGTGTGTTCATTAAGGTACAAGTATTTCAGAAATGCAATAATTAAAAAAGTTCTTTGCCAAACTAGAACTATGGTGACAAGATACACAAAGAGAACAAAACAAAATCAGGGCAGGACAAGTTAACATTGAAGCAATGACACAGTTGCTGCATATGTAGCAATCTCAGCACTTTCTCAGTTGTGTACTCGTTGTTATCCCAAACAATACATTTAAGTATTTGCTGCAATGCTATTTAGCAGATGGTAATGAAATAGCAGGAAAATATACATGAAAGAAGATTAAAATATCTTGCGCCTCCTCACTGGGAAGATATCAAGCATAGAAATAGGGAAAGGATAAATAGAGCACTTGGAGGAAGGTGGTTGCTACTAGCTATTTCTCCACTGTAAACTGGACACTAGAGAAAAAAACCAGAAGTTCCACTGAAGTGTAATAGAGGGTAATATTTGCCTTCATGTGTCAACTGTGCACTCAGGGAATGCAGAGGAATGAACCGCAAGAGGCACTAGTTTTAGAAATTAGTCTATAATCCCTTTCAAATTCAGAAGAAACTCATATAAATAGAAAATAGTGATGAAGGTAAAAGACGATGCCCCTCTCAATTCAGCTTCAGACAACCCTTTTTATTTGTATGTTTTGCTTCTTCACCCTGCTCTGTATTCTCTGTGCTGGGTCTGAAATACGTGTTAATTTAAAATGTTTTTTTTTATGGACAGATCTACTGCCATACCACATCTTATTTACAGACCTGACCTAGGTATAACTTCAGCATCAGCATTTAGATAACAGTGTAATCTCCCGTGATACATGTAGTGTACAGTTTGAATTTCTAACTTAAAGAATAGACACAAAGGTAATTGGTCATATCAGATATTAATACCTGTTGAAAGAATTGCCTTCACAAATGGATTTTTGCTACATTGAGCTCATTCTGAATTTTGTACTCACTTTCTAAGTCGAATTTACAGAATAATAAAACTGATGTGCTCATAGAAAATGCAGGTAATATAAATGTAGTATGAGGTGGACACAACTGAGTGGACTTCACTATTGCCTAGAAATTACATCAACTTTGCAGTTTAAGCCTGGTGTATAGAGCTGTGACTAAGCCATTTAGTCATCTATACTTTTAATGACAATTTGAAGGGTTTTCTTTTTCCCCTTTTTAATGTCAAAATAAAACTGGTGGTATTTTGTCCATTTACATCAAGTTTTAACTGCCTCTCCTGTACCATTCAGAAGTTGTTGGCCAGCGTTAACTCAGAAATTACAAGTCAACAACTCTGTAAGTCCTTCCCTCAAAACAAAACTGTTGTAACTGCTATGCGTTAAAGTATATGAAAATTAATTGTTCCATACAAAATGAAGTTAAGCAAAGACTACACATTCTTGCTTTTCCTTGCTAGTAGGCTTGCTCATTGTCAGGGAGCTTCCAGAGAACATTCTGACAAAACCCTTACTTTTATCTGTCTACGATACTGCTTAAGAAGAGGTGTGAGTAACATTGAGAAATACTTCTAACAAATCACAGATCAGATTGCAATGGAGAAACATTTAGACTGTCAATGACCTTTCTAAGTCAACATACCTGCACTTTGAACTTCAAGCACTTTTAGTTCTGCCTTTTTGCCTTTGATTCTGACCTAGTACAGCTGGGAATAAATATAAATCTGTAAGTTAGAACCCACAGTACTCCAAATGTATCTTTCAACTTCCTTTCTAGAGGCCTTAAAAATTGCATTGTATGCTGGTAATCAGTGGGCAATATTAATAGTCACATCTCCACAGATTAATTTACGATATGGATGTTTTCATAGAATCATTGAATGGTTGGAGTGGGAAGAGATCTTAGAGATAGCCTAGTTCTGAGCCCCCTACCAAGGCCAGGGACACCTCCCACTAGACCAGGTTGCTCAAAGCCTCATCCAGCCTGGCCTTGAACACTTCCAGGGATGGGGCATCCACAACTTCCCTGGGCAACCTGTGCCAGTGTCTCACCACCCTCACAGTAAACAAATTCTTCCTAATATCTAATCTAAATCTACCCTCTTCCAGCTTAAAACTGTTACCCCTTGTCCTATCACTACACTCCCTGATAAAGTGTCCCTCTCCATCTTTCCTGTAGGCACCCTTTAAGTACTGGAAGGCCACTATAAGGTCTCCCTGGAGCCTTCTCTTCTCCAGGCTGAACAACCCTGACTGTCTCAGCCTGTCTTCATAGGAGAGCTGCTCCAGACCTCTGATCACCTTTGTGGCGCTCCTCTGGACTTGCTCCAACAGGTCCACATCATTCTTGTGCTGAGGACTACAAAACTGGATGCAGTACTCCAGGCGTGGTCTCACAAGAGAGGAGTAGAGGGGCAGAATCACCTCCCTCGCCATGCTGGCCATGCTTCCTTTGATGCAGCCCAGGATATGGTTGGTTTTCTGGGCAGCAAGTGCACATGGCCAGCTCATGTTGAGCTTCTCATCAACCAACATCCCCAAGTCCTCCTCCTCAGGGCTGCTTTCAATCCATTCTCATTTCATTCATTCATTTTCATTTGGGAATGTATTTTATTTAACATCAGTAAGCCATTTTTGGGGGGGAGGGACAATTTCCCATCATTCACAAATCTTGTAGATGCATACTGTATCACCATCATTATTTTAAAATAATACAGGAAAATATTTTACTTATTAGTCTATTAACAGAAGACTGCATGAGTTTTAGTTGCAACTTGCTGCGGCATGTAATTTGTATAACAAACTCTTGATAATGTAGCTTAGGGTACTGGGACACTGCTAAAATATAAATAACAAAGGAGAATTAATCATATCTGAAACCTTCAAGGCTGGTATAGTCAGACTGGAATTAAAAGGTCATTAGCTATTCTGTTAAAGCCATCAGAGATTTTGATTGATAAAGTAAAAATTAAATATTTCTATTCTGAAACTTGATTAACAAGCAGATATACTATTTTCAACACAGAAAATCAAACTGCTGTCTAAAATAAAATTTCTTATATATTTTGGATAAAAAAAGATCTACTATAATATCCTTTAAGTGGAAAAAATGGAGTCACATCTGTAATGAATGGGGCACAACTTTGGCTGTTGTCCATTTCTCCATAAATTTACATAGATCAACAGGAATAGATAAGTGAGCCAAAACCAATGAAGCTAATTTTAGTTGGCTGAAATCAACACCATCTGTATTTCTGGCCTTGATAACTTTATATTGATCCAATTATTTCAGAACAATTTGATGCCAAATGCATAAGCAAGTTTTTCAGATTCATAATTTGTAATGGAATGGCCTGTTAAGATATCCTCTCCTTTGAGTGTTTCAGATGCTGTAATTTCCTTTTTTGATTGGCGTGAATAACTCTATTTTTGTGTGTAATTCAGGTAAAATTTAGTATCCATTTCTTTGCAAAATTTTGGAAAATAAATACTTCCATTTAAGTTGTTCTCTCCCCAATGCCACAGAAACAATTTGAAATGGACAGATCAGCATGTTCTCATGTGATTCACTCCAGCTATACATCTGCTTATCAGTTTTGTTAATGAACTCAAGGAAGATTCAGATTCATATAGCGATCACAGTTAACTGGCAGTCTGGGTATGGTGTCAAGTAGATACAATGAATTATCCCCAGTACAAAATACAAGGAAAATATTGTCACTACATTAAAATATTGAAAAAGTTATGAAAAATAATCTGCCAGCGGACACGTTGTGAACCAAAAGAGTTCAAACTGATCAGACATTGATTGTGAATAATTTACTCAAATATAGTTTTAAATAGGTTTTAAGACCAGAAGAATAGAAACACCATTTAAAAATATTTGTGGCTCGTGGATTTATTTTCTGACTGACTCTTCATTTACTTTAGTGGCCCTTGTATCGAGGTCTTATAGAAAAGACTTATAGTAGACCTCTTTAAACTTTGGGTCCATTTTACCATTACCTTCTATAATTTCAGGACTTGATAAGAAAAATATTTTGCATCTAATAACTTATTTCCTTTGTGAAGATCTCTGAAGTAAATCAAATGTTCTAACCTCGTGGGACTCTCAACTTTTCTGACAGTTTTTAGTTTTAAATTTGCTTGTAGAGACAGTAGGATTATCCACAGAGCTCACTAATGGCATTATTTGTGGTTAATGTAGGTATTTTGATGTATGATTAGTGTACATCTCCTACATACCCTACAGAAAACCTAACTATAGATATATATTTATTTATACCTACTGCAAATTAATTAGATTCACTGAACTTATAGATTCACTTTTCTTTCATGACTGATGTCCATTCAGTATCAAAATGCTTCAGCTGCTGACATTTCATCAATGTTGGATGACTGCCTTTGCATATCATTATATAGTGTCACAACCACATGTTAACAGTATCAGAGGGTCTTGAATTTTAAGGCACAAAATAATCTTGCACAATATCGATGTCCTGAAGTATGTTTATTAGATTCTGGATAAGCCCACAAAGTTGTCTTTCTTTGATGTTCTTATAAAGAACAACTTCGGTCTCATTAATGAGGACACCTCCCAGTGCTAGGAGGCCCCCAGTGGCTCATGACAAATTTGCATACCTACAGCAGGTGCAGAACAAACATTATTCACTTCTCGTTCCCTAGCCATTTCTGAAATGCTTCACACTAATCTTTATTTACTTCATTAGTTGTGCTTCCAAACTTGTATTTAGAAGATTACTGGTTTATTTGAGCAATTGAAAGTATTTTGATGGCTCATCCATGTAAAGATGCCTCAGGGAGAAGTTAGATATTCAAATGTCTATGTATAGAAAAAAAGGAAGATGAGCATTTGCAATCTTTTTTATACCTATTTTTGGTAGTCTTTAATCAACTAAGTCAAAGGCTAGGTGGGAGATGGAAGGGAGAAAGAGAATTACAGACACTTAACATATTTCGTCCTTGCTGAAGCAGATGCTGAAATTAAAAGACCAGATTCTACCTTAAATTAAAATTATTCTATCTTTAAATTTAATCATTAAATTTATCTCCTTTCACACTAGCAAATTTATTCTAGATTTTTGCAAAATCCACTGTTTCCATATTTTATTTTTGTATTTTTTTTTCAAATTTGAAATGCTTAGAATTTCCAGAGGGGGCTACCTCCATAGAATGTCTCTATTCTTTGATTTATCTTGATTAAGGTACGATATGGGCAAATTAGCCTCCCTCAGGCAAAAACGAGTTTGTTGTTTTATGATCTTTCATGAAGGTCTGCAGTGTATTTCCAGTTTCTACCATTACTTGTGTTTGTATGTGTGTTATATAGAAAGAGAAGCTAAAGTTATCACAGAAGCACCTAAAATATACAGCATTTTTTTTCTTATCTTGTCAATAAACTTTTAACTGAAATGTTCCAGGTTTGGGAATGAGTGGCCAACAAGCACAAAGCAAGTTACGTTTGCTTTGTCATGTACTGAGGTAAAGGGTAGGTAGAAACCAAAAGGGTTAGACTGCAGTCTCTTTATTCTGTCTGTCTATTTGAAGGGTTCCTTTTTGGGGGGAGATGATTTAGTTATGACAGGTACAGCTGCAGTTTAAAATGTTGGTGTATATTATTGTGAAAATATAACAAAAAAAAAGCATGACCTCTAACCTCAACTCTGATGTTGTGAATAACATACCTTTGCTGCTGTCAGCAATTTGACCAACAGCTTGATGCAAAGATGGTAAGCCCAACTGATCCATCCACCCATATGCATTTTCACCTTCCCAATGATGTTCAAGGCTTGTATAAGTGATATAGCCTATTTGCCTATGAAAATAAATATACTTGAATCTTGTCAATTTTGACTATTGGCATATTTTTGGATAGTTATAAATATATGACTTAGATCATCCTATGATGCCACATTTATTACATTGCTAGAAAAAAAATTATGCTAGCAGGTCTATGTTCATGCCTCATTATCTGACTGAGTGCAGCTCATAGGTCCACGTACATCTGAAGAGAAATGCTGATAATTGCAACTTGAGTGTCTCAAGGAGAACAAGCAAGTTACGGCTGTTACAGGCAGCACTAATTGCCTAGAGCTAGTGAAGCTCCACTGCTACATGGAAATGCAATGATGCCCCTTAAAAATACAAGGACAAACACAGAACTTTCCCACTAACTATTCTACAAAGTTCAAAGATTATTGTCATTTAGAATTATTTTTGCAGAAAGACTATGATGTTGGAAGAGGCATTTAAATTCCCTTCCTAAGCATTCATTTTCTTTCTTCCCCCACCCCCTGTACATCATTCACCTCACCCCAAAACTCATGGTCAGTTAAAACTAGCCCTTCCCCAAGCATAACCTTCTTTTAGTGCCCTGAGGAAATCCCTAATTCCTCCCACCTGGTTCCAGTCATGCTTCACTCAACAGATTAGCTCTATATGGAGCTGTGGTTGTCTTCTAAAGCAGAGCAAAACTATTAGATGCATTCTTGCTGGTCCTTAGACAGAGGCTTTGGGTCATTCTGTACTTTGTCATCCCTGTAACATGAATGTGCTTTATGTAGTACAATTGGTGTGAAGCTTATGGAATTTCTATCTCTATAGGTATCTATCTCTATCTCTAATAAAGAATGACCACGACTGGCTGAAAAGAGAAAAAAAATTATTGGCAACCCCAAATTTGCCTTGAAGGTAGTGAGAAGTAAAACCTCACTATCTTGAATTCTAGAGAACACAGAGGGGGAAAACAGAGTGGGCAAATAGGTTCCTCTGCAAATATTCCTAGTTTTCATTTACTAGGTTATGTTCTTCCTGAGCAGTTTCTTGCAAAATCCTATTCTTCTCATATGGAAGCAAGGCATTAATTACACTCCCAGTATAGATGTTTCTGATTACAGACTGGCACAGAATTGTGCTTTGAATAATATTTTACAAACAGAGCTATTATGACTACCACGTGTAAGAAATAAATGTCTCAATACCTATAATTTTTCAGATGGGAAACTTGAGGCTTAAAGAGGTTATTATCTATGTTTAAAGAAGTACAATTTGCAATGGGTATATGATTGAGTTAAAACAAGTTTTGCTCTTAAAATCCCTAAAGCCCTTTTTCCCAAAGATCGTAAGTCAGGTAGGTACTGATTAGTCACGTATTTTGTATCCCAGAATACTTCTTAGAAAAATGAAAATATTTATTCTGCTACTGTGTAACAGTATAAGATACAAAAAACTTATAAAGAGCATGCTTAGTCACCCATGTAAATGAAATAAGATCTCTTACAGATCGCGTTTTCGATGCCAGGCCTTGTCCACTGTACAAAGCCATTTTCACCCCAGTTGTTGTATTTGAACAAATACAGTAGAAAAATATTTTGATAAAAAATCTTAAGACTATTTAAGATAAGTAGAATCTTAGAATAGCATTTCAGTTATACTTACTCAAGATGTTGTCATAAAAGATCTACGGTAGGATGTTCCTGTAAACTTTAGCACATCTACGATGTTTTCACATTTCATCTTCTACACCTAGTGTGTAAGCTTTGTAAATGTTTAATGAAAGATCAATCCAGTCTGTTTACAGTGTGACAGCAATCCCGTTAGCAGATCACAATTATCACAGACAACCTGAACAGTCTAAAGTTGCTGCCCTAGTAAAAGCAGAGCAGTGGAAGGACTGTACCTTTCACACAGGTTTTGCTGATGCTTATCCATACTCTTTTGTTCTCCCCTAGCAGCACATTTCAATTATGTCAATGTCCAAACTGGAAGAGATATTTGTCACCCTGTCTCCAGTTATCAGGGTAGCTATCATCTCTGAGTTACAGTCACATCTAAATTACTGACTATGGAACTGAAAGGGCAGGATATCGCTACAACTGTAGTTTATTAAAGAACCACAGCTGTTCCACAAAAGAGTTTAGAAATAGTTTACTAATAAGTAATTCTCCTCCAGTTTGAAACAGACATTTTTCTTTCTTTTTTTCATTCCCACTGAGGAAATCAGCTTCTAAAGAATCACTTGTTCTCAGAGCATTCACCTGAAATTACCTTTATAGGTTTTTATAATAATTTATATTTTGTAGGAATTTTTATGACTTATACTATTACTAGCCAAGACAGCACTGTAGTTTGTAGCAGTGATCAAATCACATCAATCAGGAATAAATGATTACTTTCTAAAAGCAAGGCCATGTGTGAAGGGCAACATGTGTACCTGCTGTCACAGACAGAACTAACATTTCCTTTTCTGTGACTTCAAGGAAGTTGCATGGTTTCAGGGATGAGTGGCAATCTTCTGACTATTGGTATTTGTAGGACTATACTTATTTTTTCTTCTCTTCTTCCTGAGTGTAAAATAAAATGATAACTCAGTTATCTAAAAGTAGGCCTAGAATCTTAATAAAAAATATGCACTTACATGTTTTTTCCTATTTTTAACTCCATGAGGATAAAAATTACATTCTATTACTTTTAATTACACAACTTATGTGTAATTATAATGACACCATATCGGTGTCTCTGAATCAAAACATGTGTCAGGTTTGGAAAAATATTAGTCTCAAAAAATGTTAGTCGATTAAAAAATAATGTTGAAATGTTTTTAATATCACTGAAACAAACCAATTCATCTAAGTATAATACATCTACTGAAATACTGAAACAGCTAGTAAATACTGCATAGTTGACATTTTCAGTGAAAAGAGTGTTCTTTACTGCATAGCTCTAGACCACAGCTCCACTCTGACACTCCAGAACAACACTCCTTGCATATTGCAACATCCATTATATGATTAATCCTTTATGAAATATAACAATTATAATTGGTACTTTAAAAAAATCTTTTCTTTCATATTCGTTTATCAACTTGTAGCAAATCCTTACCCTGCATAAAATGTAACTATATCCCATTCCTTTGCTGACAGTTCCTTATTTTGCTTCAGTGATAGAGTTTCTACATTCTTTTCAGGAACTATTGTGTAGGGATAGAACAATAACTGTTACTATTATTAATTTGTGTACTGGGAATCACTAACAGACCAAGACTCCCCTAAACTAGAGAATGTACAGACACTGAGGGTGCCCACAAAATGTTTGCAATGCTGGCAAATGCAAACTAAGTCAGAAATAAGAGACAGTAGATGGATGTCAGCAGAACAGGAATATATTAAGTCATATGACAACGTTAGTCAGTACGATAGTTTTACTCAGATTTACTGTGCTGGATTTGCAGAAATGTAGGGCTGAGACAAATCTCTTGTTCAGCCCTCTTTACCCAAAATAAAGCTTGTTTTCTCTATTTGAGCAACTGTTCACCTCATGTGTCTGAATGACATTTCATATTAGAAGCCTGTTTTCAGAGGCTTGTCCTCCAGAGGCTTGTATTCTCCTGAAAAACCAAAATGTCCAACCTTTCCTAATATGAAGTTTCTATTATTTTTTTATCTCTTTGTTCTTATCAAAAGAATTTAAATAGATTTTTTTTTTATTTCTTTGGGGGCACTTTTCTTATTGATCTTAACAAAACTCTGGAAAGAGACATAGCTATTTTGTTTTCACACATAAAATATTCTTGTATTATGTAAGAATTTGCCATGTTTGTGGTGAAATTCCAAGCAGATTTAGGTGTGGTTTGGTTTTTTTTTTAATCTATTCTATTTTACCATATTTCTACTTGCTTAGCTATTTCTTTTGTATGTATTTTCTCTTTTTTTTTTTAAGCATCAGAACTTGCTTTTTAGCACATTCCATCTCTTCAAATTTCAACCATTTTTCTGGTTTCTATACGTCTTCAAAAGCACTTGTCATAGTCCTCAGCTTAGTGTTGTCTGTCTACTTTATGAATATACTTTCTATCATCGTACTCAATAATCAAAATTTTAAAAAGGACCGGGTTCAGGATAACTTCTGTAGGATGCCACATATAAAAGCCTTCTAACTTGATAATATAGTACTAGAAACGTACCCTTTGAAAGGGATCTAGGTCCTACTTCTACATTCAGGCAAACGACTGTAATCACTCTTCCTGTGGAAAGATACACAAAAACTTTATTATTTACTGGCACTGTAGATGGATACTAATAGATCAAATTGTAACATGAAAGACTCCTAGCTGATGCATAGCACATAGTTTTTTTCACTTCGTGATCATTACTGGGGCTACAGAGTTTCTGTGGAAAAGGAGAAGATTGTGGAAGCCTGCAGTTAGGTCTTAAATTATGCTATGCAAAAATCTTTTTATTTATGTTGTAAAAGTGCCATTTATATATACAGAATGCTATGAATATTCCACTACAAACCCCAAATTTGCATGTTTCCTAAGTTTTATGATATATATTTTTCTCACAGAAGCCAAAGTATACTAAACTATTAGTTTAGTATATTATTATTAGAGAGAACAAACATCAAAAATTACTATGTATGTGAAAAGTGTTTGATCTATAACCACTTTAAGTACTTTCACCATTTGTACTTTTAATTGGTTCAGTAAATTAACTTTGGTATAACATGGATGTAAAGGCAGGGTGGATATTTCTCCTGTAATTTCCTTCAATTTCAGTAATTACATTATTTTCACATGATGCAGCAGTACCGCCTAGGAACAACAGTTAGAACAAATTCAAGCATTTTATTATGCTTTATTACACTTAAAATTATGCTTGCACAGTCCACTCATCCACTCCATATGTGGGTTAGATGAGTGGACAGTGAGGTGGATTGAGAACTGGCTGAATGGTAGAGCTCAGAGGGTTGTGATCAGTGGCGTAGAGTCCAGTTGGAGGCTTGTAACTAGTGGTGTTCCCAGGGGGTCAGTACTGGGCCAAGTCTTGTTCAACATATTCATCAATGACCTTCATGAGGAGACAGAGTGTACCCTCAGCAAGTTTGCTGATGACACAAAACTGGGAGGAGTGGCTGACTGGCTAGAGAGTTGGGCGGAGTGGAACACAATGAAGTTCAACAAGAGCAAGTGTAGGCTCCTGCATCTAGGGAGGAATAATCCCATACACCAGTACAGGTTAGGGGTTGGAAAGTAACTCTGCAGAGAATGACCTATGAGTCCTGGCGGACAGTTGACCATGAGCCAGCAATGCACCCTTGTGGCCAGGAAGGCCAATGGTATCCTGGGGTGCATTAAAAAGAGCATGGCCAGCAGGACGAGGGAGGTAATTCTCCTCCTCTACTCTGCCCTTGTGAGGCCTCATCTGGAGTCCTGTGTCCGGTTCTGGGCTCACCAGTTCAAGAAAGATAAGAAACTACTGGAGACAGTCCATCAGAGGGCTACGAAGATGATCAAGTGAATGGAGTGCCTCCCTTATGAGGAAAAGCTGTGAGACCTGGGTCTGTTTAGCCTGGAGAAGAGAAGACTGAGAGGGGATTTTATTTGTTTCAAAGTGTTTTTATTTGTTTCAAGGAAAAATCAAAGTGGAAATTAAATCACCTGTAGTCCCAATTAGCATTTAAACAGTCTCCATTTGGCAGTGAATTTTGTGATCTTATTAAGTTAAAGAGGTGAAGAAAGTGCTTTTTTGTTTCTGTGCAGCTGCTGCTGGGTCAAGTTTCTCCTGAAAAGATGCAAGAGTTGTCAGATACAAGAGTGTTTCCTAATTCTTCATATCGAGGGCATTACTTGGTCTCATCCACATTCAGACCAGGATATCCATGCCTTCTCCCTGTGACTTAATTTTCTTGGAAAAAAAGAAACATGAATGAGGTTTGAATTCTCATCACATTTCTGTGTCAGTGTGTACTTCCCTGCAGCTCAGTCATAGCAAGGGAGGTGACATCTCAGTGAGGAGCCTTGTTGAAGACAAGTGTATCCCCAAAGAGGCAACAGTATATGGGCTCCATGTAACACACCTCTTCTAACTTCCAGGAGGAAGTTTTGAGGACAGTTTATTACTTAATTTGAGGAAGTCCAGTGCTCTTGTAGGAGCTATGCGTGTCTTTTTGAAACCTGCTTTTCTACTTGTTCCACCTTCGTTTCAGTGTGGTGAAACTACTTTTGCTAAAGACCACCCCTGGATGTGGATATCTGTGACCCCTGCAGGAGAAAGTTATTCACCACTCCTAAGGTGACCCTGTGGTCAGGGGAATTAAATCTTAGCCACACAGAACTGTCAGGTTTAGGATGAGAGAAAAGAAGGAGTATTCAAGATGGTAATTCTATTCTATCTGTCTGAACTTTTGTTGTAATCTCATGACACAGTGCTTGAACAGAAAATCAGATAAATGTTTACCTCTGTCTCTTCCTACCTGGTAGAGAAGTAACTGATGTGTAGGGAAGATAGGGAAGTTATGTTTTTGTAGCTTTGGTAATGTGTGAACAACTTCTTACAAGAAAAGTAAGGCAAGGAGTCTCATGGAAGGGAGGTTTCTGTGCTGTTTAGCTATTTAGTCATTTTCTACTCCTAATTTATATTCATTTTTGGCATGCTTTCAGCTTGTCCCAGGCTCACAGGTGAAGAAAAATTGTTCCACACATATGGAACAGCAGCTCCCTCTGACCTTGTCCGAGACACATCAAGAATCACTAGTATCTGCACCACAGTAGGTCTAGCTCAGAGAAGATGAATGAAACTATAGATGTTGATGGCTGTGTGAGTTTCATGCTAATGCAACAATATGTGTTACAGAACATCCTTGTACCAAGCCAACTCAATGCACAAGCAGCATAAAGGTAGCATTTAGCTTGGTGAAAGATTTTTGACTGTCTTGTCTTTTTTTCCACTGCTTACATTTTCTGAGACAGAAAGAGCAAGCCCTGGTATTATCTATTTGCTGCATTGTTTTCAGTGAGAATATTTATGAATATGCTGATTAGCTCCCTCATGCAATACATTTGTGAGATGTATACATTTACCCTAGGAACTGGTGTTGGAGTTCCCTTCACACTGGCCACTAGACAACCATCAGATGGTAAAAATACTTGCTTTGCTGTCACATTGAACTGTACTTAAACTGGCAATCCAGAGGTGCAAGATTTTGTAACACATTACAGGCCCTTACTTGAACAGATTTGTAGTAACGCATTGCCATTGTTCATAACCAAAATATAGATTACTTCATTTATCCTCACACTTCTTTCACTTTATGTAACGTATTCTTATTATATATGAAATACTGGACTATACTTAACATGTAATCTTGATTTATGAGAAACAGTGCACACTGTGGAGGTTCACTGGTGTTTTTTCATGGCAGCATTGCAAAGCTGGCATGTTCTACAATAGAATGGAAATCATTCTGGCCAAGACATTAATAGCTAAGGTTAAGTTTGCTGTGGCCAAAACAGAATCCCCAGTAATTACCCAGCATTGCTCCTTATACAAAGAAGTTGGACAAAAATACCATCATGTCTGCTGGACATATTGCTTGGAAAGCCAGTTAATCTTCACTCTATTTCTAGATATGTACAGCTATGTTGCATTCTGTTTCTTCCTAAGCTACATTTCCAGGAAAATAGTGTAACTTTCCTGTAGGTCCTCATTATCTTAAGCTTGGTGCACAATAACAGCCAGAACAACAAGGTCCTAAGCACAGTTGCTATACTGTGGCTAATAATCTGAAATTATTGGCTACTCAACCTCCAATTGAAATGCAGCTAGAAGATAAATAATCATCTTTTTGCTATTGTTAAATCAATAATTACATCCCTTCTTTATTGCAACTGGCCTGCATAGCTTACATTGTCTCCCAAATATGTTATAACTCCTGTTTCAGGAATAAGATGGAAGAGAAGGCAAAGGAAGGCTTCTGACCCCAGCAAGCTAACCAGACACGAGCCAGCAGTACAGCTGCACTTGCATGGCACTTCACTCAGACTAACAACCCACGATTTCTGATGATGACGCTGTTAGCTCAAGTACAGCAATGACACTGTTAATACAGATACCAGTGATACATAACAGGCTTTTGCTCAACTATGTTAGTATAAAGGCAGAGTAACCCTGAGTATAGCTAAATGTTTGTGAGAATATGCCATGCATTGCTTCTCTTGGTTGTTTGTAAAATATGTCCCTCTTTGGCAGTTCGTGTTCCAGCCTCTGTTGGGTGATGAGGTCTCAGTCCTTCCCAATCTGTGTCAGTATTCATGGTATTATAAACAAAATTTATGGTGTATCTGATAATTATATGACATTATAAATAATATTTTATCTCCCACTGGTGTTTATATCCCATTTGAAATTTTCCACAATCACTTTTATTTTTCTCTCTCAGACCTATTCTACAAAGGTGCTGTGAGGGATAATGAAATGGATGCAAATGCACAGAAATTTTATAATAATGAATTCTCAATACATATATTTTACAGTAGTAAAATTCAAAACAACAAAAAAGCTCATTTTGGACTCTGTAGAGGGATTAAGTATCTTATTCAGCATTTTTTAATGTAGTCTGAGCTTCAGAATAGATCTAGTTGCAAACAAAGTCTCCAACATATATAATATAAGGTGTATTACAAGCTGACCTACCCAGTTTTATACAAGTCCTGGAGTCCTGAAAGTTTTGTTTCCAAGTTTGCTTCATCACCTTGCATAAACTCTACATCCATGTCATTCATGAGGACTGAAAGTAAAATTAAATGTAACAGGTATATAGGCTTTATTCTTTCAGAGAATACGATTAACACTTAAATGCTTCTGTGGCAGAAATTAGTAATTCAACTCCCATTCAACACTTTTATTTAGTTAAGAACATTAGAAAGCTCTGTGTTTTTAATCTGGAACTGTATTGACGAGTTTAGTGCCCTGCTTCTCTGTTCAGCTCACTGTTGTAATTTCATTGGCTCTTTAGAGGTATTTGCAATTTAAGCCACTGGAAAACCAAGTAACACCAGGACTATTTTTAACAAACCAAAGCTTCAAATTTCTTTTGGAATTAATAGTGGTGCTAAAACAGAAGCACCCTTTGTTGTGGTAGAAAATAAAATTGAAACATTTTTATATGCTGAATATGAGTGCCTGTCTTTATTTTTTGTGTGCAAGTTGAGATCTGAGCATTTCCTGCAACCAGTGAAACAACATTTACATAGGAGGATAACATTTAGAAGCAAAGCTTCAGCAGCACATTCCCCCAAGAGCTAAGCAATAAACAAACAACTAACACACCAAAGTATTTTCAGAAAATATTTTGGTTTACATTCTACTGCTTTCAACAATTTGAGTTTTTACAACCAGCAATAGCATAGTTGTTATATTTCACAGTATCAAAACAGTGTTTAGGCCTATGGCTGTGAGATTTACACTCATGTAAAGCCAAACTCATCCCAGAGTGTTGGTAGAAACAATTGCTTTTATAAATTCAAGTGCAGGTTAAGTAACTGTCATCTCTCAGTACTGTAAATAGTACTTCTGGCATGCATTCTACAAGAGTGGCATAGAAGTAAATGAGAGACAAAAAGTCTCTTATTTGGCAGGATAAACTCAAAAATTGTATAGAAAATGAGCCAAATAATCTACAGTATGGAAGATTATTTAAGTTTATACAACATTCTTACTGGAAAAGGTACAATTCTAGACATTATGTATAGCTTGGTAGATAAGGCTTTGGATCAGTATCTGTTTGAGAACATATTTGAGAATATATATTTTTTTTGAAGCCAGTCATTTAAGGTACCTTTTTGCACTTCCAGGCAGGCAGGAGCAATATCAGCCTTTGGTTTGAATACACAGGAATTTAATGTCTCCGTGGCACCGAGCCTATGCCATTACTGAGCTTCATTAACATTCCAGAAACAAACAGTTTTCAAAGGGTTTAAGAGCTCACATTTTCTGCCATACTAGCCAGGTCATAAAGTTTTTTGGTATGCTTGGAGTAGCGGACAGAAGGAAGTCATGTCTGCTCACAGTACTCTACACATTAGTCTTACTGTGCCTCAATTTTCCAAATGAGAAACAGGGTGAATAAGAAGCAATACCACTAAATTTTAAATTATTTATCACAGTTTGGTTTTGTCTATATGCCTCTCTATTGCCCAGTACAACAGACCAGTTTTGTAGTTCTGAGTGTTTATAAAAATAGTAATAAAAGACATTGCAAAGACTTTGCAACTATGAACTGGAGCACATAATGATAATTTTAGCTGTTTGTGTTTCCCCTGTGATTCATCGGGGACTGTCCACCAACACTGAATCAATGAATCCTCTATTATGTTTTATTTTGTCCAACAGATCTTTATGCTGATTCAGTCATCACAAACTATATTTTCTTGTGTTGACTCATGCATTAAAACACTTCCACAGATCCAACTTTCTTCCTTATCTCTACAAGAAATCTGGTTCCATCCTTTTAATTTCAGTCAGGACAAGAAGAGAAGGAAGAAGAATATGTTTTCATAATTCATGTTGATTTTGAAGTATTAACAGTCAAATCCATAAAGCCCCTCCTCAGTGAGAGTTCAAGATACTTCTGAGTTTCATTTTCTTATAAAATTCCAGAGTCATTAGGCTCTGTTCATGTACAATCAACTACAGGAACAGGACCGTGATATCTTTGACTCGTAATGTTAGACAAAAAGATGGTAAATATAACTTTCTGCTTCTCTTTCTCATAACTTTTTTTCTTTACTATAATAAAAAGCTCTTCTCCAAGGCAGAGTTCTCTGTTTTAAAGATAAACTACTGTTTTAGCTATAGGTAAGATACCTGCTTCTCTGAAAGTGGTCTGGGAAACAGAGTGAAGGTAATCAGTGTATTGTGGAAAACCTAGGAAACAGTTTTTATACCACATTTACAAAATTTAAATCCATACTTTTTCATGACATTGAATTTTCAGCTTTCATAATGGCTGAAAATAAATTGAAAGAAATGTAAGAATCAAGTCAAAGTTTTTTTTTGTTTTTATTAGTCTTCTGTAAGTCTAATCAAATGGACTATTTAAATAACCTGTTGTCTAGATAATAAATTATTACTATGGGCAGATGTGAACATGCAAAAAAGGATGTTTTGAGCTTGCCAAGACTGTAGAAGGGCTGGATTAGTCCACATAATGTGGGTACAAGGTGTTAGAAACTCTCTTGATACTGTCAAGGGGAGAATGAACAGTCCTCTTACCCCTCTTGGACATGTGACAAACCGTGAAATCAGTATTCTGGTAGTGAAGAATAAATATATAAACCAAGCAGAATGAATAGTGACCTGGACATTTTGTAATTAATTGGATGGACAACTACTTGTAACTCCAAAAATGCCACCATCTTCCCTAGCAGGCTGTAAATCCATATCATTATTGGAAAGAATACCTACTGGGCAGAACACATCTAAATAATCAAACCCCAGGAGTATAAAAAAGCTGCAAAAATCTGTGTTCTGCTTACTCAGACTGGAAGAAGCACCTCTCAAGCATCCCAGTTGTTCTCAATTTCAGATGTAGTATAGGCAAGAGTAGGTTTTATCAGGAATTCTCCCTTTCCTCTCTGCTTTCTTTGACTATTATCCTATGTAGAACTAGGGAATTATTTGCTTGGAATTTTATCCTTGTCTTAAAAAACCTGCGCAAACAGGCACAATTTTACAAGCTAATTCACCAGCTCCTTACTATTAGATGGACTGTTCATACAAACATATTTCAGTTCAGAAGTGTTTGTACTCTGCCTGTTCTTGCTGTTTATCTTTTGTGTAATTTGCAACATATTCCTATCACTATATACTGCTTGGGTGATTGAGCTTCTTCTGAGGCAGAAGGTAAATAAGATTAAGTCATAAAGAGCTATTAGTTTTGTGCAAATACCTTTGCATGAATATAGGTACAGCTAAATATGTTAACAGTGGGACTCTAAATGAATGTTCACAAGTGTGTTTGGAAGTATATCACAAAGTATAGGTAAAAGACAAACACATTAGAGGAGGATTTTTTTGGTATATGTATTACAGAGGCTAAATGACTATCAGACATGGACAAAAGGAAAGTCACCTTTCTTCCTCTTCTGTAGTAAACCCTTCCAATGTTCACGACAGGTGAGATGTTTCAAATCATTTATGTCACAATAGCTGGGAAAATAATCTGACTATGAGTAGTCATAAAAAGAAATACATTTGAGCACATTCTAGGAATGTAATGTATATATTTTTATTGAAATTTGTTTATGTATTTCTACATATTTCATATGCATAATACAAGAAGATAGTGAAGCTGAGAGTAATGAATTCTAGTTCTGGAAGTAGAATTTCAAGTGCTAGGAAACTGATAAAATGAAAAAGGCATAAAAAGGCTAAGAAAGGCAAAAATATTACTAGGATGTTTCAAAGGAATAGTATATTAACATAAAAAAGAAATCCTAATGATAGTGTTTATTCATTATAAGGTGAAAACAGTATAAACATAAGTAATAATATGGAAAATATATATGTTCAGCAAACACATATATGTGTGTAAAAAACACACTGTTTTGACTTTGGAAAAATGCCAGACAATTATGAGGATATAGTTAATCAAGAAATACGTTCCATTTCAGCAATGGGAAATATGCTTAAAAGGAGTTTATTATATCTTTACCTTTTTTTCTTTTTAATCACCACGTCTGGATAACTGACAATTTTGAGACACGGATAAGATGTATTATATACTATCAGGGCTTTGTTCTTCCTGCCATCAAGGGAAGCTGTTATGTTTACTTTGCCCACATTGCAGTGTTTGTCCCTATTATCATGTTTCTGTTCAAAGGTTAATATTTTCAGAAGGCTGCTTGGTCAATATATGACAAAGTCCCTTATTCTTCACCTTGACAACTGTAACAAACATTTAGTAAAGGTTGTGGCAGATTCTCTATCACTTAACAGATTCTAAGTTGAAAGTTCTATGACCTGTGCTGTTAATGAGAATGTTTTCACCTGAGAATCTGCAATTAGCACAGCCTTGGTTATTACCCGATGCTGGTTCTGTCCACATCTGGGTGAATCTTCTCTTTAAAAGCCAGTGTTTTCATTTTTTCTGCTAGCAAATATTTTCCACACTTACATGTTACTCTCACTGGACTCAAACATTAAGAAATCCTCAGGCTTTTAAAGAAGATAGGTGGAGAAAAACACCGCATGTTCTCCCATTGAGCTGTTCTACCAACAGATTAACTTGAGCTGTATGGGAAACATTGGCTTCGGAATCCCGTTGTCATTCCAGCCCACTTGAAGCAGTCACCTTCTCACCATCCAGGAGTAGAGCTGTCTCATTTAGAAGACATTAACAGAAAGGAGCACAGAAGTGTTCTTTAGTATTAAAAATGATGTGGTTTGTTTTCCAAGAGTTCTTTCCAAATTATACCACACTACTATTCATTAATCTTTATGTTTACTGGTACTAATACTGTTTTATAAAATACGTAAGTTACTTATAATGAGGCCTGATGTTGCTAATTTTGCCTGGGCTCCATTTTGTGTATGGTTTACCTTAGGAGAGACTGTTGTGGTTTAAGAAGAATCCATCAGACTCACTGTAAATCTCTTTCAGGCTCTGATTTAACCATCTGTAATAGCAGGGATTATATTCCCATTTCAAATCTTCTACACACTGCAATTTTAGAGTACAATGGCATCTTTTTTGTTTCCTTCAACTAGATGTTTTGTATAGAACTTTCCCTGTATCTCCCCATACCATATGTTTTAAAACATATTGAAATTAGTGCAGTGGTAGAAGAAAAATGTTTAATTTATATACACATTTGAAAAAAAACATATGGCTTGAAATTCAAAAGAGACATTGACAGCCTTTGTTGGCCTTCTTCCCTAGAATGACTTTCAGATCCTCTTGCAATTTAAGCTTCTTTCAAGATGAAAACATGTCCACTACTTGTACAATACTCTATTAAGGAGTGTTCCATGTCAGAATATTATTCATGGATAAAACGTCACTCTGAATACCATAGCACAGCAACACAAATAAGAAATAGTAGTAAAAAACAAAAGAAATAGTGTTGAAAGAAAAACTATTTTAAATTGTGCTTGTTTTTACCCCACACTGACTCCTTGACTGATCATTCTTCAACCTAACTTCCTCTAAGTAGTGCAAGTGGCTGTGGCATGCATGCAGTATAGCCGGTGTTAGAGAGAATGACTGCAAGACAAACAGGTAAATAAAGGTTGAACTTTACTGTGCTATATGAGAAGGGATAAGGAAATAGGAGACCATATACTGCTGCTTTCAAGATGAAATCAAGAGAAGAAAGGGAACTTAAGTACAGGTAAATAAATATTCATTATGTAAGTCATATAGAAGGAACATAAGGATATGATTTGTAGTAAAATTTCTGAAAGAGTCATTAGCACTAATTTCAGGATAGCAGTTATTAGTGATTCTCATGTATGCAGAAAGTGTTTGTGAAAACCTCCTTACTCAACATGCTAAAAACAATGCAGCGCAAACACCCCATGCGGAACTCCAGCCTATGTTTCCCTGCTTCTACACTTTGCTCTTCTAAACCCAGTTAATTCTTACGTCTGAAATCTTTCCTCAAGTTTCCTGTTGGAGAAACTGCTAGTCATTTCTTGCTTGTCCACATCTAGGTGTCACTACTCCTGCACGCAGGCAGCTCACTTTTGGTGTCCTGTGTCCCTCTTTTTTCTTCAGAGATGAAGCTTCCTCTTGTCTCTCCCACAGGGTTTAGGTCTTCATCTCTCCATATCCCAAAACACTTCATTTAAGAAAGATGTCAGGAAAATATGATAACTGGTTTGTAAGTTCTTTAAAAGCTTCAGCTCAGTCTGTGACAGAATTATAAAACTGTCACCTTTTTTTAAAAGAATTCAACTTCTGTATTCTACTCCCTCAGTTTCCTCAGCAATAAATTTCAAAGGATTATTATTTGCTGCACTGATAATTGTTTCCACTGATATGCTCTGAATCAAAAAATAATGCCAAAACTTTTACAAAAGCAATAGCCTACTTCCCCTCTCTGAAATAGCATAAGATAAAGCAAAACAATCTTTCTGTAGCAAAAACTGCAGAAAGAACTCAATTTGATTAATTAAGCCAGACAAATTTCTCACAGTGCTAGAATAACTCAGTCCCTGGATTCAGTAAATAGAGAACTTGTAATAGAACAGGAGGAAATGTTTACTCAAGCTTGGAAATACTTACTGAATTTGAGGTGGATGAGGCTATTGTTTCTAGTTTTACTCTTCCAAGAAATCATATGCCTTTTTTGGAGAAGAGCTGTAAGACATATCTCTAAAAGCACAGTTCACAAAGAAACACAAAAGAAGGCAAGCAACTGTTTCCAAAGTTAAGAGGAGATTCAGAAAAGAGCTGTAGTGAGTTACACAGAATGTACCAAATATTTAGAAAAACTTTTAATCTGCCTGCAATGCATTGACAGCTCCAAAAATTGGAAACTGAATTTGGCAATGTTCAAACTGAAAATAAAATACACTCTTTTTAGTTAAATGCTACAACAGATTGTTGAGAAACTCTGAGAAATCTTCAGCATCAGCTTTTAAGTCAGGATGAGATGTTTTTCTGGGACACGGTTTCTTCTTCAGTCATAAACTTGCTGACATAGGCAGCAAGAGCAACTTGGTCATATTCCTTTGACTGCATTAAAAAGGGGGCAGATGAGGGTGTTATGGTGGTCTTCTCTGTCCTTAAAAACTCTGTCAATGAAAATCAAACTAGCTTTCATAAGAATTGCAACTTTTCTGTTATTCTTGTATTTGAACCTCAGCTTTGATACAGACAATTGGTCAGATAGTTTAGAAGTTTAGAAGAAAAGATTTCATCCAGATATAAAATTAACATTTTACATTATAAAGCTTGTATTTTTTTCTTCCTGTCAAAGCAACTTTGTCTTGATAGTACAATTGACCTATATTTTCTGATGTATTCAAATAAAAAACTGCACTCAAATATGCCCAGAAAGCACGGAATTTAAATATAAAACAGTTTTTCTTATTTCTTTTTTCTTTCACTTGAAAAGTACATTTACAGTGCAGGGTAATTCATTTCTTTTAGTGCCTTTGTTAATGTGGTCAATATGCTCAATGAATATTTTTTCATTTTAGAGACAAAAAATATTTCTGTGTCATTTTTCTCATCTCTTTCTATAAATATGGAGTAGTGCCATAAAGGCTGAAAAATTGGCGATTTCCAAATACTAATTTAGGTACACTGGTGACGTGCAGAGTCTTTAGGATACTGTGGGATCTGTTTAGTCTTGTGTTCTTGACTGGTAAATTGCATTAAATTTCAAGTAAGTTACATAAAGCTCTTTCTATTATAATTCTTCTGATTTGTTTTTGACAAAAAATGACATCTACAAGAATGTGTCTGTTCATAGGAGCTGCACCAAATTGCCACCTATTATGCGTATAAATCTAAGCTAGACTGGGGATAAAACAGTTTGGATCTTCAAGAGGAATAGGAGGATGCTGGAAAGTAGAAGGGCTATACACGAATGTACTTATCTGGGTTTTACTTTTAGTCGTGGACTTAAAAGTACCAAAAAATATTAGCGTTGATTATGCAATACATAGCTTATCCTAGTCATGTTATTTGCTTGCTGCATCCTTGATTTTTGCTTTCTGTGTTAATTTTGTAAATGAATGTTGTACTATGTTTAGCTGGGACCTTCAGTAGGATCTTTTAAGCTCTCTAATCTATTTATTTTCCTACAACCTTACCTAAGGGAAATCTTAATTGACATATCTATATGAATGACTCAACAAAGTGCTAGCTAAATCACATTCCACAGGTTGCCTTGGACTTAATTCTCACAGTACTCGACTCTGTAACCAAAACAGCTATTAAGGTACCTTGCAAAAGCAAAGTTCCTGCAAATCCTGTGTATCTTGGCTAGATTTTGAGGACAATGAGTCCTTTCACTAATAAGTCTATCTGGTATCTTAATTGGTAAGTAAATGAATAAAAGCTGTGTTTATTGCTGTGTAATTGACTGGTTTGTTTTCCCTGCTATCATTGATTTATTTTGGAGAGGGGGAGGGGACAAGTCTTTGAATGAATTTATATCTCCCTTACAATTGAAAAGTCATCTGTTTTTAGGAATTGGACCTCCTATCTGCATATTTCCTCAAAATGGAGGCCAAAAGTACATAAAACTGGAAACATCATAATAAGGTCAAATGTGGTGTGATAATGTTTCTCTAAATTGTTCAAATTAGCCAGCGATGTACCTAAGTTATTTATCATCAAAAAGCCAGGAACATGTCCTGTATCTTGAAATGTTTTTAAAAATTTGCCTTGTGCTAATGCAAACACTTGTTGCATTTGGTCCAAATTTTGGGAAGTTATTAATTGCTAGCAAATCTGGTTGCTCTAGGGCTGTATTCACATCAGGGGCTAAACGTAAACAATAGGAACAGCAGCATCCTAAGTGGCTGATTTTTTATTTATTTTTTTCCAAACAATGATTTTGTTATGGAGTACTGTCCCTGCTTCTAATAAATTACACTCATTTCTTGCCCAATGCCTATAGCACATGAGAGAGTATCACTGTCAAGGCTTGTTGTAATATCCAGCTAGTTGCCCCCAGCTAGTCAACAGAGCAAAGTAGTTTGCAAATGAAGAACATTTGTCTGAATGACATATTTCTGAATGAGAATTGTTTTATTTTGCAGAGAGTTCGGCCGCTGGAAAGTGAACAATCTTGCTGTTGAAAGAAGAAATTTCCTTGGCTCCCCACTGCCACTTGCCCCTGAATTCTTTCGTAACATAAGGCTACTTGGACGCCGCCCGACCCTTCAACAGATCACAGAAAACCTTATCAAGAAATATGGGACACATTTCCTACTATCAGCTACCTTGGGAGGTAAATTTAATGCTTGGAAATATTGTGCATGAGTTTGGCATGACTGAACTAAAACTGGTCACAACTGATTTCTCTGTAAAACTGTTGTGGTCCGTTCTCAGACCAGCTGGTCTGAGCAACTCTCACTGGGCTAGACTTTAAAGCATGGGAGCAGCTTTTGACTACAAACCTCTTGTCTCCTTCTTCTGCTGATGTTAAATTTTGCTTTATTGATTCTGTACAAACAATTTTAGGGACAAAAAGATAAGAAATCCTGTTGCTAAGACTGAAGTACTTTTCCTGACTTTCTGGAGTGAGTGCTTCTGGTCTTTTGGGGATGTTTCTCTGCACTAAGAGGCCATTGAGGAGAATAACTTTTTTTTTCTATAAGAGGTCCTTATAAAAATTTACATTATAACAGATTACAGAAGTATCTGGGTCCATTACAGTACCACAGAGATGAAGCAAGAAAACCAGTAACAATTATATCCAAAAAATCTTTTCAGCTAGGAGACTTTTAAACTACTTTGACTGCTGGGATGTCCCTATATTGTCACTCCACCATTTTTAGGATTAGTCTCCACTTAACCAGTGGGACTAAAAGTTTCAAAATGAGATGATGATTCTTTGCCATGTGATTCTTATTAACGTAACGGAATCTGCATGCTTAAATCCCCACAGACTAATTTGGAAAGGGTATCCTGATGTATAATTGGGATCCGGTCACCAAACGGATTGAAGAAACCAGGTGAAGAGACCTAATGTTTAAGAGAGAGCTTAAATTGTTCTGAATGAAAGATAATTAGTGCCTGCAATTACCCATCTAGGCACTACAAAATGAACTGACATTTTAGAAACGCGGTTTTATCCCTCAGTGGGTGATTATATTAAAGATAAACCTGGTGATTGAGTATCCTTCCAGCAGGACAGTCTTGTCAAAATCCTTTATTCACCTGAGGAATGGTTCTCTTTAATACATTTTATAACTGAATTCTAACCATATATTAAGGAAATGACAGCCTTCCTATTCTCTTTTGGCTGATATGTGAAATCTATAACAATTGAAATTGCTCACAGTAGCGCCATTTTGGAAAAGACCATTCTAGAAACAATGTGAATTTCTGTCTTACGGTAGTTATTTAAAATAATAAAGAACCAATTCCTACCATTATTTTTGTGAACTAGTGCTTCTATGGCAAATCCTTCACCATTACAATTTTAATAACAAATTATATGTGATGACCAGCAATTTTGAGTAAAATTCCCATAATTTCTTTTAATTACTCTGTTTATTTCTTCTATGCAAAAAAATATGCTTTTCATGAATGACCATGTATTTTCTTGTGTATACAGCACATAGCACATCTGAACAGTAAACTTCACTGCAGAAGAGAAAGAAAACATTTCTTAAAAATTAAAGCACAATAATTAAAGGTTTGGCTGCAGCATGTACCCTAATGCAAGGGTTATTCAGTGATAAAAATTATTTTTTAGGACTATTAGTTATTTGCTTATTATTAACTAACATAACTTTCAGTACTAACAGCCATATGATGAAATTCATTTTCAGGTTGAAATTGGACCTGACAACTTGGGGGAAATAGTCTAACACAGGCATAGTTCTCTTTAAGAGTACAAAGCACCAATATCACACTGAACACAAAAGAGCTACAGACTTGACACCTTTTAGGAAGCATGGTCCTAAGTAAAACCTAAAACTTAAGGGTAGTTCTTTTGAAAACATTTGAAAATTGTAGCTTAAACATTCAATATTCTCCCCAAAGCTCCAGGATTTGCTGCAAAGAAAATGGGATAGGGTGCCCTTTTCTCATCCCTCTTCAGACCCCCTCACAAAGCCTTAAATTCAGTAGCTGCCACATACTTGCAAAAATTTCCCACTCACAGGGAAGCAGTGTTGACTTCTGGGCTCTGTCAATGCTTAATGAAGTCAAAGGGAGTTTTTGTATTAACTTTGATGTATTTTGATTTAGGTCCCAAGCCTCAATTTTTAGGCATGATTTCAGGCACACATGCTGCCTTCCATTATCATTGGATGGGCGCTGAATACTTTGAAAAATTAGATCAATTAAAATAATTACAAGGAATTAGTAATTTCTAAGAATGCTTTCATGAGGTAGCTAATAACCCTATACTTTCCTCTGTGTGTTAGTTTTCATTTTTGGGCTAGATTAAATGGGGATTCCCACAGATGCTTGTCCACACGTTATTAACATGAAATTAGATTTTTTGCTTTCAATAATGTACTTGTACTTTAATTACAAATTTTTTTATTCTGAAACCTTTGTCACTTGTGTAGCTCCTTAAAAGCAGAAGACCAAACTGGGTGTGCATTTATTTAATGAATACCCAATCATCTGTATTCGTGGACATAAAGGAAAGCTTGGCAAATGAGCGATCCTGTGGTAAGGTTTGTCTGCTTCTGTGACCTTTTTGCTTTCATGAATATCCCTTTTTCACCACAAAGGGAACTCTTGCACATGGTTGTTTGTGATACATTCCCAAGTCTTTCTTCACAAATACAGAAATATACTTCTCAAGGGCATTCTGAAATGAGAACTTAGGGAAGTTCTATTTTTCTTGCTGCCACAAGATAATGTGGAAAATGACATTTCTCACTGCTTCTGTTTCTTATGGAATTTTATCTTCTTGTGACATAAGCCAAATGTCTATATCGAGCAGCTTCAAGCTGCATGATAGGACCCTATGTAATCCAAGGTTTGCTGTGCTTGATTGAGCAGTGTGTTCACGGATGAGCTCATGTGCCTGTGCGCAGGAGTAACTTCTGCTTCTGTTATTCACTCAAACCACTGAAATCACACCATATTCCTAGCATTAATTTATATACTTTTTGAACCTGTGCACTTTCATCAACATCTGCTTAAGTTTGGGAAAACGACCTGATAAATCCCTAATGGCACATTCTATGATCCATACATGAATAGATTTTCCACTAGAGCTAAACTATTTTTTATAACAAAGGCATAATATATATATTTTTAAATTTTTACTATAACATGTTACAGCTCTAGTAGCTGAGGTATTCTATTTAATCAGATGCTTCTGAGGAGTTCATAGGCCAAAGACCATTATGCCTTTGTAAGACATGTACATGTGTATGAAAATGGAGCTCTAAATAGGTAACTGTGGATGATGCTCAGATATATCTGCCTTTGAGTGTTACCATTTTATTAATGGTTTCTCACTTTCTGACATGAAGTGATGAGAACTGTTTGAATCACTGTTTTTTCCTACCACTACCCAGTCTACAGATGAAAATATGAAACATCAAGGCTTATTATCCTTTCATTATTACAAAGATGTGGGTACAGGAAAACAATCTCAATAATTGAGGCAGAAATTAGCACTAAGTATTTAAATCATATGAATATATATTATTATGTATAACAAAATATATTTAATCCTTCAATAAATTTTTATATTTAGTTACAGTTGTTACAGCATTATGCCAATTCTCCATGTCAATAATGGAGATTTGTGTTTTTTATTTAAATAATTCATGAAGGTATTCTTAAGATGCATATAAAATTAATTTCTAATTTCTGAATCATAGAATGGTTTGGGTTGGAAGGGACCTTAAAGATCATCTAGTTCTGATCCCCTGCCACGGGCAGGGACACCCTCCACTAGACTAGGTTGCTCAAAGCCCCATCCAACCTGGCCTTGAACACTTCCAGGGATGGGGCATCCACAACTTCCCTGGGCAACCTGTGCCAGTGTCTCACCACCCTCACAGTAAACAAATTCTTCCTAATATCTAATCTAAATCAACCCTCTTCCAGTTTAAAACCATTACCCCTTGTCCTATCGCTACACTCCCTGATAAAAAGTCCTTCTCCATCTTTCCTGTAGGCCCCCTTTAGGTACTAGAAGGCCACTATAAGGTCTCCTCTGAGCCTTCTCTTCTCCCGGCTGAACAACCCTGACTGTCTCAGCCTGTCTTCATGGGTGAGATTCTCCAGCCCTCTGATCATCGTTGTGGGTCTCCTCTGGACTCGGTCCAACAGATCCATGTCTTTCTTCTGTTGGGGGCCCCAGAGCCGGATGCAGGTGGGGTCTCATGAGGAGTAGAGGGGCAGAATCACCTCCCTCGACGTGCTGGCCATGCTTCTTTCGATGCAGCCCAGGATACAATGACATTTATAAACTCTTGTTTAAGAGTCTTATATTTAAATGGCCATGGATTGGTTCGGAGTCTACGTAAATTTCTATATACCTATTTTACTTCATACTTTTATTTTTTGAAAAGCAGAGTGTAGAATGTTTTTCTCAACTCAGAAATGTAACTCATAAATACATATCCTGGAAAATATGTTCATATAAACCTAGAAAGAATGAAATCTATAGGCTAAGGTGTAAGCTTGGAAATTCCAGGGCTTGCGGGGACATTAGTATATATTGTTCCAAGTTCCATCTATAGGGTGAATGTCAGTCTCCTGCCCCCTATGAATATGCCAGTGACAGCAGCTACATGGTAATAAAGCGTCAGCGTAGTGACTCATCTAATTTCTTGAACCAATCCTGTGGTGTTGTTTTGTGAGCATTACCAGATGTTTTTATGCTTTTTCTTTTAAACCTGAGAAAGTGAAGTTAACTGACTCTTGAATTTAGTGAAGTAGAGAGAATACTGCTTTCAGAGCTTGCAGAAAGCACAGCTGTGTGGATCTGATGCTGAATAATCATGTTTTCTTAGTATTCACTGTCATTAATCCTTTTCAGTTCTTAAAATTCATAAACTTGAATAGTTTTCTCAATCACATTTGCTTTTTAGCTAATGCTTGGATGTTGTCTAGCCTATTTCATGGTGGCAGACTGTAACCAGTAAAAACAAGATTCATCCATGTTTCAAATGTGACAGAAAAGTCTCTTTTGGCGTGGGTATAATTTTCTCTAAATTAACTTAAGCCTCAAATTGTCTTCCACAACTTAAATATGAGTCCGTAATGTTACTTTACAACCCCCCAAGTTCTGGGGGTGAACAACTCTGCAGTGACATGGATGCCTGTGTGCCAACATATGGGGGAGCTCTCTGTTTTTTAATCCACTTTTTCTAGCAAGTGCTAAATCAGCTCTGATAGATGAAAAACTTTCAGACTCTGTAGGATGTCTTTTGAAAAGCAAATATTTTTGAAACCTACCTGATTGCACCCAGTATTATCATGGTGCCTGAGAATACCAGTGATGAACTAGGACCTGATTGTTTGAGATGCCATACAAACACAACACAGAGATTTTCAAGGAGAGCTTCCTTTATGTTTACACCAAAGGCCCCATCACTCCAGCTGCATGCCTTCACTCAACCTTGGGAGATGTAATCTGATGTGATGTGAGTCAAAGTCAACGTTCAAATTCATTTCAACCTGGTTGCAGAGCATGAAAAACAAAATATATCTGTCAGGGACTGGGGACAGAGACTGCAGGGCTGGGGATGTTAGGTTATCCCGCCTGCCAAAATGCACCCACTGGCAACTGGCACAGCAAGCAGGACTAGGATAATAGGACGATGTGGTAACTATGAGGGGGTTCAAAGGTTATTTTCCTGATATTTTCTAATTAAAACAAAACAATGCAACATACAACACTGTCCTTTTTCAAGCTATTTTTTTTAAATGGGAGTTTTTATTGCAGTTCTGCTCTCCTGCACCTGGAGAACAAATATTTTTGATGGGAGAAAAATAAAAAAAACTCTGTTTTAATAATAAAACTTCACAGAATTCTGTTGAAATAGAAACAGCCTCACCATCTCTGCTAATAAATAATACAGATCAATCAAAAGAGTTTGCACCAGAGCAAGGTGGGGTGGTATACTGGTTAATGAAACACAAAGAACGTCATTTTTTTTTCCTGTACTTTCCAGAGATTTCCTGCAACATTAAGGGCTTCTTGTCTTTTACCTTACAATTCATTGTAAGATATTTTCAGTGGAAAGTGGGTTGAGATTGCAAAAGTGACTTTAATCTAAATATACTAGCTAAGACCTCTGGAAAAGAGGAAAAAAATGGAAAGAAATCTCCTAGTGAAATTTTGCACCTTGTTTGAGGACCCTGAACTAGTAACTGATACAGCATTTACCTCTGTGTTGTCTTCCCTGACACAACTGTGTCTTTATCGCTCCACAAACGACTGCACAAAGCCCAGGGCCCCTGGTTCAAATCTCAGCCCACTCCATTGCTTTTCATTTCAGAAACATCTTTCATACTAGCTAGAGTCACAAGGCAGGTTTTGAAAAGGCAGGTTTTATTGCAGAGGCATAATTGATTTCCAGCAATGTTGGAACCTAGACTGGGTTTTGATGGCAAATATCTCTCAAAGTACAATCGTTAGACTTTGCTGTGCTTTCCCAGTTCTCTACTCATGGCAGTTGGTGTGGATGCAGCATGGTGTGTATGCAGCATGGTGTGAATAATGGCCCACCTGGCCACAGGACCAGCACCACCTCGCATCAGGGTGCACAAGTCCGCACTAATGTAACATGCTCACACCTGCCGTACCAAACAACCCTGATCTGCTTTGCAGGAGGTTTTGGCATCAGTTAAATAAAATATGAACCTATGTCCACTCATTACAGCAGAAAGATTAGATAACTGGGATGGGGAAATCTTGTTACTTATGGAGTGTGCTTTAATTCCTTGTTCTTTGGAGTTCAGGCAATTAATCCTTCCTTGATGACTGCATGCGCAAGAAAATGACCCATTACAAAATTGTAGGAGGAGCAGTATAAATATAGTGGTGAAAATTGAGGTAGGCTCCAGCTGTAATAGCCAGCTGTCCTGGGCAGCAGCTGTCCCTTCCAGGACAAAATGAACATATTGGACAAGTCTGGCAAGTCTAATTAGGTAAGAGGCTCCAAGATAATTGCTGTTTTGCCTGTGTAAGGCCTGAAGGGCCTGACTGTCCGCTTAATTTGTAAGAGATTGGAAAACACTGTAAGGTACACTGACTAACATGAACGCACTCCTCTTTCTCCAAACACAAATGAATTTTGCAAGTTGAGGTAGCTGCATGTCCAATTTGTCAACAGATGTGGTCTCCTTCACTGAGGTATGCATTCTTCATTTAGCATTGCTCACCACCAAGATTATCTCCCTTTAAAGATGATGTCATGTTTTCATCCTACATATAATCTCTCTACAGCTATATTTTTTGGCATGTAAACACATCCAAAGCTGGCATCCCATCTTCTGAATGGGCAAAATGCCACTGTAGCAGATGGGTGAGCAATGAAACTAGCACAAGTGGCAGTCAGGGTAGCTTCCTTTCCAGGAACAAGGAGATGGCATTCAGTGGAGTTGTTCAGCACCTAAAATACAGGTATAATGATATTATTCATTGATTCTTGAGATTAATGTTAATGAATGCAAATTATCAAACACAGGCTCAGTAAGTGAGAAAAATTTTTTTGTAGTTACTTCAGACGTAAATTGCACAGAAGAAAATACTGAGTCAATAAATCACTTTTAAAATACATTTTCTTAAGTAAAGAGTTTTGCCTAAACACATTACTAAATGAATTAATTCTTGCTTAGCCTGAAATGTGGGGAAAACATATCCATGAAATAAACAATAAACATGAAAAAATCCTTACAATTTTAACAGTATCAGTAGGCCTGATTTGAAATGGCTCTTAAGAACGCTCTCAGTCAAACAAATTAAATTTTGTTTTGGTTTTCTTTTCAATAATCCTGCAGGAATTAAAATTTCTAAATTCAAGAGTATTTCTCCATGTCTCTTAAAGGGAAAAGAAGTGAGAAAACCACAACATAAAATGCTGGATCTTCTCTTTGCTTTCAGAAAAGCACCTCTAATTTGAAAGTTAGGGAAGTGTTATTTATGTTTCCCTTTTTTTAAAGAAACTGATTATAATTCTAATTACATATTTTTATACTTTTCAGTTATATAAATTAAGACACCTGTTGTATCAGGTTTCAGGCATCTTAGCATTGCTGAATTGATTAGAAAGCACAGGATTGCTTACAACAAAATGTAATAAGGTATCTTTTCTGAAATCAGATATGATACGTGTTTTAAAGAAAAGGAAACAAAAAAAAGTCTCACATATTATGCTGGTTTCATTTTCTTATTTTCCTGACATTAAATACTAAAAAAATGAGGGTATTAAGCAACCTTGGAAATAAAGACATTTTATACACAATTTAAATTAAATGTCTACAGAATATCTCTATATTTTTGGTAAATAAAAGTTATCATAGCAGAATTATCACCAGTGTCATTGCATTTTAGGCATAGATGACTCCTATTTTATAGTTGCTATTCATACAAAGCACCAAAAAAAGAGAATAAATACCTAGAATAGTATCTGTTGCCCACATGCTTTGGCACTGAAGTATCTGCATCTGCTACCAGGAAGGGATATTAGGCAACAGCTAGGGAAAACTTCAGCTTGCCACCTTATTTCTGGCAAGATGAGATTTGCCGAAGATGTCGCTGATGAATGCTGTGGTTTCTGTTTTCCTGCTCAGGAGAGGAGTCACTCACAATTTTTGTGGACAAACGGAAGCTAAGCAAGAGGTCAGAGGGAAGTGATCCCAGCATGAACAGCTCTGCGGTGACTCTGGAGACGCTGCACCAGCTTGCAGCCTCCTACTTCATTGACAGGGACAGCACACTGCGCAGACTCCACCACATCCAGATTGCCTCCACCGCCATAAAGGTAGGGGAAGGACAAACCTGCAGATATGGTTCCAGATTCAGTAACTGTTTCACAGGAGAAATATGTTTTGATTAGTAAAAAAAGATTTGTTATCAAAACAATAATTGTTGTTCTTTTCCACCTGAATCAAAGCATTAAATTGATAATGAAGATTCTACTTTAGAAGAGGGTCTAACACACTAAAGATATTACTCTTGATGAGTGATACATAATTTGAATGATACAGATAAACCTTATAGAAGTCTTCAGTCATCGAGAAAATCTCCTCTAAATGTATGCTCAGCAACTGCATTTACAGTCAGACTTATATCTGTGTACAAGTGCATACAGTTCCTTCATACCTCCTTTCTTTTTCTTTTTTCTTTCTTTGTTTTTTTTTTTTTCCCCCCCCCCCCCCGCCCCAAACATCATTTATTGTACTCCTGTGACTGAAACTGACCTCTTGGTTATGCAGTTTTGTGGAGGCACATCTTATTTTCTATTAGGATCTTCTTTTAGTACAGTTTGTCAGTCAAAGCATCCTGCCTACTGACTGCTGTAAGTCACTTATAGCCATGGAGAATGCTTGGCTAAGATCAGTGCCTTGGCAGGCAACATATATAAACAACAAATATAAAGCAACAACTGTTCTTTTGAGCAACTCTCTAGCCTTATGTTGGTTATTTGGAAGAACATCTCTCAGTCCACTTCTAGCACCAAAGAGCATATAAAATTTTAACTTTCAGTTGAATATGCATTAATTACGAAGCTTTTAATATAAGATGTGATTTAGAATCCATTCTGCACATGGAATGTTTCCACTGGTAACTAAGGCTTCATTAAAGACCGTCTGAAGCCAATCTGCAGTTTCTAACTACCTCAGCTGTTACTCAAGTAAATGTAATTTTACCTCCTTGGGAGCGCCAGGGACTTTACAGTGAGAAGGATACAACTGCAATTTGTGGCTCTGCAGCACCTGTTCACTTCAGGTGCTGGTATATGGAGGTTATTCCTCTTGTCCCATCCATCATGGGCTGATAATTCCAGCTCAGAGCTGGTCATCCGCAGGTGCAGGATGGCATTTGGCTGTTCAGGCAGCACAGCTGAAAATGCAGCAGAACCAACACAGAGTCCAATCTCATCTGAGAGCTGCCCGTTGGATCGCACAGTATTGCTGTAGACAACTGTAGTACCCATCCCTCTGATCTGACTGGTCTTCGTAATCTTTGTTTAATACGTAGATCTACATCAACCTTTAAAACCAGGCTCCTTCTGTCAAGGAACATGCAAAACTTTCCTTCTGTGTTAAGATTGATGGCTGAAACCAGTGGTAACTGCAGTGGTAGAACATAGAAATGTAGAGACAAAACAGTGTCTGAAGGAAATTTCTCCTTTCTATTCACTGATATTTTTTTGACACGTTTGTGTCATAATGCAAAATTCAATCCTTCCTGCTAACAATTTATGTAATGAAACTTGCAAAAACCACAAAATGACTAATTTTTCTCTCCACCCTCTCACTGTTCATGAGATGGATACAAATGCAAGCTGTAGTCCACCAGCAAATCTGATTTTGTTAACTGACTGCAGAGAGTCTCTAGAAAATGGTTCTCGCATCAGATGCAACAGTGCTGATACGTGAAACCCTCACTTTTTACCTTGCTTTCATTGAGAGAGGGGGAGCATTTGCATTACAAATTTCTATTGTCAGAACACTTAACTGAACAAAAATTCTGTTTCTGTTCAAAACTAGGAACACAAAAGCAGCCAGGGAAGGCATTTTTTTTGTTCTCTCCTCACACAGTTTTTTGAAAAACTGCTGGGTTTGAATTGGAAAACCATCAAATAAAGTACCAGACCCATCGTGTAAATGACATAATTTCAAGATTATTTATTAAAACACATGTACTGACATCCAAGTTAGACCACAGGCTTCCTGTACAGCTGCAGAACTAGACCTCTGTGTTCCAGCTGATAGATCAGCTTAAAGGCTGATTCAGGAGAATTGACATCTTGGAGGACCTGAGGTCCAGGCTGGCCATCAGCCAGCTCTGTGCCTTACCCTCCTGGGCTGCTCTGGGGAGGAGAGTGAACCCAGCGCTTTTTTGCACTGTAAACCACTGGGCAGCTTTTTAAGTCACAGCACCTTCTGTGTCTGGCTTGCTCACCACAGCTCTACTCAAAGCCTTCTTCTGCATGAGAGATCAAACTGGGCATTTGCAAAGGGAGTCCAAGAAAAGCTCTCTCAGCTTACCATAACTCCCTTCTGACAAGCATCAAAGAAATCCTATATAAAGGTATTGGAACAGTTTTAGAAATCTCTGAAATTCGGAATATATATTAGAAGTTTTCCAAGCAATACACAACCATTTCTTGATTGCTGAACAGTTAAAAAAAAATAATCATCTTCAGAATCTATTTAGCATTTGATACTATCATTTTTTATTCACTCTCAGATAGCAATTCTGTGTCTTAAAACACAATTTGCATGTACGTACATCTTCATTTCATTGAAAAGAAAAGAAAAGGGATAGTTATCTTTTGAACAGTTTTTTCCACTTCCCTTTTTGCCAGTCATTTTTTTTTACATTTTGGATGGCTTTTTAATATGCAGTATACCACACTCTACCATACTAGCAGAGTTGTTTGTATTTCAGGGAGAACTGAGAGTATTAAGAATATTTCATATGACTCATACTCCTACTATGAAGAAATTAACTATCCTTTTGGGAATGCATATCTGAATAAAACAAAAAAAAATTATTTGGAACAGGCAAGACTTAAAGCACAAATCAAAAGACATGATATTTGCAGATAAATCATAATACCTCAGTGCACAAATAAGCTCTGCCACAAAGGTGTTCCTGGAGTTTGGGACTTTGAAATGAACAGAAATCATTTGATAATATTTGCTTATTGGTTTATTTGTTTGTTTTTCACAGTTCCTGTGACTATGGGCAATCTGAAACTGCAGTAGTAGTTAGAAACAACTTTGCACAACTGTTTGCACAACCATGTATTAGCTGTTTGCGGTGTTCCGAGATGGCTATCTTGATGGCTGTGACACCCCTAAAAATATTATTTGTGAAGAGAGATTAAAAATATGTTTTCCTTCCTTCAAAAACACCAGCAAACAAACAAAGCCAATATTTTCCATTCCTTTTAGTTTCAAAATAAGTATAAGCCTTCATTTCCGGGTTAGGTTAGATCACTCCTCACCTCTTTATTTCTATAATTGTCCCTGCAAAAAATGCACGTTTTCTCTTAAAAAGCAAAAGGATAATACTTATAAACAACATGATGTATCTCCTAAACAAGTTACTGTATTAATTTAGTGTCCTTTCTTGTGATTTTTCTTTTCTTCTGATTTATCTCTTTTAGTCTATCTATCTCCTTTAGGGAGGGAGAAATTTTCTTTTTGGAAATTGTAAATTGGTAACACATCAATAAGGTTTAATGATCATTTAGCAACAAAAATATAGTATTAACATTATGGGAAGAAATATTATCTCATCTACAGGAGCATGAAACAGTAAAAACATGCAGTAGTAAAGAGGGTCTTGAAGCTACCTTAAAAGCAGCACCAAGAATGGTACAGGGAAGAGGATAAGCATTTAACAGAGCTATAGCAGTGCTCAGTAATATGCTAGGATAGCGATGAGTACCTCACTCATTCACAAACTACCAACTATGTCTAGGATTGGCCAATCAGATCCTAATGTTTCCAGCTTCTTCTTCTAGTGGTTCCTTAATATATTGTCTAAGTTCTTTACAGATGGGAGGTGAAGAGGGATCCATTGAGTCTCTTGAGTTACAGAGCCAACAATAGACTGAGTATTAGGTGAGAATGATCAAGCTCAGTCTTCTGGGGAAAAAAAAATTACCAGCAATAAATACCTGTTTTCCTAAATTCTAAGAATTTCTCTTTGAAAATACACAACATAATGAACACATAATCAACACATAATGAAACATTTTTCTCCCTTATTAAATTAAAGCAATTCACAATTCTTATATTAATTAAAACAGTTAAAAATTCTTATATTCTTAATTCAAATTCCTCAAGATATGTGATAGTGGTTATGTCCCAGAGAAAGGAAAGGATTAAGAAGGGAGAAGTGAGAATTAACATTAAAGTCTTCATGTTAAATTCTTATTTATCTAGTGAAAAACAATACCATTCAGAGCAAAATCTGTTAATGTACAACATGAGGAATGGAGCGGAAGAGATAAATTTGATGAATCAAGTTTGTTAATAATTTTTTTTTTTTAATCAAGTTCGTTAGTTGTGACATAATTATCTTAAAAAATAACATGAACACAACTGATTGAAGCTTTGCATTAATCACATAGACAATACATTGTTTATTCCACATTAAAAAAGGTAAAATCACCACATCACAACATTTTCTGACTGAAAATCAAATGTCCATGGGAGCTACCCAGAGCCTATATCAATATTTAACTTATTAAAAAGTCCCTGATACATATATTCTTTCAATATTATTTTAATGTGTGCATTTTAATGTAAGTAGTTAGACTCATATGCTAAATCAACAGTTTGCAGCCTCAAGGGCCTCACTGGAAACTCACCAAGTGCCTGAGGGCCACATCCAATTTACATATACATTTACATGAATATACATCCTGTTGTGTTTGAGATATTACAGATCCAACATTACTTCCTTTGCATGCTCATTTTAGAAGCTTTTGCCTATGAAAATTTATCGTCAGATGCAATAATGGCTGTTAGCTCTCCCTATTAACATCCCTATTAGGATGATGGGGTATGCTCTCCTCTTGTTTAATAAAATCCTGTACAGTTGTGGAAGCAGCATATGAATGAAGTCAGCAAATGTTTTACTTTCCCTGTGTAGTATCTTTAATGGGCAATATTCTCAACTCTTCCGACTGCATTTTTCTCGCTTCTGCACAGACATGCTAATGTGCACTTATTGAAGATCTAACCATAGGTGGAGGCTCAGGGGAATGTGAAATGACTTGAGACCTAGGACTATGGAATGCCCGTAATCCATATGACTGATCTCTTTCCTTCCTCGATTGATGGATGGTGTAAACAATACATGAAAGTCATGAGTTACTGTGTATCTACTGTGATTCTGGCAACATGTCCTGTCTGTGCCCACTGGAAGAATGACATTGGTGTACTACCCTGAGGTCATGCATCCATACTCCTAACAGCTAATTAGGAGACTTTTTAAATGGTGGGTAGATGGGAGAGGGCTGTGCATAGTATGTCTCAATTTCATTCTGATTTCCAAGTCTAACGCAGCTGGGAAACAGCAGTATGTTCCTACTCAACTCTCGTGAGACCCCACCTGGAGTACTGCATCCAGCTCTGGAGTCCCCAACATAAGAAGGACATGGACCTGCTGGAGCGTGTCCAGAGGAGAGCCACGAGGATGATCCAAGGGCTGGAGCACCTCTCCTATGAGGAGAGGCTGAAAGAGTTGGGGCTGTTCAGCCTGGAGAAGAGAAGGCTCTGGGGAGATCTTGCAGCCTTCCAGTACCTAAAGGGGGCCTACAGGAGAGCTGGGGAAGGACTTTTTACAAGGGCACGTAGTGATAGGATGAGGGGGAAAGGCTTCAAACTGGAAGAGGGCAGGTTTAGATTGAACATTAGGAAGAAGTTTTTCACTTTGAGGGTGGTGAGGCACTGGAACAGGTTGCCCAGAGAGGTTGTTGAGGCCCCATCCCTGGAGGTGTTCAAGGCCAGGCTGGACGTGGCCTTGGGCAACTTGGTCTAGTGGGAGGTGTCCCTGCCTATGGCAGGGGGGTCAGAACTTGATGATCTTCAAGGTCCTTTCCAACCTAAACCATTCTATGATTCTATGAAATGACCTCAATTCCTGTTTGCTAGAAGCTGTAACTCCACCACTGTCACTAATGACCTTTTGCACAAAGTCCAAACAATTGTGCAGAACACATAAGAAACACATTGGTCGCACGGTAAGTTAAATATTATTGAATACTCTCACTGCATTCTGCAAAAGGATAAACACAGTTATGTTAGGCAAGCATAACATTGTCATTTAATAAAATGAGGTTGTTACAGTAGCTGTCTTTTGGAGGATATCTTCTTCCGTTCCAGAACACATTTTCTTTCAATGGAGCTGGGGCAGATGAATACAGTGTAGGTGTTATCTTAGGGTCCAAACAGCTGTGGGACAGCCACAGTACAACAAAAGAGCAGGAGGCAACCAAAGAACAGATGCATAAATTGAATTTTCCACCAGCTATTTACAGCTGGATTACAGCCCATTTATTCCATCTGAGTGAGAAAGAATAAACATCCCTGAAAATGTGCCCTCTAATTTCAATTACATTTTATTGTGCAATTTGCTTTTTTCTTCCCTGAAAATACTTTTCTTACTATGGCAGATTTAAGCACTTTTGTTGTCTCGGAAAACTTTAGATTAAAATAGTTTCTAAGAACAGGGATCTATTGTGATGGTAAATACATCTTATTATCTATAACTAGCCCATGAATGACTCATGGTGGGTTGTTACAGAGGATACTTAAGTGTAATGAAATTAGTTTCTCACTTCAAACTCAGACTGAAATCCAGACCATTTTTTTGTTTCTTTGTTTTGTCTTAAAAAGCTTCCTTGTTTTATTTTTTTCTTTCATACCTCATACTTGAATGTTTTTTTTCTGTGTATTCAAGTAATTGCTGTAATCAAAAGTAGGAATGTTGAAATATTAGAAAGGCTTGTGCTTTTGTCAGACTTCAGGCAAATTCTAAATGTACATAGTTTTCACAGTTTTGTATAAACAGCCAAATTTATGAAGTTTTGAAATCGAGATCTTAAACCCTACCTTCTTTTCCTCACTTTCCCCATTCAGTTTGTGGACAGGATTTAAGACTGTAGAGCTGAGAAACCTTGTAAATGACCAAAACTTGTGAAGTTCAAAATATTGTGCCCAAGCTTTAAGTTGTAAAACCACATTTAGAAATATTGGGCTGGGAAGACCTGTAATATCAAGTATTTGTTAACTCCACTGAAGAAATTAAGCAGTAAATGTAAGTTTAATTAAACAAACCTGGGGATCTAAAAGCCAGAAATTATTTCCCCATCGTGTAGGTATAGTAACATTACCTAAGCATGTCAAGGAAAAACCACAGTACAGATTTTCAAGGACAAGTATTGTTCAGGTCCATTATGAGATGAAAATGCCAGAAAACTCAGCAATGTACCCTTGCAGCTCAGAAAGCCAACCATATCTTGGGCTGCATCAAAGGAAGCATGGCTAGCACGTCGAGGGAGGTGATTCTGCCCCTCTACTCCTCTCTTGTGAGACCACACCTGGAATATGGCAATCCAGTTCTGGAGCCCTCAACATAAGAAGGACATGTTGGACCGAGTCCAGAGGAGACCCACAACGATGATCAGAGGGCTGGAGCGTCTCACCGATGAAGACAGGCTGAGACAGTCGGGGTTGTTCAGCCTGGAGAAGAGAAGACTCCGAGGAGACCTTATAGTGGCCTTCCAGTACCTAAAGGGTGCCTACAGGAAAGATGGGGAGGGACTCTTTATCAACAAGCATAGTGATAGGACAAGGGGTAATGGTTTTAATCTGAAAGAGGGTTGATTTAGATTAGATATTAGGAAGAAATTGTTTACTGTGAGGGTGGTGAGACACTGGAACAGGTTGCCCAGAGACGTTGTGGATGCCCCATCCCTGGAAGTGTTCAAGGCCAGGTTGGACGTGGCGTTGGGCAACCTAGTCTAGTGGAGGGTGTCCCTGCCCGTGGCAGGGGATCAGAACTAGATGATCTTTAAGGTCCCTTCCAACTCTAACCATTCTATGTTTCTATGAAATTCCAGGTTCTGCACTACCTTGGGAGATCAGACTGTTTTCATACAAGATCAAAGCTTGAAATTTTTCAAAGAGGGAGTTAAAAAATAAAGTTTTCAGGAAATACATAGAAATTGTTCTCCCAAATATTTGTCTTGATGTGGTAAACTCCCACAAATTTTTTGTAAGAATTGAATACTTTTGCAGGTTCCTTGGAAAATCTCACTCATTATTAAAAGCTTCACAAAATCAGCTCATTATTTATATTGGCTAGGTATGGATTTTTAAATTTAAATTTAGGTCATTATCTAATCTTACCAGAGGAACTGGGACCTGCAGTTAGGTATCTAGCTTCAGTTACATTTTGGGCATCACCTAGCTTCTACGGGTCTTTCAGTAATCTGAATTTAACTGTGGATTTGGATAGACACATTTAGACAGCTGGAATCAAAACGCTGACATTGTGGTCTTTGAGCTTTCCTAAACCATGCCATTAAGCATGGCACAGAGGCTATGTGCTAGTACATGATGTGTTAACATCAATTAAACATGAAACACAGGACGTGACCTGAAAGGTGTACCACAATGCTGTGCACAGATAAATACACTGTATTTGTCAACACAGTTTATTTGGTCAGGAGCAGCCCTGGACTTCCACATCTATATCCCTTTTTTTTCTGAAGCTAGATGAATCTGAGGTAGCTAAGATGTCTCTTTACTATGTTCTGCTGCACAACATAGGATTTATGTTTGCCTCATTATAAAATTGAAATACATGATGGTTTATGCATTTATGTCTGGGAGCTGTTGGAGGTCTTTGGGTCAAATTCACCATAGGTATAATGAAATCTTATGACTGCTATGTGTGGATCATTAACTAATTCTAACAATACACCAAGTGTAAGGGTTAGGGATTTATTTCCATATCTTATTTAACAATTTAAGTTGAGGATATTAAGAACAACCTTGATTCATTTGGATGGTCAAGTTTTAAATATATTGAAACTCCAAGGATGCTTTCCCTAAAAGGTAATGTAGAGGTCAGCTCTTCAGCTGGTGTAAAACAGCACAATTCCTTTGAGAATCTGGCCCTCACTCTATCGGAAAGTGAGAGAAAAGGGGAAAAAAAGGACCAGGAAGTTAATGCAATGATGTATTTTACTAAACACTCTCAGAATGCATACTCAGCAACATAATTGACACAATACATCACAGCAGCTGCAGCATGACACTCATAAAAGGATGTGTTTTAGCAGCCTCTGATACAGACTACACTGTCTCATTATATTTTCAGCAATGCGCACAGAGTAGTAATGAATGCAAGAAGTTATAACATCGCCAGCTAGTTGGTAACACAGCATGAAATTCTTTCAAAGCAACAAAATAACACATAATAGAGACCCTAGGATATGCATTTTGGAAAGACTTTAGAGAAGTATTCTTCACTTTAAAAAAACCCCAAACACAAAACAACAACAAAAAAGGATAGACCATACAACATGATAGACCATAACAAATTGAAGGACTTTGTTATATCAGTTATGTAGTTTAGTCAAGATAGAAGGGTAAAAAAAGCTCCAAGACTGCCAAACCCTAAGCAGGTTATAAATATAAATACGAAAATGAGAGACCTTAACAACACTCACAAAATGCTTGCCATCACAGTTGTCAAAAACCTATAAACAATTCATACTACAGTTTCTTAAATGTTTCAAATACTTTTTTTCCCTTAAAAAGTGAAACTAAAGTAAATAAACCCAGAAAATAGAGATCCACAATGAACATATTGAACAATGCAGTTAGAGCTCAGCATTCCAGCACTAATTTGGAGGCACTCAGATTTGTATGGATTTTAATTTGGTCTTTATTCTGGCTGTGCAGTGGTTTGTGTATGCATTGAGGAACTTACTTGAGCACACTTAATGTCCTTCACTCTATAATTGACAGCTATGGCCTGTCAGCAGGTCAGAAAATGTCAAGCAAGGACTATAAAATTCACAGAACCTTTCTCTACCTCTGAACCCTAAGAAATATGAGATAGCATGTATCAACAATGTGTATAAACACGCAGGTCATATTAGGAAGAGTATCTCATAGTAACAGAGACTCGGAATCAGAAGAAATAAACTTAGAGTATAATAAAAGCCTGTTGAAAGATTTTGGTGTTCATATTCTTTTTCCCATAGAATTTATACCCATAATACATTTTCACATGTTTTGCTGTTACAGATTATGATTCAAACTGCAATCATCCTCTTCAATCTATTAATTTAATGGTACAAAACACTCCTGAAAGTATCATTTTGTGAGAATCTTTCAGAGGTAACTGATTCTGAGAGGTTCATCATTGCTGTCTTCTGCAGCTCACCATTATTTCTACCTGTAGGGCTTCACAGGGTACTTCAGCAGGATTTCTATTTCTGATAGCAGAACTATAATACAGTCTCTACCAAGATAATGCTTCTAATGCCTATATACGCTGTGGCAGAAGCTGGGTTTAAGAAATGTTTCGTTCTTCATCCAGGAGACTTTTTACAATATCGAGTGATTACTATAGTGTTTTCAGATCTTTAATGTTTGAAAGGTTAGTAGTTTCATCGCTGTTCTACAGAATTTATTGCTGAATCAAGTATCCCAAATACTGTTTTCCCAAATACTGTGTTTCTAATTTTGCATGGTGAGATTCTGACCTTATACAATGAATATACTCCACTGAAGTCAAAGAAGTTTTTCACATGCATATTGTGGGTGAGATTCTCCAGCCCTCTGATCATCTTTGTGGCCCACCTCTGGACTTGCCCCAAGAGGTCCTTCATAAAAGAACTATAGTGTCACAGTTATACTAGCTCATAATATTCCAACAATTACAATTACAATAATTACAATTACAATATTTAATATCCTCTAAATAGAGGATACTGGTATACACACTCCTGCCTAATATGTAGATTTATAAGGAATTTTAATTCCATATTCTCCATGAATACCTAGAGCCTTGAAAATGAAAAAACATTCCATGTTTTTCCTTCAACTTTTGATGAAACCTTTAACGCGTAAAAAGAAGTGATGATGAAACACTGAAGATAATAGAGAAATTTTTTGGTAATATTTTAATCTATTTAAGTAAAATTTATTGTTACTCTGGTTCTTTGTTTGAAATATGACATTCACAGCAGTACTGAGCCATGCATATCATTTTAAGAAATAAATGCCTTATGTTCCTTTAAGCATAGCAGTTTAGATTCTTGGTTAGAGTATAATAATAAAATGTGTGGGTCTGCTTTCCTTTTTTTTTTTTTTAGTTTTTGCAAGAGTTACAAAGCATTATGATTTTAATCTATGTTTGAAAATTTTCATTTAGTCATAAAGACCAATCTATTAAAAATAATCCTGTAGAATAGAGTTGCTATATTGCACAAAGAGAAGGGTTAAGTATCGTACTGCTTTTTCTTGAGGTAAAAGGCAAAGGCATTTCACTTGTTAAACTCCACAGCATCAGGAGGCTACAATGCTAAAAAGACAATAAGGAAATTTGCTTAAGATAATTGAATCAAGTTTATCAACAACTTTGGTGTTGATTTACACTGGGCAGGACCTGTCCTTCTTTTATGAAAATATTGAAAGCTGGAAAGTCTATAGTGTATGATATAAAGAATTATATACTATCACAGTGTGATAGCTTGGAAAGAATTGTGTACTACATACAAGCTAAACTTTTTAATAACTAAAAGGGCATGAAAAAATATACTGTGACATATATGAATTTCAAGCAAACATTTACTTTTGTAAGACCTGTAACTCAAAAAACAACTTGTGTCAGTGTTTTTCACTACCATATCATGAAAGGAGCTTGACACTTAGTTGCCTCTAGAAATTTTCTAAATTATATGGCAGTCTACATGGAAACAAATCAAAATGTGAAGGTAGTAGAGTTCCTTTCAATTCTGAGCAGAACAAAGTCTTTCCGCTTCCATGGGACTCCACAGTACTGATAATAAGCAATACTCTCATTTTTTTCCTCCTTTTTCTTCTGAACTTCCTCTTTGGCTAGATTCTTATGCTTATAGGAACTCTAGCTCTCTCTGCTTTAATTTTGTTTGGTTGAAGAAATGCACTTGCTTTTATGATACATCATTTTTTACCCTAGGTATTGTCTCATCTATGTCAGGTCCAGAAAGACATGAATAAAACAAACCCTTGGACAAGATTCTATATTCTAAATATTTTTTGCAAAAATTATATCAATGCAGGATCCATAATAGGACACATTCATGTATGACATAATGATATTTGATAGGTCTTTCTATTCCCACGAATCAGGATGATGTCAATGATTTTCCAGCTATGCACAACAGTCTGTCTGGATAACATTGCCCCTGGACCCTAATGCTAAGAGCAGTCTTCTGTAAACTAAAAATTCTCTTTTAGTCTAGTTCACAAAATAAGAATATCAAGAATTGCTCAGTTATTAGCCAAAACTTTCCAAAAACCAGTCAGTTTGTTCATTCATGAATCTTTATAGATGGTAAATGAGTTAAGGTCTAACAGCAGAATTTGATGAAACATGCTCAATGCCCTGTGCCAGAGGTATTTTCACCTGTCAAAAACATGGAAATGCCCATGGTTCAAATCCACAATATTCATCTAAATTCAATGTTGGTTTACACTGGGGAGGATCTGATCTTTCTTGATGAAAATATAGGATCTTGGTATGTCTATAGGAATTTTCCATCCAACTGTAATTTCTACTTCTCAAGATGTCTTTTTTGTTTGAATTCTTTGTGTTTCAACTTTGTAATGGCCTTTATTACTGTAAATTTACAGAAAAACTTGAGTATCATTTGATATGTTTGCAGCTATGAGTATTTTTATTATTTAATCAAACTCGGCAAATTTATGAATCCAGTTTCACTTTTGTCCTTTTAAGTAAAACATTGAGCTCTGATTTGAAGTTTCTGCATCCTGATGTGATGTGCAGTTTTGGACAGATAGATACCCTTTCTTTTCTTCTCTATCCCTTTTTGTGCGTTCATTAAAACTTTAAGGGATATAATGAAAATATAGTTTGGTACCTACACCTTCCCAGTTCTCATCCACTAAAGGCAGTTTCTACAATCCTCAGACTTTTGAGTATTTGACATTAAAATTTTCTATATTTAAGGGTGGGTAGAGCCAAAACCATCTCAGTCCTTATGCTACAGGGTTCTTTACTTGACTTGTGCATATTTGACAGGACTTAAGTGTGAAATAAATGGTCCTTTTTTCATTTATTTTGACAGACCAAATCTGAAAGATCAGACAGTATACAGAATGCAACTACCAACTCTCATTTCCAATAACTTTTGACTAAAAAGAGAAACCTGGATTCAGTCCTTCTTTCTGATCTATAGCAGAAAGGCAATACAATTATCTGGAATACAACTGGTCTCAGAGGAAATAAAAGGGGAAATTTATTTTGTTTTGGTAAAAGTGTTAGGAGCTTATGGTTTATTTTTAACCAAACATTTTTCTTTCATATGGTTCTTCACTTGCAAATTTGCTGCTCTCCTCTTGCTTTGCCTTTCCCAATCATTTTTTTTTTTAAATCTAGAATAGTGGTCATTATCACAGCAGCAAGTTTTCTGTAAAAATTGCTGCCTGAAAAGTAATTTTGAATTACATACATATAATTAGTTATTAAAATAATTGTTTGGTTCATAGTAGAGAGTTCTAGCTAGAACTGTGTGAATATTTGTATCTTAATCAAATATACCCACAGGTTTGGTGTATTTACCCTCACTTCGTGCTTACAGGAAGCTGACCTAACATAGAGAGCTAATATCCCAAATAAACTGCCTCCTTTCCTAGTCACTCTTCCCTGGTGCTTCCGCAATTACTTTTGTTTGAAACTAGCCTGTAAACGTTGATGGTTCTGTATTCCAGACTAGCAGCTGGAATAGAAATAGGGAGACTCTGGGAGACGTTTTTTTGCTATGAGTAATTTCCGTATGAAGATTAAGCATGGTAAATAAGGACCAATTTTATTCTTTTCTGACCACTGGGGTTTAAACTGTTGTTGACGTGCCCTGAAATGTTTCCCTAATATTCAGCACTACAGTGAATTCAGAAGTAGTCTGGATGACAGTGAGCCTAAACACTACTAAGATTCCCTACATCTTAGCAGAATATCACAAGTTAAGTCCTCAAAACTGCTTGGATGACATAAAAGCAGTGGCTAATTTATCAAGGTAAGCACCCAGCACTCTTGAATCTTACAATGAGTTCCTGAGTGCTTACATTAGCTTTGATTATGAGCATTGGTCCCTTAAATCACTTAAATGAAAACATCAGTAAACCTCTGTGGTTCAGAATAGATTCAACACTAAATCCTTTGTGCTTTACTGTTCTTTAGCTAATTTGGTATTGATCCTTGATTGGAATTTCAAGTGCAATTGCAGATTAATATTTGAAGATCCTTTTTCCCACACATAACATTTAGCAAGCAACATATACATTTAGTTTAAAAGGTAAGTGCCAGAAATTTGATTTCTGAATCCTAAGTCTGTTATAATTTATATGGTGAACAAATTTGCCAGTCCTATTGGCCTACTTTGATTAAGAATCATGTAATCTGCAGCCATGCACTATGCCTGCTGTACATATTTATTGAAACAAGTTTTGAAATTAGATTCCAGTCTCAGATGATTTTTCTGTGTCTTTTCATAAGTTTGTGGAATTTAAAGGCTGATGATTTGCTTTCAACACAGACGAAACTACATGATAGTAATGGAACAGCATAATCAATCAAAATTATAGAGCAATATAGCTAAACTAGTCATCTAACACCAAGGAAGTATTCATAAGAAATAAAGTTAAGATCTTCAGTATAAATTTGCTTTTCTTTTCTAAAACAAATTCAGCCAAGTGTTTCCCTTTAATTTGAACATCTGATAGGGATGTAATGATTAAATTATAGATCAATTGTAATTGTTAATTCTGTAGGTAGGCCTTCAAATATTCAGGGAAACACGTAAAAATGAGTAGCAGAAAAATAAGAGTTTTGCAAAACTATAAATTGAGAGTTGGCAGTATCAATGAGACAGACAGGGCAAAAGTGTTACAATCATTTACCAGAGGGTATAAATTGGTGGGAAGTAACGAGGATACAACCTAAAAATAAATCCTTAAAAACATATATGTGACCTAGGCAGAGAGCAAGCCAGGAGACATGCACATCATGGACAGTAATGTGATTTCTTTTGAGATGTTAGAATGGCAACCCCATAAGGGGCAGTTTGAATGGAGCAAGGTAAAATAAAGTGGACATGCAAAATGTTCTGCTGCAGATGTTACAGTAAGTGAGGTGCAGAGTGTTAGGAACTGTAGTGCTATGGACAGCAAAAATAAATCAGGAGTTGACCTGAATTCCAGGGAATGAAATCTAAGATATGGAAATAGCTTAAATTATTACATTTTTAGAGACATTTAGAGAATATTGCAACTAAGTTTTAGAATTGCACAGAAATATATAATAATAGGTAGGATCTCAATGGAAGTCTGGTTCTTAATTAATCTGCTCTTGTCACATGGATTTTTGGGCTTAAAGACTTTAAATCCTTTTTATATTATTTTTAGGTCCTAATGTTAACCTTTAACACTTATTTTTTCTTTAGCACAAGTTCTTATTTTTTCTTTTAAAATACAATATATATCTTAGTTTTAAAACTGACCACATTTTACAAGACCACCTGAGGAACCTGGAGGTCCTCAAGTCCATGGAACCTGATGAGAAACATCCGCGGGTCCTGAAGGAACTGGTAGATGAAGTTGCTAAGCCATTATCCATCATATTTGAGAAGTTGTGGTGGTCTCGTGAGGTTCCTGCCGACTGGAAAAGGGGAAACATAACCCCTATTTTCAAAAAGGGAAAAAAGGAAGATCCAGGGAGCTACAGGCTGGTCAGTCTTACCTCTGTGCCTGGCAAGATCATGGAGCAGATCCTCCTGGAAAGTCTGCTAAGGCACATGGAAAAAAATGAGGTGATTGGTAGCAGCCAGCATGGCTTCACCAAGGGCAGATCATGCCTTCTATGAGGGGGTTACAGCGGCAGTGGGCAAGAGAAGAGCAACTGATGTCATCTGCCTGGACTTGTGCAAAGTGTTTGACACTGTCCCACACAATATCCTGGTCTCTAATTTGGAGAGACATGGACTCAACAGATGGACCTTTCAGTGGATAAGGAACTGGCTGGACGGTAGCACACAAATAGTTGTCGTTAACGGCTTGATGTCCAAGTGGAGACCAGTGGCAAGTGGTGTTCCTCAGGCGTCGGTACTGGCACTTGTGCTCTTCAACATCTTTGTTGGTGACATGGACCATGGGATCGAGTGCACCCTCAGCAAGTTTGCCAATGATACCAGGCTGTCTGGTGAGGTAGACACGCTGGAGGGGAGGGATGGCATCCAGAGGCACCTGGACAGGCTGGAGAGGTGGGCCCAAGCCAACCTCATGCAGTTCAACAAGGCCAAATGCAAGGTCCCACATCTGGGTCGGGGCAATCCCAAGCACAAATACAGGCTGGGCGGGAAATGGCTGGAGAGCAGCCCTGAGCAGAAGGACCTGGGCGTGCTGATTGATCAGAGAAGCTCAACACGAGCCAGCAATGTGCAATCGCAGCCCAGAAGGCCAAATGTATCCTGGCCTGCAACAAAAGACCGTGGCCAGCAGGTCAAAGGAGGTGATTCTTCCCCTGTATTCTGCTTTGGTGAGACACCACCTGGAGTACTGCATCCAGCTCTGGAGTCCCCAACATAGGAAGGACAGGGAGCTGTTGGAGTGGGTCCAGAGGAGAGCCACAATGGTGATCCGAGGGCTGGAGCACCTCTCCTATGAGGAGAGGCTGAGAGAGTTGGGGTTGTTCAGCCTGGAGAAGAGAAGGCTCTGGGGAGATCTTATTGCGGCCTTCCAGTACCTAAAGGGGGCCTACAGGAGAGCTGAGGAAGGACTTTTTACTAGGGTATGTAGTGATGGGACAAGGGGGAATGGCTTCAAACTGGAAGAAGGTAGATTTAGATTAGATATCAGGAAGAAATTTTTCACTTTGGGGGTGGTAAGGCACTGGAACAGGTTGCCAGGAGAAGTTGTGGAAGCCCCATCCCTGGAGGTGTTTAAGACCAGGCTGGATGGGGCTTTGAGCAACCTGGTCTAGTGGGAGTTGTCTCTGCCTATGGCAGGAGGGCTGGACCTTGATGATTTTCAAGGTCCCTCCCAACTTAAAGTGTTCTATGATTCTATGACTCTAAAGGTAAAACGTTTCCAAATTACCCGAAGATAATTTTTATATTGTCCTAGACATTCTTTTTCCTGTCACTTCACAAAGAAAAAGAATGTTTTAACTTTTTATTTTGATTCAGGAAGGACTATATTTTTTATGCACACTTTCCCAACCTAAGAAAATTATTTTCCATTCAACTGCAAGTATTATTATGACTAACAATATCTGTGTGTCTTATAATTAGCCAAATCATGCTGTCTTCTTGAAACTAATGGGGACACAGTGAAAAGTCCCAATAGCCTCAGCACTGCATATTGGAACTGAGCCACGAAGATATAAATCCTATTCCTAATACTCTTGGGAAGTCCTTGCAAGGGATTTTGCAGTTGGGCTAAATGTAGGTAGATGGTCTACCTTTACAGTATGTGCTCCAAGTTTTCTTTGGAGCTTTTTGTCCTTTATACTGTAATGGAGTTATATTCAGAAAAGGATGGAGGGTTAGGAATCGGGCTTTTCTTCAGCAAGCTTCTTTGCTTTTGCTTTCCACAGATACCTTGAGATTTTTATGAATATGAAATATTATTTTAATTTGTATCTATGCTGTCCTCTTTGTTTCTAATGTTATCTTTTAAACAAAATAGATAGATTTCATGTTGTATGTTTCTCATTTGTCTCTTTAGGCAATAAAAGTTGTGAAAAAATAATATTAATATTCATTTAAGTAAGATGTGAGCAAGCAGATGTATCTAAATGTAAACTGAAACAAAATACTCAGCTTTTATGTTTTTGTGAAGTCTACTACTCCTCCATAAGAGAACTTCATTCTTATCTATTCATCAAGATGAATTAAAAGAGATAACTTGATCTTTCTGAGAGAACAGCCTGTCCTTCTCTGTGTAAGTCCTATGCACCCTTGATTCCTGAAATTGGATGAAATAAAAATTCTGGTACAGTTGTCCTGACTAGTTTGGCAACAGCCTCATTTCCTGCAAATTTCCCTGTTGCTTTACATAAGGATGTATGGGAACATGGCATCTGACATGCAGTGGATATACAATGTCCTTAAAAAGGGAAAATTGTGGCTCTGATGTCAGAACTGTCAATGCTGCTGCTGATTTCAGCTGGGGTAAATTCTCACTTTCAATTTCTGTAATCTCAGGAGTGTTGCTCAGTCTACAGAGTCAGTGTTACAGAACAGCATAAGGAGTAATCGTTTTCTCCTCCTTTTCTGACCCCTATCTCCGGTATCTTTAGAAGTTAGTTCAACCTATATATGTTTCTTGCTAGCTGAGAGCTGAGGCATTCCTGACAGTCTTGAGTTCTTGTCTAATTTTCCTGTGGCACAGCATAGGTTCAAAGACTTTTTTTGGTGCTTGTGGATTGTCTCAGAATTTACAGATAAAAAATTGCTTCCTGAGATAGTGGGGAATAGACTTGAACTGAAAGGGATTGATCCCTATCAGATGAACCTACACAGCCTTGAAAGATAATAATATTTTTAAAGAATGTAACAACAGAGCAGAAGTCAAACAGTCAGTTCATTTCCAATTTCTGAAGTATTTTATGCTTCATGTGTGGATAATACATTTCAAGTTCATTGTTGTTATAATGTAGTAGTCTAGTTCACAGTAAATTCCTGACAGTGTAGAAACAAAGGGGAGGGAATGGACGGATTACACTGATCTCTTGGGAGACTTTATTGCTGCATTCAGTGTAATTGAAAGTCATCTCTTTGCCCCAAAACTTGAAAGAAGTCCTTATTCCACTTCTAATGAAGTTAATGGAAATTTTGAAATTTATTTCATTTGCAGAAAGATCAGGTTTACAATTTCTGTTCCATCTTACAACAGCAGATGATAGAAAAATATGATGGAAGAGATTCCAGGTCTCCCGACTTAGTGGGCTCTTCAAATTTAAAAGTCAGTTCTATGCTATCAATACTGCTGCTAGAAAATGCATTGAAATTGTTACATGCCTATAAGGTATTGCTTTAGAATGATGGAAATTAAAAAAAAAAAAAGAAAAAGAAAAAACAAAACCATTAACCCAATCTCTGACGTGGTGGGTGCTGTTGGTTTGTCTATACCTCCTTCAGAAATGTTCATCTAGCTGGTAGCATGACAAGTGTCAGTGCTTGGAACATTCAAAAGATTCGATTTATTTTAATTACATGGTAATTAGAGGGAGTCTTTTAATATACTCAATGACACAAGTAGGACAGCAGAGCAGCAACTATTGTGTGGTAAATAAAAGTGCAAGAAAAGTGCTGAAAGAAAGGTGTTTTTGTGAAAAACTGTCAAGCTTGGGGAAAAAAAAAGAAAGCTGGCAGGAAAGGCTCTTCTAAATAGAAACTACATTTAGTTCCTATTCATTTAATCAACTTTTTTTTTTTTTAAGTGAAATTAGCATTGACTGCAGAATGTGCAGGGATGAAAATATGTGGGGACATGGGCTGGAAGACAAGTCTTGGAGGTGAGGTTGGTAGTACAGTCATACAAGAGAATCCTAAAGATTCAGGTTTCCCCTCCCTCCATACTTTGCCCATTCTTCCGTATGCACCAATCGTTCTTCCATGAGCAGTCATGTATATGTGATGAGTTTGCCCGAAATCATTATTTTAATGTTTAAAATATTAAAGAGGTTTATACGGATATGAATGCAGCCACCTATTTTGAAGTCACTAGCATTGTCTCATTGTCCTTTCTATTGGCTTAGTTAGCTTCCTTAGAAGCCAAATACATTTTTATAGTCTTGCTGAAGAGGATAGTCCTTTATGCAAGACAGCATACTACCTCTGCATGGACAAGTAGTTAGGAATATTAGCTATGTGCATTTAAAAGGACGCACCAAGAACAAAATCTCTGCAGAAACATATTTCCCTTTTATTAGGAAAGACTTCTATAGGCTTAATTATCATGGATAAAAAAAGCACTGTTTCCCAGGGAAATACTACCCACTGATATCACAAGAATTCAGCCCTGCTTAAGTGCTAGGAGGTATGTTCTCAGTGCATTTATAATCGGGCCATTATCACCATGGTTATGAGATTTAGCTGACTGAAAACTGTAGGCATTTGTCTCATTAATGACAAATGTTATAGTTTATTTCTGGGTACTGAAAATCCTGCTGCCCAGGGAAACCTGTTCTGTGATAATCTTTGCAAACAAGCCACTTGAGAATAGCCTGTCTGGTTCATGTCAGATCGTTTCACACCTGTTACTTGTTCTTAGGGGGGGTTGGTTATTAAATAACTTTGTTCTGTGGTATTTTTCTTTGTGCGTTAGCATTCTTTGTGGACTGCAGGCCTAACTCGTACAAAACAAGCATGGTTTATATGAAATCACTTCTGGACTATGCTAACGTCTTAGCATACTCTTTGCATTTACATTTTACCTTTCCCTCTCCTGTTTTTGGTTTATCTTTTATTGTATATTTTTAGACAAAACACTTTTCAGTTGTGATCTTGGAACTGAATATAGTCACATTTCTCTGCTTGGAAGATAATTACAGAAGTGCTATTTCCTTTCCAATTTTGTTTCTATTGTTCCTGAAACAGAACATGTAATATCATCAGTGATTTCAGTAACACTTGGACCAAACAATTAATATATTTGGACCCTTTTTTCCCCCCCTCTGTAGCTTGCTTTGTTACCAAAATGAGTTACACAAAAATTGAATCCTTGTATTTGATCAGAAAATTTCACAGAATATGGGGCTTTCATTTGTCAACTACTCAAATTTTTCTTCTGTTTTACAATGTTTGTTGAGTAGGATTTGTACAGTGTTTAAAAAAGCACATGTAACTGCATCACTTTGACTTCTGACTAGAAGTGTCATCCATGGAAAGCTGGAGTTGGGATGATTTTTATCTGCTTTAGTCTTTCTTTGTTGTGTATTGGGACTATGGATTTTGGTTTTCTTCTTGCAATGTATTTTGTATGCAGAAGCTAAGAGTACCAGAGCAAAGGAGTTGACAGGGGAAGGCTAGGGTACTTGGAAAAGTAAAAGAATGAATAATACAAATATATAGATTTCAGTGAAAACATAATGTTTGGAAAAGGTCCTTATTTATTGCTCTATTTATAGAGTATTATTCATTATTGTTATTATTAGAACAATATTTTATTGCTTTCCTATACCAATTATGAGTCATCTCAAAATGTCATTTTTTTTCATATATATAGTTTTCTTTTGAATCAGTGGATTTATATAACCAGTCTCTAAAAATGAAGTAAGAAAATCCTTTTTGTGATGATTTTTCTCCATTCTGCCTCTTGGCACACCAAGTGCTCTCACTCCCATAATCAAAACAGTGGTAGTCTCTACCTATGTATGCATAATCCAAATGAAGAATGAAGATGCATGAACAAAAAGGGACACAGAAATTATAACGCTACTTATTAAACTTCTTTACTTTGTGATTTCAGGAGGCATAAGATTAATAAGAATTAATAGAAATTGTGAACTTGGCTTTATAGTTTCTATATTTCGTATAATTCTATGAAGCTGCATTGCTTTATACACAAATGGTTGAAAATAATAATGATAATATACAAAACAAAACAACACTAAAATAAATGAATCTTCAAATAAAGAATTGCATAGATAAATGCTGAGCATAATCTTTCAGAACTAGGATAAAACTCATAACAACTTTCACCTCTCTTTTATTGCCTTCTGGCTATTACTTTATTTAATATAGGTGACTGTCCTTGTTATTGTATAAACAGATTAGGATTCTTATATGGGCTGGGGGTACTACACAAAAATGAGATTTTAGAATGGAATTTTTCATCACTTGTTGGGAGAGGGAGAGGACTAGAGGATCACAGGTAAATCAAAATTGTCATTCCAGCCATGTCCAAGCCAAATCTGATGCCCATGCAAGAGTCTTTGTGCTGATTCAGGATGATTAAACAAAAAACCACAGTAAATCTGGCCCTGGTATAAATATTAAAGACTTCCAAATGTTAGCAGGAAAGAGACATCCTGACTCTGTCTCATTTCCTTGTGCAGCTGGCACTCTGCTAATAGGTATGGCTGAAGCCAGTTCTGAGTGTCCTCTCCACAGGCTGCTGGCACTGCAAAAGGTCTCCTTCTCCACTCTCAGGAACACTAGTTCAAAGTGACAGAAAGGTGCCAAGAGCTTGGAATAACCTAACATTTTGTATGTGCTTTTTAAAAGTGCAAGAGATCTTGGAAAATGTGAAATCTTGGTGATGTCAAGAATAGCACGTTCCAGCTGCAGCCACCCACACATGCTGGTGGTAACATAGACTGTAACAAAGCCAGGCAATCCTAAGCAACATGAACATTCATGGACTATTTTACCAAACCTATTTTACCAAACCTTCATCTTCCTTTCAAAAAAATAGTAAGCTTCCTTCTGTTCATAAGAATTGTTAGTTGTCTGTTTTAGATTGGATATTAGGAAAAATTTATTCACTGAAGGGGTTATCAAACATTGGAACGGGCTGCCCAGGGAAATGGTTGAATCACCATCCTTAAAGGTATTTAAAAGACAGGTGTGGTGCTTAGGGACATGGTTTAGTGGTGGTTTGGCAGTGTTAGGTTGATGGTTGGACTTAATGACCTTAAAGGTCCCTTCACATCTATATGAGTCTATGATTCTATGTCAGTCAGAGGCTCAGGGGAGGTGTGTATTTTGGAAATGAGTTCCTTGTCCCCATAAGTTAGGCTTATTCTCCAGGAGATCTAGAGCAGAATACAATACCTGAAGTAACAGAAAATAGAAGCGGTTGTATTCAAAACTGAGGCAGATCACTAAATAAGGGTAAATATGGACACAACCTCTGAGATGGTAAAAGGAAGAGAGCTTAGAAATTCCATGATAGTGGCTGGGAGCAGTTTGGGTGCGGGTATGACAGAGGAATTTGTTGTAAAGGAGACTGGGACAATATCCCATGGTCAGCATTTACTGCTATGGTTCTTTTTGTATTACTTTTATTCCGCTTTTGATTTCTTCTTTCTGCTTAGTCTTGGTGTAAAGGAGAAGGAACCACAAAACCATGAATTTTCTACAGCACCCAATTCAGTTTAAAACAGTAAGATCATGGTATACCTGCCTGTCCTAAGGTTTTGGCTTCTTTCCTTGACTCCGTATAGAGGAAAAAAAAAGAAACCCAAACCTGAGGTGCTACCTAGTCTTTTGTGGAGGCACCTGTCTGCCCTCTGGGCATCACAGCAGTGCTTCAAAAGCTGCAGTGTTTCGTTGGTGAGAAACTACATTAGACACCCCCCCCCCCCCCTTTTTTTTTTTAGGGTAATATTTAAAAAAGAAATTAGCCTTTATAAGTATTTTTTTTCACACATAAGAATTATATGTAATATTTCATTGTCATTTTAAAAAAAAAATAATTATTTACTCATGTAACTAACTGCCTGTTGCCAAGCATAATCCTCAACTGTTAAGCTAGAGCTCTACGAGTTCTACTTGTGGTGATTCTGTTTTGATTGATTTAGCTGTATTTTGATTCTGTGGTCATGGATTCAGTAATTACAATAGGCAGGATATCTAGAGTTTTATTCCTAATCTTATTTTAGAACTTTTTCTGATGAAAAACATCCCATCGTTACTGCCATTGTAAATACAGCTCATAAAATGTTTTCACTTCTGAATCCTGCTCTGTTACACAAGAAAAGTCAAAGTTTTTTCCATGGCTTCAACAAGGAGTTGCCATGTACACAAGTTTCATCAGTGAAAATCACAGTCTTCATTTTTATGAACCACTTTTATTAAACTCATTGTAATTCCCATAGCTATGAAGAAATAAATTGTCTTTAGACAGTTGTCAACTGAAGTATTTGCAAGGATTCTCTGCAATAGAAATAGCACTCCCTGAAGTTTGTGGTACTGGTAAAACATTTGCAGTCATACTTTTCATAATTAAAATGAACTGTTTCACCTTAATTAAGTCTGAAATGTACCACCAGCTGAATTTAAGGGAAACTTTATGAAATGGGCTTCTGAACTCCTCAGTTTGTTTTGAATAATACAGCAAATGCTTTTCCATTCCCTTACCATCAGGTAACAGAAACGCGGACTGGTCCTCTTGGCTGCAGTAACTATGACAACCTAGATTCTGTCAGCTCTGTTCTGGTTCAGAGTCCTGAAAATAAGATTCAGTTGCAAGGTATGTAGGTGCAATTTCATTAATTTGTTTTGGAACAAGATGACATTTATCACACTATCTGTTTTTCTTTCTTTCACCTCATAAAAGGTCATTTTTCTAAATTTTTTTCTATGTGAAATAAGTACATTCCAGACAAAGTGAAGGAAATGTCAGTAACTCATGTCGCCTTTGAAATGGAAGCAATTTCTGCACACATCAGAAAATAATTTGAATAATGCTGTTAACATTTTACAGCCCTATTTAGCAAACACTTGCACATCTTTTAAAGAGCCTGAATTCACATAGATTCCACCAAGCAGGGAATGACATTTAGTGTGCTCAGCCTGCTTTATAGAGCAGGATATAGATTTTCAAAGACTCTAAATAATGAAAGGTCCAAATGCTCCTATTGGGAATTTTAAGAAGACCTGGAAGCTTAGGCATCTCACTCATTAGAAAAATAATAGTAATTACATATGAAAAAGAAAAAGAAAAAGAAAAAGAAAAAGAAAAAGAAAAAGAAAAAGAAAAAGAGAGGGAAAGGGAAAGGGAAAGGGAAAGGGAAAGGGAAAGGGAAAGGGAAAGGGAAAGGGAAAGGGAAAGGGAAAGGGAAAGGGAAAGGGAAAGGGAAAGGGAAAGGGAAAGGGAAAGGGAAAAGGAAGAGGAGAAGAAGGAGGAGGAGGAGGAGGAAGAAGAAGAGGCATAATTTCTAATTAATTTTTTGTTAATTCCAGTAGATGCGTTTCCCAACCTGCATATTAGGTACATAAATTTTTTTGAAAAGTCACCCTCTAGGTATTAGGCCCTTAATAATTGCTTTTTTCAGTTACACAAACGTAGCATGAACGACTTATTATTACTACAAAAACTGACTAAATTATCTTTAATTTATGCACTTGTGTATACCTCCCTGCATATACAATGAGAGAAGAATACAGTTCTTAATTTGCAGTTAAAACTGCAGCTATACAATTATTTCCAGTTTTTAAAATTTTCCATATTGGTTCATAAATCAGTTGGACATATGGTGTGAAGTTGTTGCTGATTATTAGGAATGGCTGTCAGGGAAAGATTATCTTCCTATTTAAAACATCCATGTGGTTTTTTTTTTCCCTTTCTTTTCCTTTCTCTCTCCCCAGAATAGGTTAAAAGACATGAAATCATACAATTATTTCAGAGACAGTATATATTTTTTAAAAAAGAACTTGCCATTTCCACGGGCGTGAAATGAAATGTTTCCAGAAATAGTTTGCAAGATGTTTGTCAGTTAAAATTTGGAAAATAATCTTTGCATCACTCAGACAGTGGTTTGATGTATGCCATTGGATTGCTGTTATAAGAAATATATATATTTATATACGTAAACTATTTCATACTTATCATGAAGAATTGAACAAGACTCAAGTTTGCTTATCTGGGCTTTCTTTTCCTTTCACAAATTCAAAGCTTTTCACAAGTACACAAGTACATTGAAAAGTTTACTCAGACAACAAAGTTTTATAAATTTTGACATGAGGTCGGAGAAAGCAGAGACAGACCTGGTTTTAGCAATTGATATGACTTCCGACTGGGAAGAATTATAAAATTACTGTCACAGTTATCATTTTTACGTAGCTAAAAATAAGGGATAAATATCTATGAAATTGTCCAAGTGCTTATGTAGAAGAAGCCTACATCACAACCAACCAATCCATATGCTGAGAAATTACTTTGCCCACAAAGAACTTCCACTAGTTCTAGAGAGATTATTCTTTCCACAGAAAATAACAACAAATAATAAATAAAGATTTATAATGTACCTTGCAGTGGCTTTTCGGTTGGTTGATTGCTAATGTAGCTAGAGTGACTGATAGCTAGTTAGTTAAAATGCTTCTATATAAAATACTCAAATACACATTTCTTGTCATTGGGATCATGTAAAAAATGGTCAAAATTTTCAGATGAGTAAATCTAAATATGTGGTCACAAATATTCTGAATTTTTGATTCCCCTGCTCTGTGGTTCTGATATATCAATGTGATATGCTTTTGCAAGGCCTCTGCATGCCATGGCAGGGTAAAGTGTGAAAACACTTTGCAAAAGGATTTGTGACATAGCAGGAGTTTTTTAAAACACCATAGGAGCTAGACTTTGCACCCTTTCTCCATGCTAAACATTTCGTAGATTTAAGAATTAATTTTCTTTCTCAAGGTTTTATAGCCCTACCCATCACATCCAATTGACTGTCTCTGAGCAATTAAATAAGAATGTTATAAGAAATTAAATATCAGACAAATTTTATTTTTCTAAAATTTCCTCCAACCCAATTTTTCCCATTCTTCTTAGTTGGTCTCTACAGAATCATGAAGAGATAACTAGAGTTATTTAGACAAGCTATATTTTGTTGTGTTAAAGGCAACATGGAAAACAAGTCCAATAAAAATTGGAAGCTACCTTCACACCTCTTTTTCTGATTATACTGTCTCTTTACTCTGTCTTTCAGGGCCGCTTTCCCTTCATCAGCACTCTCAAAATTTGCATTAGCTGCTAGTACCAAGATTATAACTCAGCTGCATGCTTCTCTACTTCAAAGCTCTTACTGCTGAGGCTGTTCATTCTGCAGTTCTTTATAAGGAGAAGTTGATATAATGTCTTCTTTCTGGTTTTGACAATCCCCCAGAAAGAAATTACACCAGTAAATGCTCTGTCTGAGCAGGTAACCAGTTAGTGGAATGGATGTTCCATACTGAGAGGAAGATGTGAAGAATATATCTGAAATTAATTCTTAAGAAAGGAAACACATGACAGTGCAAATGCTAGACGTGTAAATTGTGCTAAAAAAGCCATATAGTTTCATTTTTCATAATTTGTTTGTTTGTTACATAGGTTGGGGAAGCTGCTTGGCTCGAGCATTCCTTTGCATTTAATAACATAATACTTACTCTATCTCCTCCAGGTCTTCAGGTCATCCTACCTGAGTATCTGCAAGAACATTTTGTCCAGGCTGCTCTGAGCTATATTGCTTGCAATTCAGAGGGGGAGTTCATCTGCAAGGACAATGACTGCTGGTGTCAGTGTGGTCCCAAATTCCCAGAGTGCAACTGTCCCTACATGGACATTCAAGCCATGGAAGAAAATCTGCTCCGCATAAGTGAGACTTGGAACTCATACAACAGTGAATTTGAAGAATCTGGTGAGATGTTTTATAAAATTTTTGTCTGTTTGGCTGTATCTCACAAAAAGTATTCATACAATAGACTCCATCTGAATATCCAGAATGGTTCGTACACCTAAAGCTAAACATACTTAAGTACATCCTGGATCTGAGTTTTAATTATTATAACATTCTGATAGGAAGTGTTGTCCTTACCTTGCAATGATCAGCAGTGGATCACCTTTAGGATTTAGGCAGCTGTGTTTGAGTATTCATCTGCTATACTTTGTGGAGTCCAGGGCTGTAAGGACTTGGTCCCTATTGGAGCAGAAGTGTACTGGAGGAGGCAGAAAGCAGAATAAATGAGGAACAAAGTCGGGTTATGGACTTTATATGAATATTCTGCATTTTTGCTCTATAATGCAACTGAAAGAGCTGCTTCATTTCACATAATTTTTCAGCGTTGGGTCAAAGTTTCTCCCGTACTTCCCTTTCATCCTGTCTGTCCAGTAATACCATGAAGCTGACATGGAGAGCATAACCAGCCCTTGATTTACCAAGTAGCTGATAGTTCATCCTATCATAGTTGGCAACTTGCTTCTTCGTATGATTTCTGTTTAAACTGGACATATCCATGTTGTCTGTACAACAAGTTTCTGCCACAATGGTTTTCTTTAAAGCATCAAGGTTTGTTTCATACATCATTTCACCTGTCCTGATCATCAGAACTTCCAGTCCCATAGAGAATAGGAACTGCAGGTTCTGAACAACTGTTTTCACAGCTCACTGACCAGTGATATCAGTAACAGCTGTCTAGCCAGATGGTGGAAAAGTAAGGAGAGTTCAGCAGACCTGGGAAAAATCACCAAGGAAAAAAAAAAAGAAATGAGGGAGATAAGGAAGAAGCAGAAAAAAAAACCAAAATCACAGTTTTTAATGAGTTGTGTTGGAGAAAGAGAATGAGTAAGTAGAAGAGAGGGGGAAGAAAGTTATTCAGTGTGGGAGAGAAGAAATATCAGTACAAGAGTTAATTGTGAACAGTACATTGTGTACTTTCATTTTTTATATTTGTTGTTTTATTTTTAAAGACTGATTTCTTAATTCAAGGTTGAGAATTTCAAAAGATCATATGTCAGTTAAAATTTCAGTTGTTGTAACTTTCAGTGAGACCTGATGCCTAAATCCAAGTCCTTTTGGAAGACCTCAGGCCCTTTTCCCAGCTTCACTCTTACCATGAGGACACCAGAACTTACAATATTTCCTTGGAAGATCACAGACTACTCTGGTTATAAAAGCATGAATTTATGTTTCATTTTTGTGTACATAAAAATGCATTTTCCCAATGACTATTTTGACACCCTTCGTTCAGCCTGGCCTTGAACGCCTCCGAGGGATAGGGCCTCAACAACCTCTCTGGGCAACCTGTTCCAGTGCCTTACAACCCTCAAAGTGAAAAACTTCTTCCTAATGTTCAATCTAAACCTGCCCTCTTCCAGTTTGAAGCCTTTCCCCCTCATCCTATCACTACGTGCCCTTGTAAAAAGTCCTTCCCCAGCTCTCCTGTAGGCCCTCTTTAGGTACTGGAAGGCTGCAAGATCTCCCCGGAGCCTTCTCTTCTCCAGGCTGAACAGCCCCAACTCTTTCAGCCTCTCCTCATAGGAGAGGTGCTCCAGCCCTTGGATCATCCTCGTGGCTCTCCTCTGGACACGCTCCAGCAGGTCCATGTCCTTCTTATGTTGGGGACTCTAGAGCTGGATGCCGTACTCCAGGTGGGGTCTCACGAGAGTTGAGTAGGAACATACTGCTGTTTCCCAGCTACGTTAGACTTGGAAATCAGAATGAAATTGAGACATACTATGCACAGCCCTCTCCCATCTACCCACCATTTAAAAAGTCTCCTAATTAGCTGTTAGGAGTATGGATGCATGACCTCAGGGTAGTACACCAATGTCATTCTTCCAGTGGGCACAGACAGGACATGTTGCCAGAATCACAGTGGAGAGTGGAGAGTGGAGTAGAGGGGAAGAATCACCTCCTTTCATCTGCTGGCCACGCTTCTTTTGATGCAGCCCAGGATGCGGTTGGCCTTCTGGGCTGCGACTGCACATTGCTGGCTCATGTTGAGCTTCTTGTCAATCAACATCCCCAGGTCCTTCTCCTTAGGGCTGCTCTCCAGTCTAGTGGGAGGTGTCCCTTGCCTATGGCAGGGGGGTTGGAACTCCATGATCTTCAAGGTCCTTTCCAACCTAAACCATTCTATGATTCTATGATTTACAGGTCATGCTATCATTTAGTACTTTGCAAATCAAGATAGATACTTTGCTATCAAGACAGATAGCTTAGTCATTGCCCATTCAACATCCCTATGTAAATCATATATTACTATCTGAACAGCTTTTCTAGTACTGTCACACAGGGTCTGTAAGCATTTCTAGCCACAGTGATTATGAAAAATTTAGAGCTTGTGTAAACTTTAAACTATGAAAAACACTATTAACAAATATCAGCATGATCTGATTTTTTAATAGTATCTTTGATAAGAAAAGTGCATTTTATTAAACCAAAACTAATGTTTTAAATAGATATTATATAACTTTGATATGGGATATGTATCATTCAGTCTTTGTCTAAATAGGTGGAAGTCAGCTTTTGAGATAAGAGTATGTTGGTTTATTTTAGTAAATTTAAAATAAAAATAAATTATCTAGAAAAGAGTAGGGTGAATCTAGGCCAGATTATTTAGTAATTTAGAGTCTCTGTAGACAAGCATGAGAATAATCTGGAGCACCAACTACTGTCCCATATAGTCTACTACTAGCTGCAGAGGAAAGAATGAATGAATTCCGTTCCTTGACACTATGAAGTCCAGAGTAAAGTGTATTAATTCTTTAACTTTTCTGCCTTCCAAACCCTTCCTTACCTTACATATAACAAAATAGTCCTCTGAATCCAGAAACAAGTTTTGTCTCCTAATATAGACCTGTAAAACTTACTGGGTTTGCTTGAGGTCATAGATGTTATCTGTGGACAGAATTTAGCTTAAAAAGGAAGAAGTAAATATTCTATTCAAGATGTTTTGTTTATTGTCAGTGTTATCTCTCCTTCTGTCCGTTCAAGATAAAACAACTGAGGAATAGATCTTTTTAAAGAACAAAATGCCAGTGCTTCAGTTCCTAAATCCCATTTGAAATCAATGACTAGCTAAATTTAGTTTGTGTCTTTGAAAATCTCCATCTGAATTTCTAGAAACAGAAGAAAAAAGAAAAAAAGCAACAAGCCTGTTTTCTCTACAGCCTACTGCTCTCTTCCAAATTAGGCAGTTTACATTATTGTTTTACCTCTTAAATCATGAGATGTGAAAGAAAATATGTGTACCTACTTAAAACTCAAAGGTCCTGAGCACTACAATTACAATTGAAAAAAGGGTAATTATTTAGTATGACTGCTCTATACATACATGTCCAACTGCAACGAGTAATCATCTTAGATGAACGTAATGTTAGGTGAAATGAAAGCATGTACCACATCAGGAACATCATGAAGTTCAACAAGGACAATTCCAAAGACCTGCACCTGGAGCATCCTGCCCCAGGCACAAGGTCATGCTGTGGGCCACCCAGCTGGAATGCAGCTTGGCAGAAAAGGACCTGGGGGTCCTGGTGGACACCAAGTTGAATGTGAGCAAGTGATGTGCCCTTGCAGGAAAGAAGGCTGTTGGTATCCTTGGGTACATTAGGAAGAGTGTTGCCAGCCGGTAGAATGAGAGGATCCATCCCCTCTCCTCAGCACAGGTGAGGCCACACCTGGAGTACTGTATCCAGGTCTGGGCTCCTCAGTACAAGAGAGACTTGGACACATTGGAGAGAGTCCTCGAAGATGATGAAGGGTCTGAAGCATCACTCTTATGAAGAAAGGCTGAGAGAGCTGGGGCTTTTCAGCCTGGAGAAGAGAAAGATCAGGGAATCTTACGAATGTGTATAAATACCTGAAGGGAGGGTGAGAAGAAGATGGAGCCAGGCTCTTTTCAATGGTGTCCCGTGACAGGACCAGAGGCAATGGGCACAAACTGAAACACAAGAAATTCCCTCTGAACATCAGGAAATGCTTTTTCACTGTGAGGGTTGCTGAGCACTGGCACAGGTTGCCCGGAGAGGTTGTGGAGTCTTCCTCCTTGGAGATATTCAAAATCTGGCCACAGTCCTGGGCAACTGGGTCTAGGTGGCCCTGCTTGAGCAGGGGTTTGGACCAGAGGTCCTTTCCACCTCAACCATTCTGTTACTATGTGATCAAAGAATTTTCCTGGTTTTCACATAGGAGGACTCTGGTCTGCAATTTGGGTTTGCTGGTAGTGACAATTCTCTATGATTATTATAGAATAGATGACCAAACATATTCCAGTTTAGAATGTGTCATTCATTGTTATGTGCAGATTTCTTTTCACTTAGGCTCTTCTGCCACCTTTTATCTACTCAAATCTCATTTTGGAGGACATGGAGCAGCAGTATGTTATTTGTCTCTCAGTAAAATTGGCTGCCTTTTTCATCTCTCTAGCTGCCCTCCAGCAATATATACCTTATCACTATTAGCTCAATGAGCTTCATATAACCTCTTAATATCAGGGTATATACTATGTTCTCAAAGAAATTACAATTGTTTACTCTGAACCATCTGCTTATTCTTTATTATATCTTGTGGCCTCCAGACTCAGCTACTACCCTTGCGAATGAGCAGCTGTTTCCTTATCAAAGTTCCATACTAAAACTGTTCAGACTTTATTAACAAATTTCATTAGTATCTTGAGGCCTTTGGCTGAATTAATGTGTAAGCAAAGTTATTTCTGAGGACATCATTCCAAGAAGCTGTGTTCTTATTGTCTAACATGTGGCCTAAAAATATCACCTCTAACGGTGTTTCATTTACCCTCTCTTAATGTGCATGAAACTAGCCTTTCACAGGAATTCGTAGCCTAAAAGTACAACTAGATAATCTAGTTGACCTGCTTTTATCACAAACCACTGTTTCACTGAGATTCCAGAATATGGTGTCCACCTACATGAATTAGATTAAAGCATTACAATCTTCACTAGTATGCCTGTATCCTGCCCCTCATTTTCAATGCATTGTTCTTTTAATATTGACAATTTTCCTTTGCTCCTCCTGTCCCTAATACTAGGAGCTTGTACTTGTCCACTTCCTACTCCTCCTACCTCATCGTCTCAGTAAAGTTTAACTTTCCATTTCAGGAAAAAGCTTTAACCTAAGCACTCAAGTGCTAGTTAGTTAGTAAAGGAAAAAGCTAGTGCACAGTAAAAAGCATCAAAAGATTCCTTGAAAAATTTATCAAACTTTTGAAGTATGGAGAAATTTCACAGCTTATGATTACATCAGTTTTGAAGATGGTGTTAGTGAGTATGTTGTCTTGTTACACATCACTAATTTTATGAAGTCCTTTTGACTCTCTTGGAAAGACAATGTACAAAGAAGCAAATTCTATCATGCAACCGTGTCAATGACTGACAATTTGGCATTTTACAGAGATTATGACCCATTGCTCTAAAACACATGAAAGGCATGAAGACCCATAAAAACACCCATAGGCTCTAGATTCTGATGGCAAGGAGAAGAATATGATCATGTGTTACCTGTACCATAATCCTGGTGTGGCTGCTTGCAGAGGCTTTTGGAAATCTGGCAAGTTCATTTAAACAATTCAAATGACATCAATTTTCTTTTAAGGAATCTGCTCAGTGACATCTAAAAGAAATTTGCAGCAGTCCATGTTGCAACTTAATTTCTTTCTCTAAATTAAAAAGGCTGTTAAAATAAATAAAGATATGGACAATAGGGTTGCTCAAACAATAGAAGATGGCAAAAGGGCATTTTCATAATTTCTTTTTTTATCTCTAGCATTTATGAGACCTCCTGGAAACATGAAAGTAAAATCTCCCATCCAAGCATCTATTTTCACATAGCTCACATGCAGTGGCAGCTTGCCTTGCATATTTTCCAAGTGCTGAGCAGTTTGTTTTTTTTTTTCCCTAGAAGGCACCAAAATCTCTTTTGGAATATTTCCTTGAAAGGCATGAGATAAGGTGGTGTGCAGCAAATATTATGTGGTATATTTTCAAAGTAACTTTGAAATTGAAAACTTATTCTTTCAAACATTTGTTTTAAATACAAAATACTATGGAAGCAAATAACACGCCTACAACAAATTGGACAGAATTCTTCCTGCCACAGTTGGGCTTAAGAATGACTCAGTGAAGCACTGAGATATGTGTTTATTTTAATCATTTGTAGTCCATTAAATTGATAGGCTTGACTTGTGTGCCTAGATGTTCAGCTTCAGCTTAAATAGATCAGAGACATCTAGGACTTTGAAGAAGTTGGCCGACTGAACACAAAAACTGTTTATGCTACCAGACACGTGGCTTCACAGGTGTAATTAAACATTCAAAGTCATCCTGTAAATATTTTGAAATCTGTCCTTCTATAGCTTTAAAATACAAACTTCTCTTCTCAAAATGTACAGTTTGATTTTTTCAATCATTTCTGTATCTGTTATATAGAGATAATTCAAAAGGTATATTTCAGTATTACAGAAAGTGCAAGTGGTATAAGTACAGCCAAAGTAAATTGATATCAGCTTTCACATTAATATTTGCTGAAACTATTTTTCATTGTGCATCCATCCTCCATGATTGCTTTGATTGCAAAGTGCTAGCTGAAGTCAATTGCTGTTGCAAGCTATTTCTTCTTAAATCTCTGGATTCACTGGATTTGGATTTCATGTCTAATGCATTTCATAATTCCTTAGTAACTCCAGGATTTCTTGCTATTAAGCATTGGTTACTCTTTACTGACTTAAAATCATCTAAAAAAATCTACAGTTTTAAAAAGTTCACCTAAAAATTAGGTCTGAATCCTTAGTTAATATATAGTGCTACATAGAAAGTTACCAAAGTTTTCTTGTTTGCATCAGTATAGATTGCTTTTGAGACTTTAGAGTCCTGCTTTCTCAGTTCAATTATATTTTTTCATTTCTTTATAGTGATTGAACTAATGATGTTCCCAAAATCCTGTTTACAAAAAACTGAATTTAAGTTTGAAGAAAGCAGGTTCTATAATAGAGGAGATGATAAGATTATTACTGAATTACAGAAATACTGAAGATGAAGAAGTTCAGGCACCCTATTCATTTCTGGGTGGTAGCATTTCAATCTAATATAATTACTTTTATGTATAATCTACAGAAAGTAATCATCTCCACCATTCCATAATCTTCAGTGAGATTTAGAGAATTATCTGTTTAATAGTGTCATGACTTTATATCTTCATCTTCAAAATGTCATAGTAGTGGAAAACCACTGTATTTAGATCATACACTTTCAGAACTGTCTCTCTTCTCATTCAGTTCATATTTTCCCATATGAAATATGAGTATACTATAAAATGCCAACTGTGAAACAAGAAAGGCTCTATCCACTAAGTACATGTACTTCCGAGATCTGCAAATCTGTTTTACTAAAACCAAGAACAGAAGCCCAAAGCTGGTCGCTCACTCTTGAAGTTAATCTACACCTTAATCAACTGAAACTTATATGTAAACTTGGCCAATATTTTTACTGTTGAATACTGCTAAAGGACAGAATATGTTTCAATTCACACTTTGCATTTTGGGATTGGTGGTGGTTTGCTGTATAGACATCTGAGTTACCTAAGTCACGAATTCTCGAAAGATGCATTTGTGGTCACATTACATGTATTTATAAAATAACACTGTGTGCTGACTCTGGGCTTCAAAGCTGTTCTAACATTTCTTGTGAAGGATGAAGATACTATTCTCACAGTGAAGGTGGTGTCTAATACTGCTGCAAACCACGGTAAAATACAGTAAAATCAAGACTGGAAATTACAATTGGCACTGACATGGAAGTGCAGATGCTCAGGGGAGAATTCTTAACACCCTCTTCTAGCCTTATGAATTTGCTACAGATGGGCAGCATTGCCTTTATGATTACTGAGGCTGTAAAGAGGCTGTAAAGGAGGAATTCTAAGGTAGTTCCAAAGTCAGAGACTGGCTATGACAGTCACACAGTCAGTCAATACATACATCCATAGCAAGCGATCATATTTGATCCCAAAATCTACACAAATCTCTTAGTATTTCTCAGGAAAACATTTTGCAGTCATTATTCTTGCAGGTAGAGACACTTAGATGCTGAGCACGTAGTAATACATCTGTTGAGGTTTTTTCTTTCAGTCAGTTTGAGTAACAATTAAAAAATAGCAGACATAGCCAGAGTAATCAGACATATTTACTTTGCTAAAAAAAAAAAATGCTTAAATAAAGCAGACGCTTAACCAGTCAGATAAACAAACTGTAACTTTAACTTAGATTTAAATAGATTAAACTTACAGCTAAAATAAAAATAAATTAAATAATATAAATAAATTTAAATAGATTGTCTAGTGCTGAAGACACAAATCTTAGACATCTGGTTGACCGAATATATTATGATGAAAACCAATGACAAATCCAAATCTTCAAGATCAAATGTGAATCACAGCATAAAATAAAAACTGGGGGAAAGAAGTTTGCATCATCAGATAATTACATTTTTTTCATCATTTCATAAACTGTTGTCAGATGAAGTTCTGGAATCATCTTAATTACGAATTATATTAATAAATCCCAGCAGTGCATTAAGGAATGCAATTGGTGTCCCTCATGTGTTTCATTCTTTCTTCTCCTCTCCATCAGACAAACATTTTAAAATATTGCTGTGATTATAGTGTGTCAGGTTCTTTCTGATGGATGACTCCAGCAAAACTACTGCAAGTCTGTGTTTAGTCTGTGATGTTTAACCTTAACAATCCCTCTTTTTAGTCAGAAAAATCTAATATATCTTTGTTTGCCATCCCAATAACTCACAGATTTTTGCTATTCCTCTGGCACAAATTATTTCTAAAAATTGATTTAGCAAAAGTGGGCACCATGGGATTCCTTTTTATTGCCTCTCAATACCTTCAAATCAAAGTCACCTAGCTGACAAGTAAAAAGGTAATTTTTCCCAGCTGCCAAGCATACAGATTGACTACATTGTGTAGACATCAACCTTGGTTGTAGCTTTCTCCCTTATTACCAGAAGTAATGACAACCTGAAGATCTGAACAATGCCCTTAATAACTCTTGTGTAAACTACAGTGATGTTGGTTTAAAAATTTTCAGACTGCATTTTAATCTCTAGGTAAAAATTATCTTGATGTTTTTAGGGTTCTCTATGATCTTTCTAGTACAGAAGAAAAGAAAAAAAAAAGATAAACTGCATTCCAAGATAGACATTTAGAAATATAGTTAATGTACTAAATGTCTCATTTACAGCTGTTCCAAATTACTAAAAGTGTGTAAAAGGGCAGAAGGTAACTGCAGGTTTAATCTGGAAATGTCAGTTTAAATATAGATGTTGCTATGTGTCCACTCTTGTCAGAAGAAACTTCTTGCAATTATAATGAAAGAAAAGTGCCCAAACTGACTTTCAGACTCTATGTTGAGATTCCAAGTCTTAAATAACATTGCAAGATGACTAGGTTTGATTTGGCATCACAGACTGTAAATTTAGAGTCCCACACTGTCGTTTGCAGTCAAGAGAGTTTCCACTAGAAGGTCTCTCTTACCACAGCCCAGTGACATATTACTCCTTTTCCAGTTACTTTGTTTCAATTCAAATGCATCTAGCATAAGCTTAAAAATGAAATCTGGAACTAAAACTGAATACTGGTTTCTCTAACAAGCTTTGTTTTCATTGGTTCAGAAGGATGAGAGAAGCTACCCATGAAAGGGCCCTTGCAAGCTCATTGTACACAGCACACACAAGGCATGATTGCACAGGTCATTCAGGTAGCACAGTCTTTCTCTCTGTTGACCAGAAAAGACTGATTGCTATGCAAAGTGAGTCTTATTTGAAATCTTAATTGAGACACTCCTTGTGAAAAGTCTGAACAGACTCACTGGCAGTTGAATGGACTTTTTAATCACTGAGTTAAAAGACTTCAATCAATATGGTTCAAATTATTTGCCCCAAGCAGTAGAGTGGCAGTTTTCTTTAAAACGGTGCTTACATCTTCAGGTACAAGGCCAAGAAAACTTAGTCCCCTGAGTTCTTAATATAATTATTGTTTTCTCTATTATCTTGCAAGGGTGTTAATTTGCCTCGCAGTAATTAACTTCCCTGTGTGGTTGTCAGGAAGTTTAATCAATAGCATGAACAGATACACCAACTGTCATCCCTCCTGTGACCAGTACTCCCCACCTCTACCACCCCTGTGGAGGTGTCATTGTTTTAATAAAATGAACAGGTGGGATTTGCATAATTTCTTCAGAGAGTCAATGTCTAAATTGTTCATCTCCTACTCCAGAAATGAAGGTAGAGCCGATCAGGTCACATCAATGTAATTGCCCCTGTTCTAAAACTAAAAACATTATATGACTCCTGCTAAAGCAGCACCTGGCAAATCAACTTATAAAGTTTTACATGGCATTGCATTATCAGACACTTTAAACATTGTGATGACATTGTAATAAGAGGACGAGCAGAAGGCTTGATCTAATATAATTCTACTTATATCCACCATGTACAGGACATAATGTAATTCCCCTCAAAGCTAGTGACAAAAAACCCTCATTCTTGGTGGAATTCCAATCTGCCTTGGCAGCTTTGGACTTTCTTTATTAAGAGGGATGTCACTCTGTGGCCTCTCATTTCTTCTAGGGCAGTGTTGTCTGCTCTGATTCATAGCTTCTTAAATCTCCTGTAACAGTTTAACACTGGTTATTTACTTCAATATGTTTTCCAAGAACACTTCAGTTTCACTCATTTATTCCCTAAACTATCCTTCTGTGATACACTACAGGTTTGTTTACCTTACCCAGTTTTCAAACTGCAGGAGTTGCCAACATGACCAAGAACAAGTAAGGTAAATTTGGAGGTGACAATGTCTATTTCTAAAACTACACATAAGAATTGTCCTATGCATTATGTGCATCTAGAGCACTATAGAAAAATAATAATAGCTAGCACTAGATAGAAATTGGAACATCCATGCTGCAGGAATACTTGTAAACCACGTTGAAATGATCAAAGTGTTTACAAAAAAAAAATCAAAATAACCTATAAAGAGATTTTTGAGAAATTTTTATTGAAATCTTGCAATGAATTCCAAGACACATCCATTTTGAAGTGTAGTGATATGAATCTTTTTTAAAAAGTAATGAACCAAAATCACACCCAAAAGAAAAACAGTCAGGATGGAGGCAATGTCCTTCAAAATTTGGGATTTACAGAGATAGCTGTTGGAGTCTGGCTTTTTGGTTTCTGAAAAGTGAACTTGCTGTCAAGTTCATATTGAGATTGAGAATAAGAAGCAAGTCACTTCTTGATTATACAAAATGTGAGTCCATTCAGCTTGCAGCAGAGTCTAGGGAATGTTATTATCTCCTGCCTAGTAAAACTTCAGAATTAATCCAATCCATGATTTGCAGCATGATATTCTATCTTTACTACCAATTTTGGCTCTGCAATTTTTTCCTCTTTATCTGGTCACTGAGAGAGTTCCAAGGCTGGTGAGTATCTGTGGTTTCCTGTTCCTATAACAGGTTGACATTACTTGCATTAACTATATATATGTAAAACATACAAATGTATACACTACTATATATATAAACATATGTAACATCTATGTAAAATCAGTTGTATTTGCATAAGATTCCTCAGAGACTATATATTAATGAACAATCAGAGGATCTCTGTTCCCCACCAATTCCACTTTCACCTGCGCTAATACTTAGCTCTGTTCTTTCCTCCTTAGAGGAGCTATCCCTGCAGTGTTCCTCAATTCAAAAAAAGAAAGCCAACAGAAAAAAACCCACAAACCTACTTCACTGCAAGAATAATAAAAGTTTGCTTCCCCTGAAGCTTACAAAACAGGTAGATTATATCAGTTCAAATAACGTGCCCAATATTGTGTTGAGTTTCTCTGGTCCTTAATATGAAGCCCCTGTCTTCCAGAGCACATATATTTTCTTCCTTCTATTTGCCCTTCAGAAAGTCTAAAGGGAAGTTCATTTGCTTTGGAAAAATGAATGTTTTAATTATAGGCAAAGATGAATGATTTAGCCTAGATTGGGCCAGTGGAGGTGGGGGGGAGGGGGGGGAGTGGAATTCAGCTTTACTATCTTTTCTGTGAACAATTAAGGTTGTTTCAAGCTGCAGTCTTATGCTTCCTTGAATTGGATTATTTTCAAACATATATTTCTTGGAACACATCTGCTACTTCTTTGACAAATTAAGTAATGCATCATGAACAACTAAAATTCATTGCAACATAAAACCAAATATATGTTCCTTTTAGTACTTTGTTTTCTCCAGGCTTTTGAATCATGGTGGAGTATTTTAAAAAAAACATACATGTTTTAAAAATCTCTTTAATAATACCTACACAATATTGAGGAAGCACTTTATTGAACAGCAGTCAAATCCAATCATTTGAAATGTAGGTCCTATTGCTTTTTCTTCTCTCAGACTACTAGCTTTGTGGTTTGAGGTTTCAATTTACAGCTGACACTAGTATTTGACTTGCTGTCATATTTATTGCCCTGATTACAATTAAAAACATTGTTATGGGAAAGGAATGATAGTGCCTTGGTCACATTGTTAGAGTAGAAGGTTTTTCACATACAGTACAGTTATGTAAAAAGTGTGATAAACTGTTGGGGATTCCTACCAGAACTCTTACTCCTTACTCTAATTGCAGCTACCATGGAGGATGCAGTTGCCTGGAGCCATTAACAAATTTATTATTATTATTTGTAATACAAGGCAACGATTAAATATGGGGTCTGTTGTGCTGACTGTCCTATAAAGATGTTGTGATGTTAGGCCAAATCAGCTACTGGGGACCTGGGGGAGCCCAGATGGGACCGACAGATGCTCCCCTCTACCCCTCTTCAAAGAGAGAGGCAGAGGAGGAAAAAAGAGACTTATGAGTTTAGAAGGAACTAAACTACTTTAATGAAATATTAATAATAAAATAAAAGGAAATAATGATATATATACAAAACCATATCAAGCTCCCAAGACGACAACCACGACACCAGCTGGCACTGGGCCAGTCCCAGGCTGGACTTGGTGACGGACGGGAACTGGATTCCAGGTCTGCATTCAGGATTGGGATCAANCTCAGCTCAGATGTCGGCCATTGAAGGAAGACAGCTGACCCTTTGATCCTTCAGCTTTTCTACTGAGCATGAGGCAGATGGGATGGAATACCCTGTTGGTCAGTTTTGGGTCACCTGTCCTGTCCGCTCCTCCCTGCAGGTGGGACCCCAACTATGTTTTTCCACTTCCTACCCCCCAACAGGGCACATAACAAAGTTGGTTGGCCTTGGCTTTTATAGTAATAACTATAAGCAAGAGCCTCCCTACATACCATGCCTGGGCATCAACTATAAACATAGGTCTTATCACTCTGAGAGAGTGAATGCTGTCTGCACAATATGCTGTTAATTTCAGTAGTTAGAAGAGGCCTAGCTAAGAAGCAAAGTTACTGAACAAAATTGGTCCTGTTTCACCTCAAACCAGGACAAAAGATAAAATAAGAGATATGTTCGTCTCTGAAGAACTTTCAATCTAAGCAGAAAAGACAGTTGAAGTGTAACAGAGATAAAAATTTATCTACAGAATGTTACAAAATATTGAGGCAGTGGCTTTGAGCCAAAGTGCTTTGGCCTCCATTTTGAAATGTTTATTCATTTTGTCATTTCTTATTTTATAACTTTTATGTTATAATACAAAATTAAAGGTTGACATGAAAATGTAAAATTTCTGTTCTGTCAAGGTGAAGTATTTTGACAGATTCACAGCAAATTAAAACAAGAAAACCTTGCAATGTTCCTGTTAGAAGATTTCAGAGAAATTAGAAGCATTTGAAGAATTTTAGAAAATTTCAAATGATTTAAGTTGCATTCTAATTTTGGAATGCCAAAAATCCTTTCACAAAATGGATTTTCTATGCTCTGCACAGTTCTACCTAAGAGCCTTCTTTGTTGTGTAATTAATAGCTTTAGCAGCTTTCCTTAGCTTTTGTCTGAAATTAATTGGTACTCTTTGATCCAGCTTCTAACCTATAACAAAAATAAAACAGTATTTATATGAAATAGTAGGCTTATTTACAGCATCAGCAGATAAGGACAACACTGAAATGGGCACACACGTTAAGCAAATTGGCAGAGCAGGGTTGGATGACTTTCTTTGCTGCTGTGTGTCATCTTTAGGTAAATCTGTTGGTAAATAGATCACTGGAGTCACTGGAGATATTTTCTTAGTGTTTTTAAATGAAAGCTTTTGGTCTGAATATTTCTTGTTGGATCTGACTGTTGCTCATTTTCCTTATGCAATATTATCTGTTTATTTTGGCTTGCTATTAAAATAAGTAGTGCCAAAGAAAGGCTGGAGTCATATTAAAACCAGGTCTAAACAAATGATTAGCATAGACAAAGACACAGGTTATTTTGAAAAAAAAAAAAAACAACCAACAAAAACCCACACCCCAGCTGAACTAAAACTGCAGTCGAATTTTCTCATTTAAAGTTTCAAGGTCCTTAAGCAGTTTTTCCTCTGACAGACGTGAATCAAGAAAGACGTTATTACAGGCACCTGCCTTTGGAACATCACCTCATGAATCACTCCTCAGAGAGACAACAGTATTCCCTCTGTAAAGGACTGTGGAAGATGAAAAAAAGAGAGAGGATCTTCACAGAGACCCTGCAGAGCCAACCATCTGAACCCTCAGCTGCACATGATGGGCAGCCAGAGTCTATACTCCATCAAGTGGCAAATGTAGCCTGTCAAGATGGGGAACAGGAGGCTTGTGACTTCTGGCACCAGGAAGACAGCTCCTTTTCCACCTGTAGATCTGTGACTGCAGAATAGGTTCAGTGTCCTCGGGAGCTATCAGAGCTGGATAAGCCTGACACACATGCAAGCACCAAAAAGCAGCGGGTAATGGCATTTGAAGATGGACGTCCCCCTCTGCTGCCTTGATCTGCTCTCTGGGGAGGTTTTCTGGGAACTTTGATCTGGGAAGTTGAGGAGAGACTCATTTGGCTCATCTTAGACTATTGTCCCTTGCTGCTCATCCCTGTGAGCACCAAAAATACTGCCAGAGGAGGGCTGGAGTGTATTAGAGGAGTGACTACGTAGAATCACAGAGTGGTTTAAGTCCAAAGGGACCTTACAGATCATCAAGTTCCAACCCCTCTGCCATGGGCAGGGGCACCTTCCAGTAGATCAGGTTGCTCAAAGCGCCATCCAACCTGACCTTGAACAGATCCAGGGATGAGGCCTCCACAACTTTTCTGGGCAACTTCTTCCAGTGTCTGACTACCCTCAGAGTGAAAAATTTCTTCCTAACATGTAGTCTAAATCTGCCCTCTTTCAATTTAAAGCCATTACCCCTCATTCTATCACTACATGCCCTTGTAAAGAGTCTCTTTCCAGATTTCTTGTAGGCCCCCTTCAGATACTGGAAGGCTGCTATAATGTCTCCCCAGACTCTTCTCTTCTCCAGGCTGAACTCTCTCAGCCTGTCTTCACAGGAGAGGTGCTCCAGCCCTCTGGTCATCTTTGTGGCCCTCCTCTGGACCCACTTCAACAGGTCCATGTCCTTCTTATGTTGAGGGCAGAATCACCTCCCTTGACCTGCTGGCCACATTTCTTTTGATGCAGATGAGGATAGGGTTGGCCCTCTGGGCTGTGAGTGCACATTGCTGGCTCATGTTGAGCTTCTTATTAGCCAACACCCCCAAGTCCTTCTCTGCCTCAGGGCTCTTTTCAATCCATTCTCTGCCCAGCCTGTATGTGTGCTTGGGATTGCCCCGACCCAGATGTGGGACCTTGCACTTGGCCTTGTTTAACTTCATAAGGTTTGCACAGGCCCACCTCTCCAGCCTGTCCAGGTCCCTCTGGATGTCATCCCTTCCCTCCAGCTTGTTGACCGCTCCACACAGCTTGGTGTCATCAGCAAACTTGCTGAGGGTGCACTCAATCCCACTGTCCACGTCACTGACAAAGATGTTGAATAGCACTGGTCCCAGTACCTTCCCCTGATGAATGCCCCTCATCACTGCTCGCCACTTGGACACTGATCAGTTAACTGCCACTCTTTGAGTGCAGCCATCCAGCCAGTTCCTTATCCACCAAGTGGTCCACAGATCAAATCCATGCCTCTCCTATTTAGGGACAAGAATGTTGTGTGGGACAGTGTCAAACGCTTTGCGCAAATCCAGGGAGAGAACTTCTGTTGCCCTTCCCTTATCCACCAATGCTGTAACACTGCCGTAGAAGGCCACCAAATTTTTTAGGCATGATTTGCCCTTAGTGAACCCGTGTTGGCCGCCACCAACCAGCTCCTTATTTTCCAAGTGCCTTAGCATAGTTTCCAGGAGGATCTGCTCCATGATCTTGCCAGGCACAGAGGTGAGACTGACCAGCCTATAGTTCCCCGGGTCTTCTTTTTCACCCTTTTTAAAAAGTGAGGGTTCTGTTTCCCCTTTTCTAGTCAGTGGGAACTTTACCAGATTGCTATGACTTCTCAAATATGATGGATAGTAGGTTGGCAACCTCATCTGCCAGTTCCCTTAGGACCCACAGATGAAGCTTATGGACTTGTGCACCTTTAGGTTCCTCAGCTGGTCTCGAACCTGGTCTTCTACAGTGGGTGGTACCTTATTCTCCCAGTCACTGCCTTTTCCTTCTCAACTTGGGCAGTGTGGTTAGAGCCCTTACCAGTGAAGACTGAGGCAAAAAAGTTGTTGAGTACCTCAGCCTTCTCCATGTCCCGGGTGACCAGGTCTCCCTTTTCCTTACTGACTGGGCCCACATTTTCCCTAGTCTTCTTTTTGTGACCTATAGAAGATTTTCTTGTTGCCCCTGATGCCCCTGGCCAGATTTACCTATATCTGGGCTTTAGATGTGGCTCAGGCCCATGTGCTGTGTTCTTGTTCCTACTAAGTAAATGGAAAATTTTTCTTAGGAATACATGGTGAAGGGTGACAGTAACAAGAGTAATGATAAAACAGTGCAAATGGATAGCCACCATGAGTATGCCTACTCAAATGCACTCAACCTGTGAAATAAGTAGAATGAGCCAGAATACTGCACGAGGTCACAGAGGTACACAATTTTGGGATAGCAGAGGCAGGGTGGGACAGCTTGCCTGACTGTGATACTGTGAAGGATGGATACAAATTCATCAGGAAAGACAGGCAGGGATGATGAGGAAGGTAGTCGCCCTCTGTGTTAAGGAGTAGCTTGGATGTATGGAACACTGCTATGGGATGGAAAACAGGGATGAGAGCTTGTGGATCAGGGTCAGATTACAGGCCAACAAGGGTGACATTGTGGTGGGACTGTGTTACAGACCACCCAGTCAACATGAGGAAGTAGATGAAGCCTTCCTTAAGCACCTCAAGGATACATCTGGATCACAGACCCTGCTTCTTGTGGGGAACTTAAGCTCCGTGACATCTGTTGAAAAGCCATGAGTGTGGGACATAAACAGTCAAGGAGATTTTTGGAGGGTGTCAGGAATAACATCTGAAACTGGATGGATCAACAGTAGTCACACAGAGCTGGACTGGCTATTCCCTAACAAAGTGCTTTTTGAGGATGGGATAATCAATGGCAACCTTGGCTGCAGAGGACATGAAATAGTGGTGTTCAGGGTCTGTAAAAGAGTGGGTGAGGAAAGCAGCAGAATGTAGACCTGAGCTTCACAAAAGCAGTCTTCACCTAATTCTGGGAACTGGTAGGTGATATTCCCTCTGAGGCAGCTCTAACAATAAGGGAGCTCGGAAAAGCTGGCCAGGTTTTAAGGACAGCATCCTCCAAGCATAAGAACTGTCCATCCTGACAGGAAAATATGTGTATATACTGGGGAACTAGTTTTGCTAAATAGGGAATACATGACAGAGCTCCCAAGCAAAAAGGCAACATACAGAAGGTGGAAACAGGGACAGGCTACCAAGGAAAAATTCAGAAACATCGCCCAGACATTTAGAGCTGATGATAGGAAACTTAGTACCAATGCTTGCAAGGGATACCAAGAGCAACAAGAAAAGCTTCTATAGTTGCCTTAGAGGTAAAAGATTGAACACAGAAATTTGGGCCTGTTGCTGAATAGGTTGAGTGATTTAGTGAAGCTAAATTTTTTGTTTCAACAAAACTAAATATTTGTTTCAACATAAAGAGATAAGGCAGAGGTACTCAATACCTTCTTTGCCCTCAGTCTTCACCAGCAAATCTCCCAGGTCCTTGAGCTTAGTAAGGTGATTCAAGGGGGAGAGGAGCTAACAGCAGTGAGTAATGGTGGAGAGCAGTGAGTAATATGAGAGAATTTGACCTATGATAGTCCAGAGGATTCAACAGAATATATCTGTGGGTTTTGAGAGAGCTCGATGATATCCCTGTAAGGCCTCTCTCTCTCTCTGTTAGTTTTGAAAGATCATGGAGACTGGGGATGATTCCTAATAACTGGAGAAAAGCTAGTATTATGCCAATAATCAAAAGAGTCTGAAATTATGGTCCAGGGAACTACTGATAGATCAACTTCACTGTAGTCCCTGGGAAAAACATGGACTGAGTCCTCTTGGACTATGTTTCTGGAGATGTATTGGGTTTACATGGCAAGGTTTTGGTAGTGAGGGTGCTGCAGGCGTGGCCTGTTTTGAGAAGACACGAGGTGCTGCCCCCGTGTCAGACAGAACCAGTGCCAGCTGGCTCCAAAATGGACTGACCGCTGCCCAAAGCTGAGCCTATCAGTGACACTGATGGCACCTCTGTGATAGTATATTTAAGAAAGGGTGCTGTGAGAGAAAGGAGGGAGAAAATGTGAGAGAAACATCCTTATAGACACCAAGACTGGTGAAGAAGGAGCAGGAGGAGGTGATCCAGGTGCCAGAGCAGAGATTCATCTGCAGCCAGAGGACCATGGTGGAGCAGATATCCACTCTGCAGCCCATGGATGACAACACTCCACTGCTCCACACGGGAACAGTTTGCGAAGGACTGTATACTGTGGGAGGAACCCCACACTGGAGTAGAGGAACAGCGTGAGGAGGAAGGAGTGGCAGAGATGAAGTCTGATAAACTGACTGCAATGTGCATTCTGCATCCCCCTGCACTGTTCGTGGGGTAAAGGACGTAGAAGAGTTGGGAATGTAAGGAGTGAAGCTGAGCCTTGGAAGAAGGAAGGACTGGGGGGAAGGTAGTTTTAGTGTTATCATTTTTTTTTCCCCACTATCCTACTCTATTTTTAATTGGCAATAAATTAATTTTCCCCAAGTTGAATCATTTTGCCCATGTTGGTAATTGATAAGTAATCTCCCTGTCCTTATATCAACCCATGAGATTTTCTCACCCTGTCCTGTTGAGGAGGGGGAGTGAGAGACCAGCTGGGGGAGCATCTGGCAGTCAGCCAATGTTAAGTTAGCACAAGGGACATGAGGGAGAAGATGGTGACTGGGTAAATCATGTCTGACCTACCACATTCTCTCTCTGATAAAATGGATCATCAATGGATATCATTTACCTCAGTTTTAGCAAGACTCTAGACATGGAATCTGGCCATACAACTGGATTTTTACCCATCCATTTTTCTTTCCATCCAGACCACTGTATCTTAACTTGGATATCGGAATGTTGTGGGAGGCAGAATGTAGGGTTAGTGGGTCACATATCCTACATGAAGACCAGTGTTAAGTGGAATACAGCAAGGGTCTATTCCAGGACTTGCTCTGTTTACCTTCTTTAGCAATGACCTGGGGCAAGCAATGAAGTGCACTCTCATCAAGTTTGCAGATGATACCAATTTGAGGGAGGGGGATGGGAACCAGGTGATACGCTCAAGAACAGGGTTGCCATACAAGGGGACCTGGACAGGCTGGTGAATGGGGCCAACAGTGACCAGATGAAGTTCAACAAGGACAAAAGCCCTGCCCAGGCAGGCAAAGCCCCAGCAGCAATCCAGGCTGGACCTGCCTGGCCAGGAGCAGCTCTGCAGGAAAGCTCCTGGAGCCTGTTGTCAGTGAGTGGAGTGGAACACGTAGTGGCCTGACAGCACCAAGGGCAGCAGCATCCTGGATGATATGAACAGGGGCATGACCAGGAGATCAAGAAGGGGACTAACCTCAGTACTTGTTAAATCACATTCAGATACTGCATCCAGTTTTGGACTCCACAGTACCATTGGCAAACTGGAGCATGGTCAGTGATGTCTCCAGAGCTGTTGGGGCTGGAGCACCCTCCTTGGGAAGAGATGCCATGGGAGGAGGGCTTGGTCAGCCTTGTTGCATGGAGGCTTTGGTGGACTTAAAGCAGCCACCTTGTCTGCAGGCAGGGGTTTGAGAAGACAGAGCCAGGCTCTGTATGATAAGAGACAACAGGCATAAACTGAAACAAGAGAGGTTCAGACTGCAGATACAGAGAAACTTTTTCTCCATGAGTGCAGTTGAGTCTTGGTTTCCCAGAGAGGTTTTGCTGTCTCCATCCACAGCAGTTTCCAAGCCCCAACTGGACCAAACCCTGAGCAACCTGGTCTAATGTCAGAGATGACCTGCTTGGAGCAAGAGTTTGAACTAGAGACCGCCAAAGGTCACACCAAGCCTGAATTAACAACTCATCCTATCATTATGGTTTAAGAAGGAAGACAGCTTCTTAAAGTAGTAGTGATCTGTAAAGAGTAGTGGTCATTTGCAAGTAATTCACATTATAAGAATAAGAAAAGATTAAATGCAATGTAGAACACAAATTTGCTTCAGCTAATTTTGAAATTGTATGAAACACTCTCATTTGAACTAGCATGTCAGACTACATAATTTTTTGTTCAGACATATAATATCACACTCTTACTTGTTAAGTCGATTTTTGTCGATTTGCCTTAAGCCCACTGTAACATTTTGTTAGAGCCAAAGCAGAACAGTTTTTACATGAAGTATTATACACTTCTAGACTGTGATGGCAGAATTTTAATGCTTTTAGAGCAAGTTAAGGAGTTTGATAGAAAAAGAGGACTTATGTACAAATGACAGATGCAGTTTTTACAGACAATGTTGGTGTCACAAATGCTGTCAAACTAATGAACATACACAATTTTATTCACTAAAAAGTTTGTCAAAGATTTTTTATTGTTATTCTTAGATAAATAAGGGAGAAAAATGTTTCATTAAAGCATTATTTAAAGAAATGACAAAACAGCCCATTTCAATTGTTGTCTAATGGTAGATTTTGACATGATATTATGATGTAAAAAGGGGTTTTCTCCTACAGACACACTTTTACTGAGCTTTGTTAAATGGAAAAACTGTTACAGTCCAAATTCTTATTAATTTTAGAAAATACATACGTTATATATAAGACTAATGTCAATAGTCTGTTTCCGTCAATAAAGGATTCTTCTGGCCAGGCAAAATACTTTTTCAGTTATTGTAAGGCTGCTTTTGCTCAGAAAATGTTATTGTTTTTTCCATAGTTGAATATTGGTAAAAAAATTAAAATTAAGTTTAGATTAGACTATGTAATCCATAATAAGGGTTATATATTTACTTAAACATTATGTTGTAATTTCTGATACTAAAGGTTTTGATGCCATAAGATTAAATTATTTCATTTTAGGTAAAAGGGCTCATCAGAATATGATATTAAGATAAATGACAGAATAAAACTTGATGGAACACCAGCTCCTCAGAAACAGTAGTTTCTAGAGACTGAGAGAAGGTGGCTGAAATTTCTTTTAAATTTGCTTTGTTGTAAAACAATTTCTTTCTTAACGTATCACCAAATGCAGGTTATTTTCAAACTGTGTTTTTCTTTACATTCTCATAAACTGTATATAGATTGTCCCCTCACTTAATTTCTTCACATGTACACATATGCTGTCATTCATTTCAGCCATAATACAGATCCAAGAGAAAAAAATATCTATGTGTATTTTTTTCTTTGTTAGAAATCTATGTCAAATTTGAATTTACCTATTTACCAAGGGACTTAGGAATTTTTATATTCCATAAAGTACATTACTGAGACCTCCCTAGACACAAGCTATGGCTTAAAGGAGTTATTGTTTTATCCTCATGTTATCTTGATTGCAGAAGCTGAAATTGTCCTTTGCCTTTACGCAGTGTGTATCTTGAGCTGTGAGGAGGAAATTTCTCTGATTCTAACACCCATAGACTAGAAATAATCTCTGTTACATTGATTGTGGAAAGAGTAGTCATATAGTTTAAAAGAAAATTTTAAGAATGACAGTTTGAAATCTCATTCATGGACTTGCTCTGTTTAATCTAAAGAAAATAGGAGAAGAAAGTGCAGTCATATTATGTGGCGTGTTAATATTGCCAGCATTACATTGCGCAGTCAGATGTTAGCCTGTGTTACCATTATTAACCTGATTTTCTGAATTCCCAAGCTGGTATAAATCTGTTGACTTCCAAGATGCTTGCAAAGATCCTCCAAAAGGGACCTTAGCAAACAAGCTAACACAAGATATTTTGATAGCCTGGAAAAGTTCCAAAAAACACTCAGCATCAGCTGAAATTAAAAGAGAAGTGTTCTGTGGTCTTGTAGTTGTGATAATCTTGTACAGATCTAGCAATTCAAAATATCAGGTATATGCAAAATATTCATAGCAGAGAAATGAGGGGTCCTGTTCTCTTCAAACACAGAGCAGGCACCTCTTTTCCTTGTAACAGAGAATTTCGAAATTCTTTGACGAGGCTTACTGCATTTTCCTGGTCTGTGCTAGCTCTGTATGCAGAATGTTAATCATTGTATTCACCACTGAGCCCTGCTCTGATACTGAATAATATTGAGAATCCAAGTTACAATAATGTTTACTCCCATAGTGATATTTTTCATTTATCCTTTGCCACTGAAATAAGGTATGCCGTTTCAATCTCTAGACACCATTAATGCAAGAAAGATTTACCTTGCAGAAAGTGGGAAGTGAAAAACAGATATGACCAGCCATAAAATGAAAGTTAAATAAACTTGTTTGATCAACCACTGCATATAATGTTTTGCACTTTCCCCCATTATTTGCAATTAGTTAAGAATATGAAAAAATGAGCTACCATGTGTAAATAAACAACAAAGTTATGAAATTGTAACATATATGGTATCAAGTATCATGTTTTAAAAGCATCGATTTCTATGACCCCCAGCACTTTAAAACTGGCTGTTAATCCTGAGGAATAGCTGGTACAATGTGTTGATCAGAGTGTAATAGTTTAATCATCTCTCAGTGATAGGAGTTCATGTTGTAGTTTCACAGATCATGAAATGTGTCTGTTTAAGATATGACCCCATTATCTTTTCTTCTCTTTTTTGCAGAAGACACTATGTAATCATGCTCATTTTATCTCTGTCTCTCTTTAACCTGCATTATGGTGCTCATTAGCATGATCATACAAGGCACAGGGATATTCAAAGATTGTGTTTATTACACGGAGAAAAAGAAACATTTCCTATTGTAAATGTTTTTGCATTGCAAGTTAAGGAGTGTAAACCCTCCTTATCACTTCTAAACACTGCATCCGATTAGTTGTTAGCTGTAGAGCTTATTGGCATTGTGCAAAGGACAGCAAATTTACAATGTTTCTTAAATAAGTTATTACAGCAATATGAAAGCTGAAAAGGCATCGTCTGAGTACATTCTCTCCTCAGGGATTTGGGTTTATTTTTGGCTTCATGAAACTGAGTTTAAGTAGATATACCAGTGTCTCACAAGAACAGAAGGGATGTTAGCAATTAAAACAGGTAGTAGGAATATGGCTTTTGGATCTGATAGGTGTATTAGTACACTCCTCTGAAGTCAGTAGGGCTTGGCTGATTTATACAAATTGCAGATCTGTGCTTTGACAAAGGACATACTTTGTAACAGTTCAGTTAACCTTATTTCCTATTANTCGTTAAATTTGAAAATGCTCTTTAGGCTTGGGAGGTTTTACCAAGTCAATGGTACTGTGTGTCCTTTAGATAAGCCAGACATAACCCTCTCTCACAGCACCTGTTGAAGCCTTGAAGGGAAGTGAGGACTGGCATAGTGTGTAGTGCAGAGACACAAAGGTATAATTTTCACTTGTGAAGGGGAAAACAGGGAACTGGTTTTGCTAAAACTGCACTAAAACTCAGAGAGATGCTCATCTGGTAATGCAGAATTCATTAAAAAATACTATTAATTCCAATTATTAAGCTACAAACCCAGGAACAGATACATACTCTTTTTGGACAGAGGATAAGAACCAGCTTCTTAGACAAAATTAGGGAAGGGAAAAAGCAAAGGATAAGTGGGTCAGAATACTTGATAAAACAAAGTAATGGTTTCTTTCCTCAGTATATTAATTTGTACCCAGGGACAGCAGAGGTGCAGGGGTGCTGTCCTCAAGGGGAGAATAGTGGACAAATGCACAACTAATACCCAAAGAGGAAGGCATGAGGAGAAAATGAATAAAACATTATGAAGGACCCCCCAGATGAATTATTAAAACCATTTTGTTAAATATAAAATCATCACCTTTGCCCCTTGCCTTTCATTTTTTTACCTTCCAGAAGACTCTTTCAATGCCTTTTGTCTTCTGATGAATCCTCATCCATCACAGAAAATACTATGCCAAAATAGGGCTGTTCTATTTCATCATGGCCCCATGTCTCAGGATGTGGACAAGGGTCACTGTGGCTCATTTAGAAAAGATCTTTCTTCTCCACCAATAAAAAAGAAAGTATTTTTGCCTTCTTTGTGTAAAAATGTTGTAAAAAGGCTAAACTAAAGCTAAAGCTAAAACCAAAAGACCTACAAACAATTATTCCAATGGAGTAATCTTTCATGTAAGCAGACATTTTCACCAATCAATCCTCTACCACAAGCAACCTAAATTATAGCAATATAATATCATGATTAACTCTAATTTTAAGCAGGAGGCTACTTCAGTCAGTTGGATCATTGCATTCACATAGTCTGTTGAAGTGTAGACTACCCAAAAGGAGTATCTGTCAGGGTGAAAGCCAGACTGTAGGATATGTGAGTTCACTGCAGGAAAAAGCTGAAAGAAAAACTGGATTGTGAAGGGTGGGAGGACAGCAGCAGGCAGGAGGGCAGACAGGAAAACGTACTGATGTATGGAAACAAGAAAGAAAAAGAATAAACATGTGTATTCAAGCGTGCTACTAATTTTCTCATCTTTTCCCCCAGTAATTAGAGCCCTTTTAAATGGAAATTTATTTAGGTTCAAAATTTGTAAATCAAGTTGTAAATTATCCTACTTATGCAAATAGGTTTACTGATTAATAAAATTCTGTTAATAAGATTCAGTCTATGTATCTTATGTGGACTGAGTTACCAGAACAAATCACAAAGCATAGGATGTTCACAATAACAGTAATACTGTGATTTAGGAACTCCTTTTACCACTTTAGAGATGGGGACATGAGTCAAAAGAAGTTATGAGGCACATGTTTTTAAGTGTCAAAGTACTGTAAAATGCTTTGAAATACTGTGAAATACTTTGAAAGTATTCTAAATACTAAAGTATTCTAAATACTAAAGCCTGATCCTTAATGGCTTGTCTCAGGCAAAAGAACATGTCTAAAAGAGAGCTGGCCTGTAAAATCACATTTACTTACATTTTATAAATATTAGTATATACTCCTTTTAAGATAGTTTCCTATCTTCTCCAAATGAGTCAATATACATCTATCTTTAAATGCATATTCACTTTCAGATCCTAGAGTTGAAGTCAAGAAACTACGATTCTTATTTAATCTTTGTGTTATCCAGGTTGAGAAATAATGACAGTACTTGTATTTGTTTTAATATCAATTTAAAAATTACATAAAATTTACTTTTGCTCATTATATTACCACTAAAAATGTAGTTGTCTTTCTACTTTGAAAGAGTTAAAATGTTCAATGCTAAAATTGGAAAAATTCAAGCTTAAAAAAATTAGAAGTTCAAGAAAATTAGAAGTTAATTTTTGCTGCAACAATAGCCATAACTACATAATTAAAGACTTTTTTTTTTTTTAGATGAATTCAAATTATTTATGAAAAGGCTGCCCATGAATTATTTCCTGAACACATCTACTGTAATGCATTTGTGGACAATGGATTCTAATTTTCAACGTCGCTATGAGCAACTAGAAAACAGCATGAAGCAACTCTTCCTCAAGGCGCAGAAAACTGTTCATAAGCTCTTTGGCCTTAGTAAGAGATGCCATAAACAGCCACTCATCCGCATGCCAAAGCAGAGGTAAGAAAGCCTATGACAAGCTGAGAAACTCAAACTGCTGTTTTGCCACTAAAATCACCTTAAGGGATCTCCTTAAGATGTGGGAATGTGTGCATTATATGGTATGTGCACAGTATACAATCTTTATATTTGTAGGAACTGAACAATCCCAGCTTTCAATATTGCTCCATTCATGTTTTCCTAAATATGATGGGAAAGGTCAAAATAAAACCTGATTTTTATATGACTGTATTGTGTGAGGCAACTTAAAAATAACATAAGCATACAGATATTTCCCATTTGGTCTGCCTCTTTTTTACAGAACCATATTTTCAGTGGAACTTGGCCAAGTGTAACAGTGCCAAATAATTGTGTACTGAATACTGAATGCTTATTCTGAAGCAAGCACAGCTATGTTAAGAACTTTCCAGGTCATTATACAGTATATACTACATAGTATTGATTTCTTGTTTCATTTGTCAGGTAAGAATTAGATTTGAAAAGATGCCTAAGATGCAAATAAAAGTGTTTTAGTCCTTTGTAGAAACAGAGAGTTCCTCAAAGCTAGCTAGTCAAATCTATATTAACAAAGTAGTTAAAGTTGATTGCTGATCGAATATTGCTTTATTGAAATTAGTGGAATGACACTAGAGTAAATCTGAAATGAATGAGCTTTTAAGGACGTTATTCTTCTCAGCACAAACATAGTAGGCCTCATACAGTGACTCCTGCACTTAGCACGTATCTCCTCTGATTTTTCTTTCAGGTGACAGCTGTTATGGCTCTCATGTCCCCTTTTTCTACATATTCTGCTTTGTTTTGTGATCTGCTAGTTGAAACAAAAAGTGTATTTTTCACTTGTGGGATCATTTCATAATTAGAAAACATTCCACTAACAAAGGTTATATAGTCACTGCAATGCTTCACCATCATCTCCTGCACTTCTTGGGCATGACCTGAATAAGCATTCTGCCAAAGAGATGATTCAATATGAAAGACCTCAGCAGAAACCCAGAGCTTTTTAAAACACAAGAAACAGAATCCAACCTCACTTTTTTTCCCCTACCAAAATTTAAAATTATCAGGTCTTCCAATTTAACCACTGTAGGGTTTTGAGGCAACCTTTGGTTGCCAGCGGTAACGGCAATGATAGAGTACAGATGAACTGAGACATAAAAAGCAAAGTTCAGTTGGAATGATGGATCAAAACACACCTTTCTTGTTATATGAAGGATTTTTCTTTCAGATGAAGAACTTGTGAGTTCACAGTTTGTTAATAATAAATTTTACTAGTAACAAGTTTGCCTGTTTTACAGAGTTGTACTAAACTTTCATAACAGTTTGATTTTGCAATGCATCTCTAACTAAGGAACATCATAACTTACTTTTAAGATAATTGTGTCCTATTTTAGTGAATGCCCTAAATTTTTTTCTGGTCAGTACAGAGGTAGATCGGACATATGATGACATACTGATGATCAATAAACAACTCGAAGATCAGTGCTGAAGGCAAGTTTTGGAATGCTTGGCCAGCGGGATGCATTTGCTAAAAGAGAGCATTTTCAAAGGCTGGATTCCATCTGACTATCTGGGAGAATTGCCTTCTGACATCAAGGCTTTTATGGCTGATAAGAAAAGCTTTAAACTGAGAAGTGAGGGGAAAAGGTCAAAAGAAACTGGTTTAATTTCCAAACCTGGTTAAAAAAAATCTGATAGACCAAGATACAGGAATGGATAAAGGAATATCAGTGGTCAAAAGACAGATAGTGAAAGAAAGAAAACACAGGTATGGACAGAATAGTATTCAGGTACTTCTCATGATGAAAGTATACCTAGCCAAAATAAAGTACCGAATTTTTTGATACAGAACGGGTAACAGGTAAGCACACAAATGAATAGCAGGTAATGCAATGGAGAATGAACACCTGAGTGTTGCAATGAAGAAGGATGAATCCTTCTGTAAAGACAGACATTGCAGAAAGTCAGTGGAATAACAGAACCAAAACGAAGTACTTAAATTTCTTGTGCTTAAGGGAAGGAAGAAATAAAAGCAAAAATAACAACTTCATGTTCCAATGATATTCTAGGCTCTAAAGAAACAAGAAGGGGTAATTGGAACAAACTACAATACTTTCCAAAGGTATTCCAAAAAAGTCCTTCAGATTAGTGTTTGGGCTCTGCTATTGATAGTTAAGGGTGAATTTTATTATGGAAAGAGAAACTAGACAGAGTTAATGGAGATACAAATACTATTTTAAAGTGTATTTTATGGACACTTGTCTTTTCAGATACAGATTAAAGAGTTGATGCTTCTTTTTTTTTAATAAAGGTCATGATGCTGGCAGTGAGTAAAAACAAAATAACTGTGCTAATGTCTAATTTTACACTGTATTTCACAAGTCAATAGAAGATATATAAAAAGGATTTTTAAAGGAATATATAAAAAATGAGACTGGATTTTCTCTTTCAAGAAGCTGGGACGTGTGTTCTGAAAGTTTAATGTAATTCATGAAAACTTTTTATAGGAATTTATCCATGTAGTCTGCCAGAAATCATTTCATCACACCTGAAGGAGCTCCTACATAAGGTCAAGGTTATACTTCATTACTGAAAATACCTGTCTCTTTTCTCTGGCCTCAAAATTTTGTTACTGAACATGAAAAAAATTGTTGCTTGATTGTTTTTTAATGGGATTCAATTAATCAGTTAGAGAGAATTGCTTGCAACTTTTTCCATATTTCCTGAAGAACCAAGCCACTTAATAACCATAAGACTAAATTTCATTTTTATTTTAATTTTCTAATCCTTGAACCCAAATGCCGTTCAAATACCTTTGAATCCTCTCCTAACATAATTGTTCATAGTAGAAATGAGTCAATTAACTTGCAAGCTAAAAAAACTACAGTTCCATATCTCCTTTTTAAACACAGTTTATAATCTTCAGCTAGAATAATGTATAAATAGTTTTCTTTCAGTCTGCACTAGCAATCAGAACAATGTCTTATTTACTGCAGCACTTTGGTATACACTGGGGGATGGGAAGAGGATTACTATTTTTATTTTATTCTGTTCATTGCAAATTTTTTCAAGTTCCAGATGTTCTTCTCAGATTTTAAGCTTTCTTTCATTAGCATGAAACAGATCATTGTTCCTTTTCCTGAGAGCCATATCATGCCAAGATACATCAAAAGTCCATAGATTTCCATTATAAATTGTTATGCTACTGGTGAGCGTAACTTTTAAAATTCATCTGAATTAATCAATATGGTTTCTGTAATCAGTGAAGTATTTACTGGTTGTCTGAGTTCAAAGAAAAATACTACCTGAAAATTAAAAAACAACAAGGAGCACAGAAATTGCTATGTAGATAATATGTTCCCATATTGTAGGTAAGGACAGAATGATAAAACATTCAACTTCAAGAGATAAAGAGAAAAACAAAATTAAAAAAAATGCAGTCTGAAAAAGAAACTTGATGTTCTGTGGAATAATGCTACCAGGTGAGCTACTGCCTCCATGAATTTGAAGCTTTGCTGCTTCAAAAGGCTCAAGTGATTATTACTAGTATGTTCTCTTTGCATTGACATATCAGCCTTAAAAACTTGCAGTATTATATGCTCATTCATTGTGTTTGCTTGACCTGAGTCCACCGTATACAGCAATTGTTATTCCACTAGATGGCCGGCTCTTGCTGCAGTTTTTATACAGGAAGGTTGTTGAAACACTGCTAGTGGCACAATATATTTTGCTTTGCAGGAATCAGTTGATGTTGTAAAATGTATATAGGAGGTTGTTGAAACAATTCTAGAAGCACAATATGTTTTGCTTTGTAGGAATAAAAATGAGGTGTAAAACCATATGTCTGCCCTAAAATCATCATGCATATTTCTATATTAGGACCATGAAGTGTAAGGAACAATTGTTAATCTTCAGAAGCATTTTGCATATAGTACAGTATCTGTGGTGTAGTATATCTACTTTGAGAAAAGGACTGACACAGTCATTAAGTTTGTCCTAGCTCTCGATTCCAGCAAGATCTTTCTCAAAAGAGGTGAGAAAATGATGCCCTGTTACAGGCAGCAAAGGGCAGGTTTCCTCATGGTTTAGACTGCATATTTTGACACACACCTGCACTGAAGGATGAGATCTGTGCATACATAATTTTCAAAGACAAAATAAGTGGAGGGAATAAAGAAATATCAATTTTACTCAATGGGAGGAGCTAAAGCAGCAAGCAAAGTTGTGGTTATACATTTGGCACTGTGTTATGGGGAGGGAAAGTTGTTTTTGTTTCTGTTTTGGTTAATACAACAGTAAGATTTATTTTCAAAAGTAATGCTGAGAAGCTGAAAATCACGGGAACAAAAGGCCTGATTGTACCCATGAATTGCTGTCAGTGAAACACCTGACGTGAACCAGAGCTGAGGGTAAGCAGACACTTACATCCACCCAAGTTATGCAACCATATGACAACTGGAATATCTATGCCTAAGAGCATAAAAGAAATACAAACTCTGTTGGCAGAGAAGGAGAATCTTCACTTTCCCAAATAGTTTTCAGTAAGAATGGCAATGATTTGTTGTGATTGGATTTAATATTAAATTTAAAGGCATTGAAGACAGAGAAAAGCTTTCATTTATTCCTTCACAAGTGCCAGTTTAGCCCTTGATTTCATTCTTTCAGTGTCATTCAAATTGGTTCCTTTGCTGATGTTATCCATTTGAGTAGATGCACTCAGTACAGTATATTGCTATATGTACAAACCTTACTTGTATGCAGTTTAAATCACTTCGTAATGAAAAAGCATCACTTGAGGCCAAATTCAACTAGCACAATTTGTGATTTAATAAAAACATAAACAAAAATATTAAAAGGAGAAACAATGTAAATACAACAATAAGCCAGTGGGGAAAAAATTACATCTTCTGTGGCATAATAACAAAATTGAAATCTGCTGCAACAAACTACAACTGAAGATTATGAGCAACTCAAGTAAATAAGAACTTTAATTTTAAAAGACCAAGGTACAACACTTGCACATAAAAGCATGTAATCTTTAATAAAATGTCAGTATTTGAATTTTTTAAAAGACTGGATGCTTCATATTACCATATAATTTACAGTGAAGGTGTTGCTTATACCAACAATCTAGCGAGTTTTTTAAAGGATCTTATTCTGGTAATGCAAGCTAGCAAATATAGACAAAACTACTTAATAAATTTAAAAAACATATTTAATTAACATATTATTTCCTTATTTCTGAAAGGAAACCCATTCTCAGCAGCTTTATGTTTGAAGCATGTCCTTATCTTCATAAATGATATTTTTAAGAAACATACCCGTGAAGCTAATGTAGACTTAGAAGGAGTTCATCACCAGAGAGAGTGAATGGCTGCATCAAATAGAAGCATTGCAGAAAGAATTCTGGTTTTCAAAAAAAGAATTTATTTTGGAGTTTCCCACAGAATGCACCACAGGCAACTATAAAAGGAAGAACCATAAATTTGGATTTTCTCATTTTCCTCTTCTTTTTGAATTTCACAGAGCAAAAAATTCACATGCCCTAGGAGCACAACAGGGCCTGAATACTGTAAAAACACTTCAGAGAAGGGACTTGTATCTTAGTATTCTCTTCAGTCCTGTTCAGAAAAAGATTTAAGATACTGGCTTTTTTATAGTATCTATAACACAACCCATCAGAATACTGAAGCCTTCAAACCTGTTTTCTTCAGAATGCTTCAGAACGAAATACAAAAGAAATAGTGTAGATTAATCCCATGGCATCAGGATCTTACACAGGATTAGTTCCTTACTTCCCAGAGTTGGTTATCAGCTACTTTAGATTGCTTTGCTATAAGTATAATGTATTTATGGGCACAAAATTACTAAAGAATAAAATTTTCCACCAAGGAACCCACAAAGTTCAATACATAGAAGTTTCACAATATGTCACACACAGATTTTTCTTTTCAAAGCACATTTGTGACACTGTATGCAAAGGAAAAAAATCTAATTGTACATGACTTAGCAGACTGCTAGAATGAAGGTGAATGACTGCTAGAATGAAGTGAGTCTAGGTGAAAATTTTGTTACAAAAAGACGGTGCAAGACAGCAAAAGCTCAGCTGAATGGACTGGGTCTAATGTATATTATGCTTCCAAGCAAGAGGTGCTAAACAGTATTCTGTCTGATTTTAGAACACCTCCTTTTAATAGGGTACGATGTATCATAGAGTTGTTTCTAAACAAAAATCATAGAATCATAGAATCGTAGAATGGTTTAGGTTGGAAGGGACCTTGAAGATCATCGAGTTCCAACCCCCCTGCCATAGGCAGGGACACCTCCCACTAGACCAGGTTGCCCAAGGCCACGTCCAGCCTGGCCTTGAACACCTCCAGGGATGGGGCCTCAACAACTTCTCTGGGCAACCTGTTCCAGTGCCTTACCACCTTCAAAGTGAAAAATTTCTTCCGAATGTTCAATCTAAACCTGCCCTCTTCCAGTTTGAAGCCATTCCCCCTCATCCTATCACTACATGCCCTAGTAAAAAGTCCTTCCCCAGCTCTCCTGTAAGCCCCCTTTAGGATTGCCCCAACGCAGATGTAGGACCTTGCAGTTGGCCTTATTGAACTTCATGAGGTTGGCTTGGGCCCACCTCTCCAGCCTGTCCAGGTCCCTCTGGATGGCATACCTCCCCTCCAGAGTGTCTACCTTGCTGAACAGCTTGGTATCATCACCAAACTTGCTGAGGGTGCACTTGATCCCACTGTCCATATCGCCAACAAAGATGTTGAACAGTACAGGTCCCAGTGCTGACCCCTGAGGAACGCCACTCATCACTGGTCTCCACTTGGACATCAAGCCGTTGACCACAATTCTTTGAGTGTGGCCATCCAGCCAGTTCCTTATCTACTAAGTGGTCCATTTGTCAAATCCATGTCTCTCCAACTTAGAGACCAGGATATCATGTTGGACGGCGTCAAACGCTTTGCACAAGTCCAGGTAAATGACATCTGTTGCTTTTCCCTTGTCCACTGTTGCTGTAACCCCTTGGAAATCATTCCAAGAAAGAACAAAGAAAAATGTACAAAATTTTGTATTATAAAAAATGCCAGAATTTTTTTTTATGTGCTTCAATTAAGATATTGCATGTGGGAGTTAAAAATGGATTTGCAAGTTTCAGTGTAAAGGAACACTTCTCCAGTGGAAACTTTTATTTGATCTAACACAGCAGGTGCACATCTGAAAGTTTCATGCCATAAAAAAAGAAGGTGATACAATGAAAGTATCTGAGATAAAATGACAGTCATTTTCACAGTAGTTGCTGTACTAAACCAAATAATAGGTCTGCATCTTTTCACAAAGGAAATAAAATTATCCACTTTGAGGTGATACCTTTAATTCGATTGGCGATTAGAGCTATTTAAAACTAAAGTGACAGATATAAAAATACAATATACAGGCCTGCAAATAATTAGTCGGAAAACAATGACAAGCTAAAATAAACTCTTGTGTATATGTGTGTTTTCACACATATTTTAATAACTGTATATACATAGGGGCAGACTGCTCTTATCATCTGTCCTTGCAATACATTTTCTCTCAAGGACATTTGGTTTTCTAATGTTGCAGCACTTCATTACATACTCATAAAGGCTTTTCTTGATCCCATGTTATACATGAAATTTTTTCCAGCCTCCCCACAACTCCACTTTTGATTTTTTTGATGAATAGCAACATTAGAATGAAGTAATTTCACCATAGCATAAAGTGCTGTGAAACTAGTCACAGACCAGGAGTGCGCCTCCTTCCATGCTCTGGAAATAGCATCCATGAAATATGTGGAATGAAGCCACGTCTTTCATGCCAATGTTTTGTACTTACAAAGTATGGGCTACTTACCCGTGCAACTGTACCCTAATAGTAGTGCTTCAGCAATAGTATTTTAAATGCTGTCACATGATGCAAAATATTAAAAAAAGAAAATCAGCTTAGCAGGAATCATCTGACATGGAAGGACCTATACCAAAATGGGATTATATTATATGATATTAATATAATATTGCGTGATATTATATTACACCTTGTTCTGAGACTTGCAGTACCAAAATATGATTACTGAATCACTAACCTCTATTAGAGTGCTGTTGCACTGGCAAACAGTTTATACTTTAAAAGGACAAAACATTGGCATGAGACATGTAACTACATTCCACGTATTGCCCATATTATATAATACTGCTGAATATTCAGACAATGCCTTAAAGGAGATGGTATTTAGAAGTGCAACAGCAGAAGATGACTCAAGGAAACAATTTCACTCAAGAAGAATGACTACTTTAGTGTCCATCTGTTTCTTGTGGTCTCTCTTCTAAGAGTAACAGAGTGATAGGAATGGAAATCCTGTGTTCCTTTGGAAGACCAATTTCCTCCATACCATCCAGTTCTGACAAGTGGAAAGTTGAGCTTAATTTTCCCTTCTCCCTCATGAAACAGGAGCTAGAGTATCCATTTTTTTTCAGATTTGCTAACACTCATTCCAGTACGAATTGCCTCTGTCCCTTCCACCTACCAAAACCCCTTTTTGTTTCCAACCTCAATGTCCAAACTTCCTTTTTATTCCCAGGCAAATTTTGTAATACAATTGGTGCTATCAGTACTGGAGGCTGAAAATTTGAAGACAATAAAACACAAGCAGCTTACAATAACATTTTATTTTATAGATATGTTGTATTAAAAAAGCGCAGATTAAGAAAAAGCTGCTGCAGGATTTCCGCTACAGAGATACAGTATTCAGCACAGTTAATCCCCAGTGTAGATCTACAATAGCAAGGGACTTGCTTTTGGCCTTTTGGTTTTTAGTGTGACCAAACTGCTGTAAAGGACCTTTGCTTGGGCCAAATTTAAAGGTATCTTAATCACCTATCCACATGAATCACTTGTAGAAACAATATCAGAGCCAACACTCTGGTGACTCACAAGGCTTGGAAGCCTACACTTTAAAATGATTACTTGACAGATAGATCCTGGCCCACATTTCTGGGCTTGGCAGCTTCTGTTTGCTCCTAGCCTGATGACCATCTGTCTTTATAGTCATGACATGTGACGTAATGGCCATGATCCTCTCTAGATAACAGCCCCCCACCTTCAAGGTTCATGACACCACAAATGCAGCTGGAAGTCAGGCAAGGACACCAGCATGGGATATTGGATCTTGGAGCACCCTGGGCTTCAGGCTATCCCTGAGTCCACAAAGTTGCAGTATCATCTTTCAGATTTCACTTGTATAATAAAAGCATATTTGAACACTGCTTTATCTGATCCAGAAGAGTATAAAATATATCATAAGGACATGTCTTTTGTCATCTATAAGTTATTTAGTAAGACAGGAGAAAAATAAGAAAGAATGATATTCACACTCCAGCATCAGGCTTCCTCTGCAGAGTCACCAAAGTCCCTCTGTCTGTGCCCGCCATAGTACAACAGGGCTGACAATAGGCTGACAATATCACATGTCCCTTGTTCTCTTTTGTCTATTGTATTTCTTTAGAGTGATACACACACTGTCTCTTGCCATGTGTTTGTACAACACATGTCACAGTGGGGCCTCAGTCTCAGCTCAGGCTGGGATGAATTGCTGTAGCATAAATGCTTTTCTAGTCTGTGCTATTTAAAGTAAAAATATGTCTCCTTTTGTGGGAAGGCGGTATTAATATAAAGCACAAGAAATCTTTGACATGAGTGCAGACTAAAAGGGAAGATGAAGGTTGGAGTTGGGGGGGTGGAGAGATATTGCTATGCTTACCCATATTTCAGGCAAAACCTTTCATCACTCTGATGACTCACTTTGACAAAGAGGTCATGTCTGTCAGCATGCTGAAAACGAGCTTTTCAGGATCTGAATCAGAAAAACTTCCAATTAAACAAGTCAAAGAACCATGAGATATGCACTCACACAGAATTGGACACATACAAGTATCTTATATTTCTCATCTGTGTTAGTCATATGCAATTTACTCTGTTAGCTCACTCAGAAGGCGAGATACTAGCTCTCCAAAGGGACATAAAATGCCAGACTTAAAGCTTTAGGGTTGTGCCTCAGGTCATCTTAGCTAAAGACATATAATAGCCTTGTCTTTAAATAAATTTGATGATTGAATAGTTTCAGTCCTGCAGATGGTGGGTTTTCAAGCTTTTGATTTTTAAAAATGCTTCGAAAAGCGCTGTGAGCCTGCATCTGAATTCTTTGTATTGTCTCATGTCTACGCCTTTGTTCCTTTTTTAAAAAAATAAATCCTTTCCTTCCAACATGCAGAATGCACCAATGCCCTTGTGTCTTAAGTGCTCCCAAATTACATAGTTCTGGGAACAAGTTTCCAATCTGGCCAGTATGTACAGACATGATCATGAAAAGACTTACTCAAAGTTTGATATGGCTATTTCATACTATGTTGTTCTTCCATTTGCAACACAAAGAAAGAAATAACTCTAATATATTGGATGGGTGTACTCTTCGCTGGGTAAAAAACTGGCTGGATGGCTGGGCCCAGAGAGTGGTGGTGAATGGAGTTAAATCCAGTTGGCAACTGGTCACAGGTGGTGTTGCCCAGGGCTCAGTATTGGGGCTGGTTCTGTTTAATCTCTATCAATGACCTGGGCGAAGGTACCGAGTGCACCCTCAGTAAGTTTGCAGACGACATGAAGTCAGGTGGGAGTGTAGATCTGCTTAAGGGTAGGGCAGATCTACAGAGGGATCTGGACAGGCTGGATTGATGGGCCAAGGCCAATGGTATGAGGTTCAACAAGGCCAAGTGCTGGGTCCTGCATTTAGGTCATAACAACCCCATGCAGCGTTACAGGCTTGGGGAAGAATGGCTGGAAAGCTGTCTGGAGGAGAAGGACCCGCAGGTGTTGGTTGACAGCCCACTCAATATGTGCCAGCAGTGTACCCAGGTGGCCAAGAAGGTCAATGGCATCCTGGCCTGTATCAGGAATAGTGTGGTGAGCAGGTCTAGGGAAGTGATCGTTCCCCTGTACTCAGCACTGGTAAGGCCCCACCTCGAGTACTGCGTTCAGTTTTGGGCCTCACTACAAGAAAGACATTGAGACATTGCTTAGAATGTGTCTATTATAGTTCCTAAGACTCTCTTCCTTATTTTAAACAGATTCTATTCCAATAGAATCTGAAATCAGGATCATTATCTAAAACTTTTATTATTTTTTATTATATTTTGATCTTCCAAATTTAAGAAACTTCTGGTTTATAGCTAAGAAGAAATCCTAAAAAATTCTTCAACTGACCTTAGAAGAACCCAAAGGCATCATGTCCTTGAAACTGCGCATATATATTATTCTACATACTTTTAGACAAAGTTGCCTTAATTTTGTAAAAAAAAAAAAAGGGAACAATAACTCATTATTTTTTTAATGTAAGTTGAAAGCTAACCATCTGTGTAGATTGCTTCATCAGTGTATTAACTGCAGAAAGCACTACTGGTTTAGATAATTCCTGGAGTGATGGCTAAGATACAGTATAAATATAAATGAGATAGTTGGCAAATACGTCCAAGATGTGAGCAAGGTACTGTGAAATGGATAGCTAAGCTGCTGACTGTGTTGTCCCTAATGTTTCTCTACAAAACTCCAGTTAAATAAGCTCGGAGTAGAGACCAATGTAGCAAATCCCAAGACAGCAAGCAGACTTTCTGTTTCAGCAATTTAGCCCTCGATACACTGTAAAACTCTTGAGTAGTATTTTCTGTCTTGCTGAGTTCAGTCCACAGTTTAACGAATCCTGCCAGTGGTATGAGGCTGTTCAACATTTAGTGATTTTTTATTTCTTCTGCTGACCATCTGCTGCATAGGTAGACTTCTTCTCTGTGTATATCCACATTGGGATATAATAACTTCATTGGAGAGGAAACATTTTACTTGTGGATTAAGAGATGAACAAAAGCTCATAAAATCCAGAATTCTCATCTTTGGATGATAGAAGTAGAGAAACAGTTCCATCCATGAATATTTAAAAGGAAATCTATACAGAATATCTGCATCTGTGCTTCTAAGTGTTGCTGCAACTTGAGGTTGGATTAACTTCAGAGATAAAAATAAACCCTCTATCTATGAAAGGCAAAATTTCTCTGTACTGAATAGAGATTAGTGTCCTGACGAAGAGGAGTGAAGCTTTATAAAGAAGTTTTCTACAGGAGGCACCTGTGAATCTTGGCAAATAGTGATTCCAGGGCCTGTTTCTTCTTTTTGCTGAATAGCAGACAGTCATCTGGTTATAGAGCTCTATAGACAAATTCGGATGAATGATGCCATGCAGTTGTGAAATCAATGACATTGCAAGTCTCACATTCTATTGGATCACACATCTCACTCAAACTTGCAAATATATTTTACAAAAAACCTCTTTCAATCTATTTCATCTTTGAAGTTTTCAAGAGCATTCGCTATATTTTTTCCACCCTTCGTGTGAAGGTGATAGTGAAATGGAACCAATATTCTGTGTGTGAAATTCATGTACTTTTTATGTAATTCTTAGCTTAAATGTCTAGCCTTAATAGTAAAAGTAAGTAGAAATACCTTGCAATGTTTGCAGATCATAATTCCTAATCATTGATATAAAATATACAACTCTTCACACGCAAAATCATATTCACACATTTACAGAAATTTAATGAATAAAATTAAGGAGCTAATTTGCAGAATCCTATCCTCAACAAAACTGTACAACTTTCCTTCAAAATTGTCAAGTAGAAATTTCTTGTGCATACAAGTTAAAATGCACAAACAATTGGTTTCTTAAATCCACCACCAGGAATTTTATAAAACTGTCATGACTTGTGTATTCTGCTTTCACACTCAGAGAAGCTTTGTTTTAGCAGAGTACATCACAGATTAATCCCTCTGAGTCATAGGACTTTCCAAGCCTTGGAAGAAAAAGCTCTGTTTCACATTTCCTTGGTTCTGATCTGTGGTAAGTAACTCTGAAGAGAAAGACTGTTTTACTTAGGGTTGTTATTGCCAACTAATTACAAGACAAAAATTTACAACCATCTAAATTCTGCTGAAACTCAGCCAGAGTTAGAGTTGTTGCCATGTATCACGTGAAATCTCACTCACAAAGGAAGTTCATTCAGTGGGTTGCTGGCACCAACTAGAATATACCCACTGATCTCACTACATAAGAATAAGAGTTCTCCTTTATGATCACTATCCAAATTAAGATTATTTTTTATAACAAGTGAATTTTTCCTTAGTTAATAGTCTTTTTTCCAAAGATGTTATTATTTATGACCAGTTGAGTCACAAGAAGAGAAATTTCTTATTGCTTAGGTTCTCTCACATTCCTTTTTCCTGTTATTAGCAAGACAGTAGAAGTTTACCATTAATGAAATATTAACACTTTATTTTCATGAATTTGAATTGTATCCGTAGTGAAAAGGATTTGGTTTGATTTCTGGAGCAGCAATTGTATTGATCTACAGAATAACTTGCTCTCAATCTGACAGGTATCTGGCAGATAGAGCTACAAACAAAATTAACAATAAAGAAATGAAAATTTTCTGAAGTTCCTTTACACAAATAAAATTTCCTAAGTAGGATTTAGCTCTTTTCTTTTTTTTCCTTTATAATAGAATAATAATACTAATTAAACACACATTTCTGAACCCTGTGTTCTTCAGTATGTATGGTAAGGGCCAAACAAGCTATTGCCATGGGCTCAGATACTACTTTCCTGGAATCATTTCTAATTTGTCATGGATATGTTAAGCTTTCAGTGAACAAATAAAAGAAGATGTTAAATATATTTTAAAACCTGTAATTTTCTATAGAAAATTAATTTTATTCAGCTATTTATTTGTAAGCATATAGTATTGGACATCTTTGTGAGGCAATGACTGTATACTTAACTAAAGCTAAACACTGAAGACTGTATTTTCGATATATTACTGCAGCGTCACTTTTGTGTTCCTCATTATCTTACAAGGATAGATCCTGCTAGGAGAAACTTAAGTTTAATAAGAAATACTTTAGCAGATCAGAAGGAAATGAATAATAATAGGTAATGTATCGCTTTACCTGACAAATAAGACTGATGCAAATATACTAACCTTAGCAAAACTATCGTCATGATAAATAATGTAAACACACCTTAACAAAGTGTGTTCTGTGGTGTCCTGGTTTGAGGTAAAACAGAACCAATTTTGTTCAGTAACTTCGCTTCTTAGCTAGGCCTCTTCTAACTACTGAAATTAATTGCATATTTTGCAGACAACATTCACTCTCTCAGAGTGATAAGACCTATGTTTATAGTTGATGCCCAGGCATGGTATGTAGGGAGGCTCTTGCTTATAGTTATTACTATAAAAGCCAAGGCCAACCAACTTTGTTATGTGCCCTGTTGGGGGGTAGGAAGTGGAAAAACATAGTTGGGGTCCCACCTGCAGGGAGGAGCNAAGCTGAGGGATCAAAGGGTCAGCTCTCTTCCTTCAATGGTTGGTGTCCCAGGAGGGCTCTGGCTGTTTCTCTGCCTTTGATCCTGATCTGTGCATTCCTGAATCCAGGTCTGGAATCCAGACCCCAGCCATCCCTGAGTCGAGTCTGGGACATGCCCCATGCCTGCTGGTGATGTGATCATCATCCTGGGAGCTTGATCCAGTTTAGTATATATTTCATTTTTTCTTTTTTATTATTTTGTTATTATTACTTCATTAAAGTAGTTAAGTTCCTTCTAATCTCATAAGTCTCTTTTTTCCTCCTCTGCCTCTCTCTTTGAAGAGGGGTAGAGGGGAGCATCTGTCGGTCCCATCTGGGCTCCCCCAGGTCCCCAATAGCTGATTTGGCCTAAACCACGACATATGGTTAAAAAATAGTCTTGTTATTTATGCTTTTAAAAATATGTCTAAATAATAGTTTTCACTCCAGTTGCTCAAACCGTGACACAGCTTTAGAGAACCATCTTTGACTATGAAAACAAGGATATCCTTAAAGAGTATGCTCCCTTGAAATGGTTCAGCTTTGCTTATTGACAGTAGCTGTGAGTTTGACTCTCATCTTTGGCACTCTGTGATAAATAGATGTGCATAGTACTGGTGGGTTTCTGAATATACCCAAAGATGTTTACACTATATTGAAGAACAAGCAAGCTATTGACATGAGCAACGAGTAGTGTTTTCCTTTGTTCATTTTTCATTTGTCATAAACACATTAACCCAGGAGAAAGATGATGTATCTTAATGACTTCAAAGAGACTGGTTTTGGGTTTTGACTGATCTTAGTGTTCATAAAGATCTGTTAAAGATATGACTTCTACAAAAAGGTGATTTAAAATACATCAGACATCTACTAGACTGTTTCCCTTTTTTTTATTTCTTCACGAATCTTTGTATTTTTTAAGCAGTTGTTGCCTAAAAAAATATGATTCAAAAAGAAAATAGTTCTGTAAATGTTGAAACTTGTAAACCCTGTTTCCCTATTAATTAATCTCTCATTGTTGAATTCCCACGTGAATTCCTGGAATATCTGGTCTCACAGTGCAACTTAATAGGATCTCCATCTTATGGGCTATCCTGTTTTCATAAGACATGGAGGAACTCAATGCTTTTCATATTTCTGTCCCTTTGTCAAATTTTGTAGATATTAGCTGAACACTTCCAAAACTTGTTGGCAGAAATAATGAATTGGTAGTCAGGACTGAGAGACAATTTTGTTAAATAAGCTTTGTTTTCATCAGAATCCAAGTGGGAAAACATGCAACATGAAAACAAAACAAGCGATACTGGTTCCTTTATAGTCCCAAATGAGAAAATTTAAATGGCAATGAAGTTATCAGAAGTCCCAGAACCAGAAACAAAATTATGAGGGTTTTTCCTTAATGAGTGTCTCATCTTCTAATTGGATTTGTGCATGCATATTTGAGAACTTCTCTATGTTCATATAAGACCACGATTTCGTCCTAAATCTGCCTCCATATTAAATTATTTATGAAGCAGAACATCTATTCACTGCTTCTTCATTTTCCTTTGAGATCTCTGTTAATTGTCAGTAGCATCCTCATGGACAGATTTTCATATCATCTTTTTCAGCATCCAAAGAGCATCGAGGAGGTTTAAGTTTGACAAGTATTTACGGAGAGATTTAGGAATAAAAGAAAACAGAAACAGAAAACATACCTCCACATGGGTACATAGTAACTATAACAATGTTGCAGCAAAATTACTTTTGTCTCTACAGATTCTTGGATGTTTAAAGGAATGGTCCATCAAAGCAAGACAAATAAGCAGTTAATACAAAATGCAACAGACCACTTTTAAGTTGAATAAAACCCAAGCTTTAGAAATTATAACATAGCAAAAGAAATATACTGTAAGTTTGAAAGAGAGATGAAATAGGGAATAATTTTTTTCCACCAACAAATCCCCTCACGATGTAGACAATGTAGGAGCAGAATCTTAGTTTTTCTCTTTTTTTATTTTATTTTTGTTTATAAAACCATCAGGTTTGCTAAGTCAGAAGTGGAGCAATCATTTTGCTTAACTATAGTAAGTTCTCTAAAGTAACAAACAAAAAAAACATTGCACATGTATAGCGATCTTGTGGAAAATTGCAAATTTAGCAACAGAAGGCAGGAAATGGAATTTGCTGTCTTGTAAGGACAATAAAGCAGAAAACTTGTTAAAAAGGAAGAAAAACTTGCAAAAGAAAATAGAACAGATATTCTAGTTCAGATTTATAGATTCTATTAAGGACAACCTGGTCTTACTTGGAAAGGACTTCCTGTAAATGTAGCATGTGTGCTCATCTGAAAAAGTATTTGCAAGTTATTGTCATGCTGAACACAACAGGTGCTGCTCATGCACTAAGTTAGATTCAGTGCTCAGAGCCTACATGATTCTCGTAGCAAAACAGGAGAATCATGAGTGGTATCTGAAACATCTTCGCAAACCACATTGTAGTGGACCCTGAGTAGATAAGCTGCATATTTCTACAGCTGAGCTCAACCACTTTTGTATCAAAGGTTCTCAAAACTCATACAGATGACTAATACATTCAACATGGCTCAGTGTAGACTAGAATGATCTGAAATTCTCTCTAAAACAGAGTGAGACATGGGAAACTCATGAGCCATTTTCAGTGCAAATGAATGAAGAAATTGGTGCAGGAAAAGGCAAATAAATAAAAGATTACTCCCGGTGAATGCATACAATACATCCTAAGCTTAAGGACCACCCCAAATGTTTGCACTTCTAAATTTTGGAAGATATATTTTCTTGTTTGGTTTGTTGTTGTTTCTGTCTTGTTTTAAGATTGTTATTAGATGAGGAAATGGGATGAAAGATGTAATGCAGTGATGGATCTAAATTCACTGTGGTGTGACCTCATATGACCCTTAGAAGTAGCTTCGGGTCTCTTTGTCCTTGGTCCTTTGAGGGCAGAAAGTCTTATCCATCAATCATTTCTGAGAAAGATCTCTGTCCAAGAAGAAAAAGAATTGCATCTGTGTCCAATTTCTGAACTAGTCATTGGCAAAAGAAGAAAAAAATCATCTTTTATTCACTCCTTTCTATCTGTTGTGAGGACAACATGCTGCTCCCACCCTCCCCTCAAATAAGAAAGCTATTCCATAACTATTCTGGGTCTAGAATTAGAATAAGGTATTTCTCAGTACAATGTAAGTGATATATTTTCCTCAATATTTGCCAAGTTTCCCTAGCAAAAAATTCGTGGACCGTCTTAGTAATCAATGTCCCAGTGATATTTAGAGGAAAACCTGGCCACCATCATGTGTAAGATTTTCGTAATTAGCACTGTGTTTATATAAGATATTGTAACTCTGTACTCCAAAGGAATCATACATAAATGAAAAAAAAACCCAAAATTTAAAAGTAGTCAAGAAGAAAACAAAACAAAACAAAACAAAATGCTTTCCAACATTACTGAGATGGTAATTTTCTGCAGAACAGCATGAGAGATGAGAAAAAATGATTTTTTTTTTTTGATGTAAACACTGCTAAAGCTAGGCTTCTGCAGGGGGCTTTTACTTTTTTGCTCATCTGTTCTCCACCTTAATTCCATTTTGTCTAAAGCCCAGTGACTCTCTTCCTAAACTGAAGTTCCCTGACTCTAAGTTGTGATTTGTGCTTTAGCAAAGGGCACAGGAATTAAGTACCTGAGTCACCCTGTCAGAATTCAGTCAGTCTTACTGCTTTCTGCCTTCTGTTCCTGTACTTGAGAGCTATACTTGACTTTAGGATTACCTGAAGGATATGTACCTTGACTTGGGGGTAGAAGATTATGTCTTGGCATTACAGACGTTGCTTTTAAACTCATTCCAGTGGGTTTATGTTTTACATGCTTAAAAGCATTAGCTGAGTACAAGTTGGCTGAAAAGCATACTCATTTATTCATGGTGCAAGTTGTAAAAGACCGAAATATAAACTATATGAACAGGTGGTTTTTTTAACTTTAGACCCTTTAAAATTTGAAGGGTCTATAAAACAACCTCCTTGACAACCATGGTCAACATCAGTAGGAAATTTTAAGTAGTATCAGTAGAAAGAATCAATCAAATTGCAGAGCAGTATGTACCAAAAGCAATAACCCCCTTGGCAAGCAAAAAAGGCTTTCTCCCACAGGAACTGAGATGAGCAACCCTTTCCTCATCTCCTTATAATGGTTACTTTTACCCTAATATCTTCTTCATATAGAAATTGGGAAATTGTTGCAGTCTTCAACCTGCAGGAATAATAGGATGCATTAGAGATTATGCCATGGCACTTCAAGTTTCAAGTTTTCTCAACCGTCTCAATTATGTGGTCCTGGGAAATTAAATGGTCTTATAGTACCCAACAAATCCTTTCTTTCTGGAGCTAAGCATACACATAATTCATTTAAGAGTTCAAGTAGCCATATGTGGACAGGTAGGCTATGCAGCAATTCAGCCTATATAAAAAATAATAATTGAAATGGTTTCAACAGAAACTAAAAATCCAGTGGAAACTGCAAGATACTATTAAAAAATTTAGTCAAGTTATATTTAAATAAATAAGGATCCTTTGCAACATACTACTGTTTGCAAGGACAGGTGATATTCTTCTTAAATATTTTTAAAGTTAAATAATTGAGCTGCATCTTCTGTTTGGTATGTGGTCTCCCACGGGGCTACAGGTTGGTATTAAAAATATTAGGACTATGTAAGTGGTTGATCATGAATGCTCTGAAGCTAAAGAGGTCCTTTTTATTGATGCTATCATTTTTGTGGTGTGTGCCCATAATGAGGTAAATAAAATAGATTCAGATAGTAATAATGTTTGACAGAACTATATTGCAATAAGTGACACTGACTGTAAAACTCCTGCCAGATAGAAAGCTAAGTTTAATTTGGACTCCTTACACCACATACAGTTTGGGATTCTGTGAATGAGTGGCTGTTAAGAGTTAGCAACTTTTGAGCAGGGTCAATTTTTCTTTAACTTTCTGGTAATGTCAATTCTAGTTGTAAGCAGCCTCATGAAAAACACTGGATTATGTGTGGATTTGGGCTTCTCAGTCCCTTTACCAGCAGAGACTGATTGTGTTGCAGAGGCAATGTAATTACTTGTCAAGCTGAGTGTGCTTGTGTTGGAGCCCTGCTTACTTTCCCAGTGACAAGCCTGCATTCCTTTGCTGTCGATCAAAAGCACCACAAAAGGGTAGCAGCTAGAAATGAGGGAAAAGGCATTAATGCATTGAATGAAAGCAGGCTGTAAAAGATTCCACCAAAATCTCTCTGCCCCTGTAAATGTTCCTTTAATATAAACGCTAAGTCACCTTATCCACCAAAACGCATGTAAAAGATACCTCCAAAACCCATGTAGACAGACTGTGTATTGGATAAACAGGAGAAATGATGGATGATATGTTTGCCTGAGGACATTAGGGCTGGTTTTGTGGCTATTCCTTGTTATACAGTGGTATTCACTGTGCACAATAGGAAATCCTATGCAGGCCAGAGGGAATACTAAAGATCCAGGCTTGTACTTTAGCTAGCGGCTCTGCAGTTATTCACCTCCAGTCATCATCATCCCCTCACTACATCTCTAAAACCTTTGTGAGCACATACTACATCCTATTTCTATTCTTTTTGTCTGTTTTGCACTTATATTGGAAACTCTTCAAGGCAAAGACTCATGAGGAAAATTGGCATTTTCCATACGGATGATGTCTTCAGGCTTTTTCTGTTGTCACCTTTATTATAAATACAATAGAAAGCATAATAGAATTTGTAGACTACTGAGAAGAATGGATGGAATACTTTTTAGGAAATCTTGGTAGCGTTGTTACCTGAGTGATAAACTATTTTAAAACTACCACTATGAAATTCTTCATGTTTCATGACCTGATTCACAATCAAGAAGTTTAACCATCCTTTCTGAGCAAACTAGTTAAAAGTGCAGATACTGAAGTACAGGAGTTGTTCAACTTTGTACGAGGTAAAAAAAATGAGCTATTTATTTTGTATATAGGTTTCAGGATGAATACATATGACATCCAAATAAATCAAGCAAGAGACAGAAAGCTGCTGTACATGGCATTTCATTCTGCAGTAACTGAGGACAGCACTGCAAATTTCTGCAGTTTGTGCATCAATCTCCCTTCAGGTAACTCTCTAGAGATAAGCAAGTTGCTTGCATTTCAATACAATTTTTATATCAGAAACTCCATTTAACAGAAGTACATTTTACCAGTTAGACCTAAACCTAGAGTACACATGGTTTCTCTGAAGTTTTGAGTTGTGACCAGCAAGTTAACTACAATAATTCAACATAGTTTTTTGTTTTGTTTTGTTTTTTTTTAAGTCAGTCTTGCACTGCTTCTTGTATGTGGGACACTTATTATCATTTCTCTGTCCCAAATAAAAAATTCAAATTTATCTCACTTTACGATTCATTTCCATTAATTAGAATCATCATCATTCCCCTAATGTCTTCATGACCCTTGTTCCCTCTGTTCAGTTGCAGCTCCTGAGACTGGGTTTGGGAGGACTTGTTTCAGGGAATTTTTGTAGGTTTTAGGGATTTTTTTTAAGGTGAGAGCGTCTGGCCTTTCTGGAAGGGACAGGTAGATCTTTCAGGGAGTACCTAGGATATTAAGGAGGAGTGTATGTTTATAGATATACATATAGATATATATAGAAAGTGTACTAGAGAACTTGTTAATGTTCCTCTAGAGTCTTTAGTATCCCACAGTGCTTATAATCAAAGATATTTAAAATAACCATGTTAAGAATGTGAAATATGTCTTAAGACGTATGCTGTTGTAGGCTCTGAAATGTTATAAGTCACTTGGTAGAAGAATAGAATCTTTAATGGACTATTTTTATTCATACAAGGAAATCTTGTCTGTTCCAATCCACTTTTGGTTATTAATGTTAGCTTTCAGAAATTCTTTGTGAAGGGCAGGCTCATTAAATTAATTCCTTCCAGTAGCAGCATGTTAGTTTCACAAAGGATGAATTTAAAGGGACTAAAATGTTTGTGGGTTTGTTTATGGGTTTTTTTTGGTTTTTTTTTGTTTTTTTTTTTTTTTTTTTTTTTTTTTAAAACTATAATCCCTTAAGAAAAAATTGCAAGGTATTAAAGAAGCTGTTTGGCATGGGGAAATTTTGTTTCTAGCTTTACTATTATAACATATAAAACCATGTAATAACGAGGAGGGGATCAACCCAACAGAATAAGATTGAATACCTAGATAAATAGCGTATCAGAAGTAACATGTTCTTTCTTTGCAACAAGAGTTGTCACTTCTTCAGGGTATGATTTATAGTTGATTACCCTTCATACACACTCTGCAGGGGGAGGGGATTTGGACGCAGTCCCACTGCTGTACTCTAGCATCTATGATTTACACTAACAGCTAAAATGCTGATGCAGAAAATAAAACTATGGACAAATCAGATTGCCCCAACCTTGTTCTCTAAAGTAAATAAAATGTCCAGAAAAAAAAAATAATGCAAAATTCAGTTAGATATCTGTGAGATATCCTAACAACTTCGAGTTTTTGACAAAGTTACAAAGTATTGTACACAAGTTAATGAACTTCAGTGGTGGTACCTACCACAATTGCATATTTTCATATAGTTCTGCCGGAAGAAATTCAGAGGGGTTACCAAGAGATGTTACATTTCTTGGCTTCTGCCACCGACATCACAATTGCTTGTGGCTCCTGTGGTTTATTGTAACCAGAGTGAGCTAGCTGTATTGATGAGTGGAATGTATAAAGATTTCAGTGATCTGCAAGAAGGATTATTATTCTGAATTGCATATGTAGACCTCTTTTTTTTCTCAGCTATCCACAGTTTGTGGTTGAAAAAGAATAGTTCTATATAGTAAATCACTTCATCTTAAAGGAAGACAAAAATGTCAGAAGAGATGCAATTACTTGACATTTGCTTATAAGCTTTATTACAAAACTGTGTCCTAATTTATATTATATACATGTAACATCTGGTCATTTATATTAGTACTTTGCCTATTTATGACCATTAACACAAGTGACATCTTATAACAAGAATTATACATTATTAAATGAAATCCATGATTTTTTTTAAAAACAACATGACACAACTTTTCTAGACAGCATTTAATTTTCCTTCTGAGATTTAAGGGTGTCCTTACAATTTATTCAATCATATCATGACAGAAAAACAAACCTCTCTTTTCCTATAAAGTATTTTGTTCCTATATTAAAACTTTGAGGGTTTGCTTGAAATTATAGTTATTTTAAGTTATTTTCCATTATTATAACATGACAGAAAAAAAGCTCACTCAGAATCTTATTTTATTTTATTTTTTATATTCTGATAAGTGAGAAATGAATAAAGGACTGAGTATTGTATTCTTTAATTAAAACCATTACTCTTTACTGGGAGATTCTTGCTTTGCTGTAATACTTCTGTTCTACACAATGGAAGAAAATGACAGATGGTTGCTGTTTATACTTGTCATGGTTTAACCCCAGCTGGCAACTAGGACCACGCAGCCGCTTGCTCACTCCCTCCACCCCAGCAGGGTGAGGAGAAGAGGCAGAAAAGGAGTGGAAAGGAAAAAAACCTCGTGGGTTGAGATAAAGACAGTTTAATAGAACAATAGGGGAAGAGGATAATAATAATAATAANAATAATAATAATGGTAAAAGAATAGATAAAATAAAGTGATATAACAGGAGCCGCTCTCACCACTCGATGATTGGTTGCCCAGCCCGTCCTGAGCAGTGATCGAGTATCCCAGCATCCTGGCCAACCCTCATTTGTATACTGAGCATGACGTCTATGGAGTGGAATATTGCCCTGGCCAGATTGTCCTGCCTATGCTCCCTCTCAGCTTCTATAGGAAGCTGAAAAAGTACTTGACTAATATAAATGATACCTAGCAAGAAGTAGAACAATGTGTGTTATCTACATTCCTCAACATTCTTCTCATACCAAATCCAAACCACAGCAGCTACTAGAAAGAAAATTTAGTCTATCCCAACTGAAACCAGGACAATACTACAGAGGCATCTAAAGGCAAGCAAATTTATAACAAAACTAGTCAAAGAGTAGGAAAAATAATCAGGGTCATTAGCAAAGGAAAAAAGCAAATGACTTCTCCATAGTCATAGTCATACAGAAAGATTGTGAAGGATGAAGATGAAGTCGCTAAGCCACTAGCCATCATATTTGAGAAGTCGCGGCAGTCTGGCGAGCTTTCTGCTGACTGCAAAAGGGGAAACATAACCCCCATTTTCAAAAAGGGAGATAAGGAAGACCCGGGGAACTACAGGCCAGTCAGTCTCACCTCTGTGCCTGGCAAGATCATGGAGCAGATCCTCCTGGAAACTCTGCTGAG
>VUYV01000414.1:132073-171017 GCA_008711295.1 Anarhynchus alexandrinus | reverse complement strand
CCCATCCCTGGAGGTGTTCAAGGCCAGGCTGGACGTAGCCTTGGGCAACCTGGTCTAGTGGGAGGTGTCCCTGCCTATGGCAGGGGGGTTGGAACTCGATGATCTTCAAGGTCCTTTCCAACCTAAACCATTCTATGATTCTATGATTCTATGATCCAGGAATAAAATCCAGATTTTCTCTATCACCATAATTATACTTGTAACAAATTTTGCAGGAACAAAAATGATTTTTTTTTAATTATTATTTTTATTCTAGTTATTTCTATCTGGGAATAAGGATGCCTAAAATAGGAATAGAGGTCCTGTTTCAAAACTAGTAGGAAAAGAGGAAGCTATAATGGTCTTGTATCAGTTTCACAGATGTAATTATGGACTTGCCTTTCTGCTACTGGCTGTTAATGAGGCTCTGATTTTACCTGTAATAACAAGGTTTAATTCCATAAAATCATACAATTGATGGCTGATTTTTCCAGCAGTAAATCTCTTTCCACATCCAAATTTACCCCTCCCCACAATTAAAACTTGCTATGCTTGTCATCACAGGGATTTATTTTTTTTCAATTTCAGTATGGTTAAGAGCCACCCTACCCTTTTACATGATTTTTAGTCATCCTACAAAATATTTGAAATCTTCCAGCTCAGAATTGTCTCCAGTCTCTGATCTTTCTATTTTACTCCTGTTTTGAATAAAATACTCCAAGAACATGGATGTTGCTTCCTCCTATCCTAAGTACAACATTAAAACATACAGTAATCTCAATACATTTTTCAATAGTTCTTGTGATCTGCTGCATTACATATGAACACCTTTCAGTCAAGCCTGCTTTTTATATTAATTCTAGAATTTCCACTGCAAACTAGAGCTGTTGGTACATTTTATTCTTGTTGCAAATGTACTTAACAGCTACATCTTAGACTGTTTTAAACCTGTGCATTTGGCCTCATGATGTATATTGAAAAGGGAACTGAGTTGGTCATAGTAGCCCCTACTGGCTCACTTCCTTCTACGGTTTAAGTATTCAAATTAGGTTTATGCCAGCATATACAAGCAACCTGATGAAGCCTTGTCCTCATAATTATACAACAATTGTTTCATAGCTAGATGTATCTTAAGATCCAATGACACTTATAAATTATCTACTTTTACGCTTCCAACTTACATTATTCAGTGAAAGATACTTTCATTTTGAAATCCCATTTAATTTTTCTCCTTTTTCTAAGATAGAGTGTTCCTTCCCTTCACGTCATTCATTGTTAACACCTGTGTTATGGGCAGTGGAACACAGAGAGAAGAGCTTCAAGTGGCATTGCTCAAGCTATATTAATGTGAACCTCTTTCAAAGCTAATAAATCCAGCTGGAAGGGGAGGACTAGGAGTAGTGCAAGGGAACAATCAGGGAAATCCCCAATATCAGTACAGACCGAGGGATGAAGGGATTGAAAGCAGGCTTGCAGAGAAAGACTTGGGGGTACTGGTGGGTGGGAAATTGGACATGACTCAGCAATGTGCACTTGCAGCATAGAAAGCCAACCACATCCTGGGCTACATCAAAAGAATTGTGGTCAGCAGGTCGAGGGAGATGATTCCCCCCGCCTCTACTCTACTCTTGTGAGACCCCGCCTGCAGTACTGCATCCAGCTCTAGGACTCCAAGCATAAGAAAGACATGGACCTGTTAGAGTAGGTCCAGAGGAGGGCCACAAAGATGATCAGAGACACCTCTCCTATGAAGAAAAGCTGAGACAGTTAGGGTTGTTCAGCCTGGATAAGAGAAGGCTCCAGGAAGACCTTATTGCATCTTTTCAATATACAAAGGGGGCTTATAAGAAAGATGGAGAGAGACTTTTTAGCAAGGCCTGTAAGCGACAGAACAAGGTGCAATGTTTTTAAACTGAAAGAGGGTAGGTTTAGACTAAGAAGAGTTTTAAGGAAGAATTTTTTTTTAGCATGAGGGTGGTGAGACACTGGAACAAGTTGCCCAGAGAAGTTGTGGATGTTCCATCATTGGAAATGTTCGAGGTCAGGTTGGACAGGGCTTTGAGCAACCTGATCCAGAGGAAGCTGTCCCTGTGTATGGCGGGGTGATTGGACCAGGTGATCTTTAAAGGTCCCTTCCAATCTAAATCATTCTGTGATTCTATGATTGCTTACAGTTATGTATGTGGCATTATCATGCCCTTAATTTACCTGTCTCTGTAAAAGTAGAGTGGAGGGGGAATCTACTTTCAGTTTGTTCAATTTTATGATACTTCCTTGGTTTCCCTTCACACAAAACAACATTGATTATGTTATAGTAAGTTTGGTTGTTATTTTTCTAATGTCTTAAAGGGGCATATTAATCTGACTATCACTGAAGCATCTAGATAACCTTTTTATAACTTCATAATTTTTTTTATAATTACACTTTAATATACATCTGGAAAAGTCCACCTAAAATTCCTCTGAATTAATGGATAATCTGTGGCCCAAGATGAGTTTTACACTCATCTAACACTACAAACACAAGTACACATATACAAAGATCCACAACAGATGAGTGGCTTCAAGAAGTATGCATGGGTTTGTTTGTGGGTTTTTTTTTTCAATTTGTTGTGTGGGGGGGCGTTTCTTTTGCTTGTGGGTTTTGGGGTTTTTTTGGTGTGTGTGTAGCATCTTTCTTCCTCCTGTCCATGAAAACTTATTTTTCCTAACATCTTTGATTCTTTCATTCTGCTTTTGACACCATTAATTAATTTGACTAGTATTTCCTTTTTCCCTACTGTGTTATAGATCATTATTTAGTGAAAGCTCTCAAAGTCTGTCTCTGATTTGAACCTCTTTAAATAAATAGCTGGTACTACGAAGCAGTTTGATTCCTATTTCAAAGCAGCACAATGCTCATTATGATTATAGCCGTGTCAAAAAGTTGTGGGTATGTTATCTTAAAATGTTTTTTCTATAACCATCCTTCAGTGTGCGTGTCAGAAATGTTTCATACTAGAAAAACTTTGCTATGAGAATTAAAGGGGTGCAAAATTAGTGTAGTTAAGCCCACAAATCTTTGTAAATAAATTCAGAGCAGGCTAGCTAGAAATATCCTCTGAAATATTAAATATTTTAATGTCAAAATATTGTTTAGTCTGAAATACTGCGTAACTCATGGCAGTTTTGTTCTACAACATGTGATAGCTTTATATTGTTTAATATAGGGGTTTAATTCCTCTACTTCTGATAATACAAAGACCATCTGGAATTTAAATGTGACATGCATTATTAGTTTTAAAATCTAGAGTACCAGCCTTAAGAAAGGGTTGGGGGTGGGAAATAATTGCAGAATGGTGGGAGGATCTAAATGTGATCAAAAGGGCAGAAGAAGACATTTTATGTCTGTAAATCAACATAGATTCAGTTTAGATTGATACTAATACCAGCAACATAATCCCAGAATCAACCTCCTGGTTCATGTAGTCCTTTTCCTGTAGTATAGTCACCATAGAGGAGTCTCACACCAAGCTAGATTTCTTTAGTTCCCCCATCCACTTCTACGTTGGAAGCAATTTTAAAATATGGCAATAACGTTTCCATAAAAAATTCATAGCTAATTAATATCCTTTCTGTGTATACTAGCAGGGGATTTTAGTAAAGGCATCCCTCTAAGCAGAGGATTTTCTTTTATGTACATTTAGAAAAGTACCATATTCCTTCTCTACTTCAGATTATACTTACCTTGTTTTCACCATGGGACATATAGCTAGCTCAGCCCTTTAGATCGGCTTTAACGTATCTGGCTCAGGTGGAGCCAGCTGCGAAATTGTAAGATGTGAACTCAGAACAGCTGCACTGCTCCTGTTTATCCTATTTTTGAGTAGGATTTGCATCTGTCATTGGGAGTCTCACTGACATACCTGTAACATGAGCCATATAGAATAATTTCAGACATGTTTATTTGAGCAGTGGTTATACTACTGCTTTAATTTTGTGAAGCTGAATAAACTAAAACCATTCATTCTTCTAATCACTCACTGGACTTCTGGTGACTGCACAGTCAGTAGTTTTACCCTGATTCCCAGAAGAAAAGTGCATTCACGTAAAGACCATTATCAAATTTAATAGCAATTAATGTTCTTGTTACAAATCACACCACAGAAACAAGGTACTTGGAGTCTTATTTGTACTTCCCAAGAGATGATCTCACAAAATCAAGAGCAGGACATTTTAGAGATGCCTGTAAGTGTATTTGATGTTGATGTTGCTGTCTTACGGATTTATACTGGACTCATCCTGCAAAGGAAGGAAAAATATGTGATGGGTATTTTACTGCCTATATACTTCTTGTTAAATTGTCTTCAATTTTTAATTAGCATCTGCCTCACAGTACTCATCATCTGCTACTGAGCCATCTGATGTACAACAGATGTTAAGCACTTAGTGAGGCAGAGAAGGAGGTAAAAGTGTCATATCGTGATTAAATATTTGCTACAGCTATTATATAGGGTGACCGTACTGCTTTGTTCTTACATTTAATGTTACAGTGTATTGAACAAGAGTAAGCACATGTTTTGGATTAAACTTGCAACTGCTGTTGTTCAAATAAATCAATTATCTTTGAAAGTAAAGTTATTTCATAAAAAAAAAAAAAAGCTTTCAAAATATTTTAAATACACTTCAGAACTGGCAAGCATTTCATAAGGAGGTAATGCAGTGCAATTTCATGTAGAATTATTTCACCTACCAAAAGACTTTAAATGTATGTTTCTTATTAAGACGATTCTCGTCAAAAACTTGGTTGATGTTAACTGATACATTGACTTCCATAGGCTTATCCTATTTTTTATCATGCTTGTGTAAATGTGAGATTATTTGGCAGGCCTTCTTTACCCTATAAGTATTCTAGCTGAAATCATGGTAGCCAACTGCTTAGTGTATCCTATGCAACAGAAGGTTCACTGACAAAAGAGTCCCATCATCCATCAACAGCAGCCTGATCTTCTTGTAGTATAGTAGGAAAAGGGTTGATTGTAAGAAGGTGGAGTTAGAGCTGTTATTAAATGATAATTAGTTAACAATCTTTTTCCTGGTAAATTTTAAGAACTGAGAAAATTTGTGGAATATTGTCACACACAAATAAGTATATTCATATTGATGTATATGATCAAACAAATTAAATGGGGATGAAGGGACATGTTCATCCACACAAGAGACATGGTTCACATGACTAGAATCTCTTTGCAGTCAAAAGTGAGACTGAAACCTCAGAATAGTGGAGAGCCCGTTTAGGGGTCTTAACTAAAGGGGAGGAGTATGTGATTTGTATGGATTATGTGGCTCAGTGTTCTACTCTGCATAAGTCAGAGCAGAATCTTGATGGTCTGTTTCCTATAAAGACAAGTATTCAACTAACAGGACAATCAATACTTATGTTTTCATAGAAATTCTGTCCTGGACTTAGCACTTCTTTTATAACATTGTGCTGCCCTTGTAAGGTTGATTTCAATGACTCAATAAACAAAAGAAGTTTTAAAAAAATTCTAAAGAATTTCATGGAGTTCTAATTCATTATATAATTTGATAAGGAGTACCCTATACTTATCAAGTGTTTTATTTCATTAAATTAAGTATTACTTTATTTCTAAGGTAAAGTTGTAATTTCAAGTGTACGATTCACCAAAAATAGCTTCTGATTAGAGCTTATCACATAATTTTGCAGGATGGTGAAGGCACAGATATTTCAGGCATACCATTTTGATTTGAAGCTTATCGAAGTAAGAAGTAAGCTATTGAAGTAGGACGACTTTTGCTGGTTTCACTAGCTTTGGAAGTCAGACGTTCTCTATCTCATTGTTTGGCAAACTAACACATCGGGCCAGTAAATAGAATTTTTCAAATCAAATAATAGTGTTTGCAGTGTCATTAAAAGAATAACTGCGGAAGTCTTTCAACCCTCCCTCAGAAGCTAATTGTCTTAATTTATTTATTAACTTCTATAAACAAGAACAAACTGCTCAAGATAAGCAGCCTTTGTCACTAGCCTCCCATTAAAACAATAAGCATATAAATGATTAAATAAAACCAACTAAAGGTAAAAGAACACTGGGAATGTGTACAGAACAATGTGGTGAGGAATGGAGTAAAGTACCAAGAATTTATTACACCTGAAGAAGAATAAGAGTATACTAAATTTTGAGCAAAGTCTCTTATTAACCGTAATCTGAATTTAAGGAGCTTAAAGTCAGAAATTCAGATTCTATCCCTATCAAAGTAAACAAGAGTTTTTCCTAGTGACTTTTGTAGACCTCACATACCAACTTAACTTTGAAAAAAATTAAATAGTGGGAAAATACAATTAAGTCCTATGAGAGAGTTAACAAGCATTTTTCTTTCTGGCATCAGACTAAGGAGTAGATCTTGAATATTTCAAATGGTCTATAATGAAAGAAAGGGATTAGGAATGGTATACTCAAGTTTGCATGGAGTACATTGACAACAAAGCACTAGTTCTGCCACCTAACTTCGAAAATTAAAGAATTAGACCTAATATAGTAGAAAAAGGAAATCTAATGTATGGCATCAAGCAAGAACTGACACTGGTTGGATCTTATGTGAAGAAAATAATTACCTGGAAGAAAAGTGAGATTTTGTTTGGCTCATACTAAGTGCACTGAGCTTCAAAAAATCTTCCCACATTCTGCCATGGTCTGGAGGCAACAGTAAAATTACCTAAGAGAAAAAAGAAACCTGGATCCTTTTAAAATAAAAAAAAAGATATTTGACAGATATTTTGATTTTCCATGAACAGTTTCTCATTTTAATGATGTTTTCAGAACTACATGGCATAATATAGGAGTAATTACTGAATTGGAATGTCAGTTATTTGCGTGAAGTTTTCTGTCAACCTGTGGCTGAGGTCCTTGTGGAGGATATTTTACAGCTCAGTGGTCTTGTATAACGAGCTCAGGAAAAGTAGCAAAATCTTGGATGGCTTATACATTATCCAGGAAAAGAGGTTCTTTTTCTCCCTAGGTGTTAGAGGTCTGCCCAACTTCTACTCACAGTAGACACTGAGCAAGAACAGCACCTTAAAATATGAAGTAGTAGGAGTACATAAAAATCTCTAAAACAGTATAGTTATGTACTGATTTTAATACTTCTAGTACTATTATTTGTAATTCTCTTAAAAATTCCACCTACAAGTAAAACAAAAACAGAATCATAGAATTATAGAATAATTTAGGTTGTAATGGACCTTTGCAAGTTAACTGCCCAAACCAGGGTCACTTTCAAAGTCTGGTGAGGGCCTTGGACATTTAAGTTTTTAACACCTCCAATGATGGAAGTTCCTGATCTCACTCATCAACTTATAATGTTTGGCCAACCTCACAACGAAGATTTTTTCTTTTCTTTAGTCAAAATTGTTTTGCTGCAACTTTTGCACGTTGTTTCTTGTCGGTTTTTTTGTGCATCTTGGAGAAGTGTTAGGGCCCGTCTTCACTACGTCCTTCCAGAAGGAATTTGGAGGCAGCATTTAGATCTTCTTTAGTCATGTGTTCTTCAGCCTAAACAAACCCAGTTCCTTCAGTCTCTCCTCATATGTTATGGGCTCTCACCCTCTGAACATCTTGGTGGCCTTTCACTGGACTTGCTCCAGTCTGTTTATAATTCTCTTGTATAGAGGATTTAAATCCAGACACAATGTCCCAGATGCCATTTATCAAGTACCAAACATGGAGGAATATTTGCTGCCCTTGACCTGTTGGCTCTACTAATGCACTTGGTCTTCTTTGCCACAAGACAATAGTCCTAGCTCATGTTCAGCTGTTTAGCTTCATATCTGCTCGATTCTCTGGTGCTTTACCGTAAAGCTGTTTTCTATGGGATATAACCAGCCTGAACTATTGAATAGGTTTTTTTCTGGTTCCAGGTGCAAGGCTTAGCATTTCTCTACCTTAGAACAGATCTTGTTAGATAAGAGCAAGGCAAGGAAGGCACTAAACACACTAATCATTTTTGTTTCCAGGTCTCTTTTCTCCTTCAGTAGCAGGCCTCTATTTTCCTCGGTCTGACTCTTGCTGAAAACATCCACTTAGAAGTCCTTGTTATCACTCACATTGCTCAGTCATTTCAAAACAAGCTGAGTTTTGATATAGCATGTAATTTAAACACTGTATGTCCAGGCAATGTTTCTGTAGTCTTCCCAAGTAGCCTTTCCCAACTTTCAGCTTAGGTAGACTTCTCGAGTTTTGAGCTCAGACAGGAATTCCCTGTGCATCCAGGTCAGCCTCCTGCTGTGCCTGCTCAACTTCCTGCACATCAAAATGGACTACTTTGTTTGAAGACAAAGCACATCACCTGAGCTGTTTTACCTTTTAGCGCACCCTCACTTCGTACCCAACCTACTAATTCCCTGAATAAGATAAAGGCTGCTCTCCTGAAGACCAGGATAGCTATTCTGTTACTTGCCTCCCTCACTTCCTTTGGGATTTTTGATTTAACCATCCTGCAGTCAGTACAGCCAAGGCTGCCATCAGCTTTCATATCCTCAACCAGTTCTTCTCTATTTATGAGTAGCAGCTCCAGCAGCTCTTCCCTATTTAGCTCCTTCAACGCCTGCATAAAAAAAAAAATTATCCTCAGTGCATTTCATTAATATCCTAGATTGTTTGTATTCTGTCATGTTACCTCACCACCAACATCACTGCTGGGATGGCTGGAGTCCTCCATGAAGGTCAGGACCTGTGGTCATGTTCCTTCCTCTGGTTGGTTAAGAAAAGCTCTCCTCTGATCCCAGCAGCCCTTAAGATCCTGGCCAGTTCATTGTTCATTCAATAGCAAAGTTTTAGTTCGAAGTACTTTTTTGTGTGGAGGACAGCTACCTCCCTTGCCCACCTGCACTCACTAAAGGGTCACTATTCATCCATCACAAGTGCCCCAGGCTAATCTCACCACATAATTGTGATCCCAAGGAAGTCGTAGCATTGCAACTGTGTCCGTATCTTCTGCCTGTTTCCCACACTCTTTGCATCTGTGCCTAGGCACCTGACAAGCATCCCTAGTTGTACCATTTTCTGGTTGGGCTGTTTTTCATAGAATCATAGAATGGTTTAGTTTGGAAAGGACCTTGAAGATCATCGAGTTCTGACCCCCCTGCTATAGGCAGGGACACCTCCCACTAGACCAGGTTGCCCAAGGCCACATCCAGCCTGGCCTTGAACACCTCCAGGGATGGGGCCTCAACAACCTCTCTGGGCAACCTGTTCCAGTGCCTTACCACCCTCAAAGTGAAAAACTTCTTCCTAATGTTCAATCTAAACCTGCCCTCTGCCAGTTTGAAGCCATTCCCCCTCGTCCTATCATTACATGCCCTAGTAAAAAGTCCTTCCCCAGCTCTCCTGTAGGCCCCTTTTAGGTACTGGAAGGCCGCAATAAGATCTCCCCGGAGCCTTCTCTTCTCCAGGCTGAACAGCCTCAACTCTTTCAGCCTCTCCTCATAGGAGAGGTGCTCCAGCCTTCGGATCATCCTTGTGGCCCTCCTCTGGACATGCTCCAGCAGGTCCATGTCCTTCTTATGTTGGGGACTCCAGAGCTGGACTCCGTACTCCAGGTGGGGTCTCACGAGAGTGGAGTAGAGGGGCAGAATCACCTACTTTGACCTGCTGGCCACACTTCTTTTGATGCAGCCCAGGATGCGGTTGGCCTTCTGGGCTGCGATCGCACATTGCTGGCTCATGTTGAGCTTCTTGTCGATCAGCACACCCAGGTCCTTCTGCTCAGTGCTGCTCTCCAGCCCTTCCCCGCCCAACCTGTAGTTGTGCTTGGGATTGCCCCGAATTGTGCTTGGGATTGTCCCGATTTTCTCAGATGCTTTTTCCCTAGTCCCCATTTTGACTCCAGCCCCAAGCTAACATTGCTTGAAACCCTTCTCACAGAGTCAGCAAGTCTGTTGCCTAAGATTCACCGGTTACTTTCTGTTCGATCCTATCTCTCCCCAGCTGCCATCTATCCTCAAATTGGATCCAGTGGCTGTAAAAGCCTAAGCCCTACCTATCTGACTGCAACAGCTGTTCAGCCAGGTGTTGACCTGCAGGGTGCATCTGCTTCTAACCAAGCCTTTCTCCCTGACTGCAGAGTCCAGAATTTTAAATTATCTTTTATTTCTAAGAGAAAAAGTAAGCTTTCAGAATGACATTCCAGTGTGAATTTATCTAATTAAGGATGAGTGGCTTAAATAAAGTAAGTTTTGCTGACATTTTATGTACTTTCATTTTATTAATTTAATTTACTTGAGTGAAAGCAATAAATTTACAAAAAGTAACATTATTCCTTAATGGCAACTTTAAAAAAAAGCAGTCTAGTAAGGCAGCTGATTTTATTTTTTAACATAGAATTTATGTCTGTAAACTGATCAAAGACAAACAAATATAAGTAGAACTTCTTGAAATCTCTCTGGTTAAAATCAGGTTAAAAAATCAAAATAAGGTAAAAAATATTAGAAGGTCATTGTTTTGAACTTTATTTGGAATAAGGAGAAAACCTGCCCTCTAAAGTTCTTGGTTTTCTTGCAACTGTTAATGATCAAAGATATAGTTGTTTTAATAAGCTAAATACTAAGTTATAAACTGATAATTACCTTTTAGAAAGGAAACTTACTTAATCGTGTAGCTATGTAATTTTATGAACACTTTTATATGACTACTTCTATCCCTTAACAAAAAAAGAAGGCAGGTAGGCTCATTAAAAATAAAAAGAAGAGAAAACTGACATTAAAGATTTTGTTTCTCATAATAATGGAAACAGCAGATTAGATTGTTAATAAGGAAAAAAAGAAATGTTTTAAAGAGCGTGTGGCTGGAGAAGTGAGTAACCCAAACCAAATCAACCCTTGCCAGTAAATTAATTTTGCTGGCTTTTATAGGCTTATTCCAGCAATAAAAATTTCTTCACTTCCAACAGTTCCAACTTCCTCACCAGGTCTCCCTCTTTCCATCACATTAATGGACCAAGAGAATTCATTCCCTGCTTTCCCAGCTCCCTTCTCTTCATCAATGTGCAGTAAAGCCACAGACTCCCTTCCTTTCTTTGCCTGATGCATCCTGCATTGCAGATACTTGTCCCATCTAACTTTGCTCAGGTGTATCCACAGGAGGAGTAATCCCCTTCTTTTCCCCAAAATTCTTCTATATGAAAAAATTAATGTGCAGAACATTCTTTGACTTATTTCAGTGCCAAATAATAAGCAGAATAATAAGTAGTAATACAATATATAAACCCCTCATAATCCTATCCACTAGATCTAAGAGTAAGAAAGTGTAGATGAAATGTAACAGGGATTGACTTCAAGCTGTGAATTATCTCCCTTACTTATGAGGTGGGTTACCCTATGCTGGCTGCCAGATGCCCACTCATCCAGCCATTCTCACCATCTTCAACAGGAGAGGAGGAGGAAATAAGATAAAAAAGCTTGTGGGTGAAGACAAGAACACCTGGCTGGAACCAGGTGGAACTGTCTGGAACCAGCTGCTTCTGGTATGCAACAGCCCCTGGCCTCTTCTCACAGAGGGTACTCCTGTGCCAACACCCCTGCTGTCAAAACCTTGTCAGTGACACCCAATAGACCTCAATAAAGCAATATTCAAAAATTAGCTCATTAAAATCTATCAGATAGTATGTAAAATTAGGCTCAAAGAATTCATAGCTGGTGCATAGTTTAAAACTAACTGCCTGAGCTTCAAACCACGATAAATGCTTAACTTCCAAGCCATACAGAAATTTCTTATCCATACTAGCAGAAAGCCAAATTCAGGCTACTAATCTCTGCTGAAAAACTAATGTAGTCATGTGGGTCTCTGACTTTGGAGCTCAGGCACAGTTAGCTTACTTCTGACTAAAATTTATAATGCAAGAGAAGTGGAAGAGGATGCTAAAATTTACATTTAAAAACCTGATCAATATCAACTGTTGAACACGCTTAACCTTGAGTCATGTGGTACCAGCTGGTAGTAACAGTACAAGCAGAAAACTTGCAGATTAAAAAGCAAACAACATATTCTTAAAACCCACCCAGTTATCTGTCCAGGATAACAAATCGAATAAGGTAACAACTTTATTAAGGCTATTGTGAGGCAAGTGCCATAACCCAAAGATCTAAAGGAAAGTAAAAACCCTAGACTTTTATATCTTACATCCAGCAGCTTTTGGAACTCATTATCAGTTCTTAAATAAGCACAGCCAGCCATAAATAGTTAGGGAAAAGCTGTAACGAGAGAACTTTGAAATGTTAGTTTCACTCCTTTGGACAAGGATTTTCTCTGTTTTGATTGCTGTGATGCATCATAGGGCTGGTAGCAGTAAGATAGACCATGTGATACTTTGCATGGCTGCAAAGTTCGTCCCATAATGGGAAACAAGGTCATAACACACCTGAAGTGCGGTTCCTGTGAGCTACCAGGGCAAGCTCAGTAGGTACAGATTACTGTCAAAACAACCCAGACAAAGTACACAGGAACGTCCACCTGTGAGAGCAATAGCTTTGTTCTACTCATTTTTTGGAGTCACTTTTATATTTTGACATTGACCTTGCTTGTAGAATGGACATTATGGTTTTTAATGAGGAAATGAAGGAATAAATTTCCAAAAATTTTTATATTTTTGCTTAATATTGCCTTTGAAATAAGCACAAAGAAGAATGGTGCTTAGGCATTCATGTCATAGATGTTATTATATTTACTTACACTTCTAGAAAATGCTAATATACTACATGTATATAAAAAAAACCAACCCAAAACAACCAAGATTCCTGCCCTCAACCGAAAAAAGAGAAAGAAACCAATTAAACAAAATCACCAGGGTATACAATGATGTAGTTTTACTGATTTTTATTTTCATGTTTCTAAAGAATCAGACTTTGAGATTTTTCATTTTAGTGTTTATTTTATAGTAAAAAAAACAACAAACTTTCTGAACTATTCAATCTCGAGACAAATTCAGATGTGACTTAAAAAGTAAGTCAGCACTAAATGAGGCTCTTGCATTTTCTCTTTGAAACTGTGAAAAGGGAAAGAAAAAAGGGGAGAAACCATACAACCATCATCATTCACGTGGCAACAATAAATCTGACTCTGCAGCAGCCAAAATAAGTTCTTTAAACTGTGCATAAGAAATGAAAAATAGAGAGAAAGAAAGAAGACAATTTTTATCTTGACTATTTCCATGTAACAACTCTATTGTTCCCATTGTCTTTCTTCTAGCAACTGTGCCTCATCAGCCTAAACTGTTGGTTTCAGTATCTGTTATCAGTAACTGATACTTCTAATGAAACCAAAATGAGATGATAAGAAGGACATTAAAGTGATCTTTTAATTTCATCACCAAAGATGAAAAGTAAACATGGCATGCTCATGCCATTCCTGTAGGGATGTCATTGTGCTGGAAGTTGTCTGAAGAATTGACTGAATCAATTTTAGTGGGGTGCGGGGTCCTATTTGCTATTCCAGGAAAGCACTTTGGCTCACTGTTTATAAATCAAAGCAGCCACAGCCAGTAACAAGAAAGCTTGCAAGCTTACAAAAACCATCATAATGAAATAGAGAAATGGTACAGAGTTATACACACTTAGGTACATACAAAGCACCACCCTGATCAAAAAAAATAATCTCAACTGCATAGGATTTCACTATGTTAATCCGAAGAAAATTACAGAAAAATGGCTGTCAGGCTTCTTTGAACAGAGAGAGCAAATACATGAATCAAATGTTCCTGTTGTGTCTGTAGGTTTATAAGGAACTTTTCGTTTGTGATTTTGCATTGTTAAAAGGCAATTTATACATGTATTTATCTGACAGCAGATGTTGTCATCTGACTTTAGTGCTTTAATCTGCTACTAAAAACAGAATTATTTTTCTCTTTCCAATAAAAAATAACAAGGTTGTATTTATAGTGTGCAGTCTCTCTTTGTGTTAAAATAAATTATTTTAACATTGCAGATCTTCCAACTATTGGCTCAATCGCATCCAGTCCTTTCTCTACTGCAATGAAAATGGCCTCCTGGGAAGCTTTTCTGAAGAGACTCACACATGCACCTGCCCTAATGACCAGGTTGCCTGCCATGGGTTCCTTCCCTGCACAGTTGGAGATGGCTCTGCGTGCTTGAGCTGTGCTCCTGACAATCGCACCCGCTGTGGGACCTGCAATGCTGGCTACATGTTAAGCCAAGGGCTTTGCAAGCCTGAAGTGGCAGAATCGACAGAGCACTACATTGGGTTTGAGACTGATCTTCAGGACCTGGAAATGAAGTATTTATTGCAGAAGACAGATCGGAGAATTGAGGTCCATGCCATTTTCATCAGCAATGACATGCGCCTCAATAGCTGGTTTGATCCTTCTTGGCGCAAGCGGATGCTCCTTACTCTTAAGAGTAACAAGTACAAGTCTAGCCTGGTCCATATGATACTGGGCCTCTCTCTTCAAATTTGCCTAACAAAAAACAGCACCTTAGAGCCTGTTCTTGCTGTTTATGTCAACCCTTTTGGGGGCAGCCACTCTGAGAGCTGGTTTATGCCTGTGAATGAAAATAATTTCCCAGACTGGGAACGGACTAAACTGGACTTACCTCTTCAGTGTTATAACTGGACGCTGACACTGGGCAACAAGTGGAAGACATTTTTTGAAACTGTACACATTTATCTGAGGAGTCGAATAAAGTCAAACGGTCCAAATGTCAATGAAAGCATCTACTATGAGCCCCTGGAATTTATTGATCCCTCAAGAAATCTGGGCTACATGAAAATCAATAACATCCAAGTGTTTGGCTACAGCATGCACTTTGACCCAGAAGCAATTCGAGACTTGATTTTGCAGCTTGACTACCCCTACACTCAGGGATCACAGGACTCAGCCCTTTTGCAGTTGTTAGAGATACGGGATCGTGTAAATAAACTCTCTCCACCTGGTCAACGTCGTCTAGACCTCTTCTCTTGCTTGCTCCGTCATAGACTCAAACTGTCTACCAGTGAAGTGGTGAGGATTCAATCTGCTTTGCAGGCCTTTAATGCCAAATTGCCAAACACAGTGGATTATGACACAACCAAATTATGTAGTTAACCATAAATGTGAAGCACAACACAAAACCTTGAAGGAGTTTTTACAGTGCTTTTGTGGAACAGTTTATGTTTGGAAGAGTAAATTTGAATTGTCTTTTCAATATCTGTCTTATATAAGTCAATACTGTTGGATGGCAATTTACACACATGAACTTGCTGACAATGAATATACTATACCTGCAGTTTTGGTTTATGAATGAAATAAATACTGACACCGGTCTAGAAGACATTCTACTTTTTACAATAAATTTCATTTGTAATTTTATATGTTCCGTGGCAATGCTTTTGTGCATTACATCCTCTAGAGGGAACATAGAAGGATATAAATAAAATTTTGTAGCCAAACAGTTATTAAAAATAAATGCTGTGGGATTCTTTTTTCTTTTTCTTTTTTTTTCCCCCCCAAAAGTAGTAACTTTGATACACTTGTGTGTGTTGAACACAGGAGTTGTAGGTAAATAAGGAGTTGTAGGAAAATAGTGACTCAAGATTTTAACAGAAACTGTAGAAAAGTCAAAGCCATAGAATATTTTATTCTTAGGATGCCGATCTAAATGTTCATGCTGAGCTGAAGTGACAACTGTAGTAAAGCTTTACTTGCTATCCCTGAGACTTTCCTAAGACATGCCCTTTTCAGGGTGCTTAACATGACATACAGACTCCCAGAGTAGTAACATTGAGTGTTTTAGGATGGACAGGAGGTTAGTATTGTGAGATGCACAGTAATGAAAGGTTGCATTAGCTCAATAGGAGACAGATGAGAGGCTGTCTTTGCAACTGATATTACTCATGTTACAAAAGAAACAACCTTTTCCAGCCAAAGTGCTTTTTGAAAGTCTCCATAATCCTTTTCTTTGCATATTTATAGACAGAATTAAGCACATATATGCATTACCTCCTTCCAAATCCACACACTATAATACTTATCTATAATTATTTGTTTTGAAATATTTACCTAAATACCATCCACACTGACTAGATTCAAATTCATTAAAATAATTTTCCTGACAATGCAACTATTTAGTATGTGGATATTTTTTTCATTGGTACAGATAATATCATCCCAGTGCAAGATTTTGCACTTTTAAAAAATACACCCTTTACAGATACATGACAGCTATTGAAATCTAGTTTGTAAAGCTGATAGTGCAAACAAAGGCATTATTCTCAATTAAAGACTGTGGATCAGAATTTGGGTCTTTAGTATTCTACACATTCCAGCAGAAGAAATACATCTAAGGTGGTAAAAGTTGGGACTCTCAAGAAGGTCTTGCTACCTCTTGCGAGAGAATAGTACAAATAGCTGGGCTGTCAGAAAGCCATATTAGTAAATACAGGTAAAGTGAAGAACATTGAGGCAAAGTCTTTTAGTAGTGCCTTGTTACATTAAGTCTGAATCTGTGTCATTGATGTAAAAGTAAACTTCTTTTTTTACAATGGGACAGAATTATATAGAAAACTACCATTTTATGTGCAAGCACAGAAAGAAAAAACCCATATTTAATTAATACAGAATTTCAATTCAACTAGACTTCAATTAAGTTCAATTTTATTAATTTCAATTTAGGCATGTTACAATTTAATTCTGAATTGTAGACTAATCTGAATTTAAGGTATACTGCTCACTTTGTTTCTAGGTAGATTACAGCAGCACAAGAAATGCAATGCTTCATAAATATATGTAAGCAAAATGAAATGCAAGGCCAGAAACGCTTTGAAAAGCCTACTGCCAAAGAAAATCTTCTTTTCTTTAGTGATTCCTGCCTCTCCTGATTTCACCAAATATTTATAAGGATTACAGTTTCACCACTGCACATTCAGATAATTCCTCGGACCTTCTACAGTAGGAGGCCTCCTAGAACTAAATTAACATTTTTTTTTCTTGTAATCAACCTCTAGATGAAATCCTGATCGTTTTCTACTTACATATTACTGATAAATAACATATCTGAGCCCCTCTTCTATGCTTCAAAATTTTGGCTTACTCTTGCACTGGTAAGACCATCTCAGTTAAGATTCTTACCATTCCTGTTTCGTCTCCAAGTCTTTCCCTTGGTATGTCTTTGGCAACTATAATAAATTGTAGAATTAGATAGTTTGATTTACTAATCATTACCTTGTGTAGTCTTTTTAAATAAACAAAAGACTATGCTGTCATAAAATGAACAAAAAGCAAAAAAAAGTAATCCTCTTCCCTTCATAGAAAGTAAAAGTTACAATATAAATGTGGGGCAATGATAATAAAGCATAAAACATGCTTATGTTATCCCTTCACTAGGGAAAAATACTAATGTGTCACAGTAAATGATCTGAGTATTTTTTCCCCCTCTTTCTTGCTCCTTCTTAAAATATCTCCTCTCTGACTATCTTTTTTTTGGGGGGTGGGGGAAGGGTCTGATTTGGTTTGGTTTAGCTTTTTAAAATAGCTTTTTCTACAAAGATGGAAAGCTCTTTGCTATGCCCAAATATGTACAAAATATAATGTACAAATAAGAAACCAAAAGCAGCTTCAGTCAGACATCATTTAATTATTATACAACACATTAAGTGTATTTGACTGAACTAGTGGAAAGCCCCTGTCATTAATGTATCTTTGTGCCGAATTAAAAGTATGATACAACTTTCTTAGCCTACTAGTCATGGACCAGTTTTGGATTTTGGAACCTGTGAGATCTTGGAATAATGAGGGTATCTAGTTTACCGAAACTGGATTCCATAAAGATAATCATTAAAGGGAAAAAAAACGTGCAGAATGAAAAAAAAAGTCACAGGATTTATATGGTTCTCAAGTTACAAACAGGAGTCAATGGTATTTCTTGTGACACTTTTCCAATTGAAATATTTCTATATTCTCAAAAAGAACTTCAGGGTGTGACAAAAAAAAAGAAAAGTCTGGATAAGTCAAAACAGTCAAGGACCTGATCCATAAGAAAATTATGTAATAAGGTATGAACACACTTGTGGGGAAGAAAGAACTGTGGCTACGTCTATGTATGTTCATTTCCATCTGGACATAGTATGTCTCCTACTTAGTGTATGCTGTTCATCAGATCCTGACACTGTTTTTTTTGTGGTCCATTTTGGTTTGCATTCACCAATGCTGTTATTACCTGCCATTATAAACTGAAAAAAAAACAAACCCAAGAAAATTATGGGAATAATAACTGTACCATGACAACTATGACAACCTAAAACAGTATTCAGAGCAAACTTTAGTGACTATAGTTCTAATAACCAGGTAGATATTAACTATAACATAGTAACCATTCTGCTTCAGTGAAGGCAACTGTTATGTGATACAAAACTCCAAGCAAATAAAATTCAGGTCATGTCTGAACACTGGAAGCCAAACTAATGTCTAGAAGTTCTATTCTAGGAACAAGCTGTAATAAGGATGGGCTATCTTATAACTGACTAGAAGCCAGAATTAGCTTTGCCAGGGTGATCTAAACCTCTGGGTGATATGATTCAGAATACAGAGGCTGAATTGAATCATATTAAAAAGAATCATGAAGATGAATAAACTTTATTTATCTAATTTCTTACTGAAAAGATACAGGCAGTTGAAAATGTATTTAAATTCTAGTGGCTGAAGGTGGGGAAAGGTGTAGTGGCATCTCAGGGTGTTTCTTCCTTTGCCACAGAACAGTTATAATTGTACAAATATTTGAAGTAAGAGCCTTTGTTTCTAAAATTATGCATATGTTGATTGCATTTGTTATGAAAGTGCTTATTCAGCAGATACTCCAAGTCGGTAAAGAGGCAAAAGACAAGGGAAGTCAGTTTTTCCCCGGCTGAATAAACAGACAGACAGCCTGAGCAGGAGAGAGGACAGAGACTTAAAGGAGGGTGCTACAATTGTCAAAAGGTCATTTGCTTGAAAATACGGCACATATTCCAGGTACAAAGCAAAACATAGCAGAACACCAAGGAAGAAAACTGATCAACACCAATATCACTGCTCTTCTGAGCTACATCTAAACTTTGAGTCCTGTATGGCAATAGAGCTGCAACAGCAAATAGATAAATAGGATATGGTAAAGGATCAGTCTTTTACAATCCAGCAGCAATTATTTCTTTGACAGGAAGATGACAGAATCGGAACTATAGCTCATGATAACACATTTGTCCTTATGAACGGGAGCATGCCTTAGACGGTGAAACAGGGGGTCTTGCCAAGATAGCTAGAATGCAAGCAGGAAGCCAGGAAAAAGTGGATGGGGGGAAGGAACCAGGATCTCATTTTACTAGGCTTTTAAACACGTTGAAAAGAGCCCCTATGTCCCACTGTAGTTAGAACAAGAGACCAAGATCAGCTTGGGTGTCGTAGGAATTTGATAACAAGAAATGTCATGGCTCCTTGTTCATGAGAATTAGTGACATGAGAGACCTTGACACCACAGCTAATACGGTGTTATTGCTGCCATATGCAGTAAGACATCAATTCTACATACACATATAAGAAACCAATTCTAGATGTAGCATATTAATCTAGTATTTGTCTGCATACAGATACCACTTATGAAGCAACCTATAAACCTGGAACACCATGTAAATAATGTCAACTTATTCACATGACAGAGGAGTATACAGCTTTCTGAGACATTCTAGGTTCACAAATTTGGCAAAGTAGTGTGCCACAGACTACATTGCTTTGGGAGTGAGTGCACATGGAGGAGCAGGATTCATAATTTCTTTCTCTCTTTGCCAAACCAACAACATTAAAGTGTGAATTATGAATAAGGAAACAGCATTACCTCCCAGAAATGGAGAAAGTTTTTCCTTCCCTACAGATTATTTCTTGGACAGTAATGTTAATCTAAAACTATCAGTGTCTCTTGTCAACACACATATTGCTCTTTATTTTATGATATATTTTAGCCCAACATATGCATATATGAAAGAGAACTGCAGCTAAGTGATAATGCTAGTAACAATAGCTGATGCAGGGTTGTCTGCTCTCTGGACACAGCCGCACTAGTTATTGTACGTCTGCTTATGATCTCCTTTTCAACATAGAGCAAACAGAAGAGGATAAAACCACCTGCGAGGCAGAGATGGTTTTGCTCTGAAAACAATACTCCCCTGAGAGGGACTAATCCAGAGCGTGACCACCTTTTGAAAAGAGTATTTTCTTTTTTTTTAAAAAAAGGCTTTTTGTCATTTCTCAGCTGACAGGAAAGGGGAAAGAGAAGAAAAGGATTGAAACAAAGCTAGGTACGTGCATATCAAACTATGATTCTTCTGTGGGGGAAAGGGGAAGAACGAAGAATATTTGAAGTCCCTCTGGGATCTCATCGCAGGTGTGTAACACACTCTAAGAGCATTTAGATACAATAGGGATAAATGCATCAGAAGACCAGAATGCAAAGATTAGGTACAATCACTTAGCATGAATGTGACGCAAGAAAATTAACCGTAATTCATTTCGAACACACAAAATTTTGTCTTACATGTTTCGCCTTCTCTCAGCAGGGAAGAAACTTTAAGCATTGACGTGCATAAGAGAACAAGATAATTAATATTACAAATGTGTAGTTCTTCTTTTATGTGTCCTTTTTGTTGACCCCCCCCTCCACTTCAGTTATTCAGTATATCAGTTATGTATTAGGACATAACTCCTTTGCTTATAGAATTAAGGCATCATAACATGAGAGAAAGTTATTGTTATGTGAGTTAGATTTCCAAATAATTTTAAACAACTATGTCTTGCATATAATTACAGATTTTCCAAGTAAGTCCTTCCTCACTGCTAAACAAAAAAACCCCAACCCAAACTGATAAAATGTAGTTAAGACAATTTCCAGAAGATTACATGTGATATATGATGTATACAGCTTGCTCAATGAATGAAATTAATTCAACCAGTTCTGTTTGCAGAAGCTGTTAGCAGTTCATATTCTGTTCTAACAGTGTTACAAATTTATCACATCATTCAGTAGCAATGTAAATTGCTTTGGTACATATAAGTGTGTTTTTAAAAGACATGCCATAGATTAGACAGTAATTCTACAGTGTATCAGTGATTTGAAAATTATTTTTTTTTAAACTGCTTTTGTTCCACTGACATTCTATGAATTTAATTCCTCTATTGCTGTCCAGTGCTTAAGATTTCACTACAAAAGTCAGTATTTCTTAAGGACACTACTTTCACAACATTAGATATGGAAGTTCTTGTTTAACAGCAGGACATCAGATAGTATCACAGCTATCTTTTTATAATTTGATCTATAAAGTTAAGAAGAGGATGGAGCTGCTAAGCATTTAAAAATGCTGACTTGTCAACACAAAATAGAAAATGGAAATTCTTAGTTAAAAGTTTTACCTGGACCACTGGAAACATTAAAGTCCCTAGCCAACCAGAATTTAGTTATAAACATGGAAAACTACCAAGCATTTATTTTCATGTATTATTTCTCAGCTTTAACAGTTCAAGAGAACAAAGTGAACAAATGCAACTGACTTAGATTGAAATATCAGTGTTATTTCTAATAAGTCTTAGGTTAAATGGAATATAACGATGACGATTTTTTTCCTTCATCAGAAAAAGTGATGTAATCCCTATCATATTCTCTTACTAGAATAAATTAGAGTAACTCTATCACTTCAATTAATCTCAGATATATTTGATATTTTTTATGTGATTATTTATTAAAGTAGCTGGATTATGCACACACACACACTTACTGAGCTTGCCTAGCTACCTTTTCCTTTAAGAGGCAACTTTTGGTGTCTTTGATAAAGTTGGGAAAAACTATTATATAAAGAGCTCAGATACACTGAGTAGTAATCCCCCTGCAAGTCCAGGTATTTGACTTTAAGGTTAATAAATGTCATTTCCACCTACGCACTCTAGGAATGAGCAATTCATGAGAAGCTGAAGTTCCTTTGTAAGCAAACTCTTTGTCATATTGATATAAGGTAACACGTTTCAGATCACTGAAGCCATCTATACTTACATGGAGGCATTCATCTTGTAAAACTTAAGGCATCTAAAATTAGGTTTTTAAGATAGAAGGGCAGGCTTCTATTTGCAATAAAGCTCTGAAGGGAAATTCAGATGTCTTAATAACCTGCACCTGTCCATCAACTATCCAAAGATCCCAAGCTCTTAACCTAGAATAGATGTATAAAGTTGTACAGTGTGAATAATCAAGCCATGCACAAAAATGGACAGAAGTCCTAACTGTTATTTATGCCAGCTCTGTTAAGCCTAGGGCCATTCCCTAGGAAATTCTACAATATAAGTAAGAAACTAGGGGGGAAAAAGCAAAGAAGAAGCTGTCATCAAAATAAGCAGTTATTAAAAAAAACCCAGAAGTCATTAAGGGCCACATTTAGCCATTGCATAATCATGCAGGAAATTTCCTTAGTAAATGCACTGAAATTCAGTGAGGTGTGATGTAGCTTAATATGAAGACTACTGCAAAATCAGGCCTTAAGGAAATATTTTTAAAATATTAGAAGAAAATGTAAAATCTTCTTATGAAATATGATGTTTGAATTTATAACTGAATTTTTCCTGGTACGTTCTGGGAAATTTCCCTAAATCAAATTAAACTCAGGGAGCTTAGCCTGCCTCATAAATCACAAATCAAACTAGGTATACTTCAAGTGATGCATGTCCAAGTCAGGAAACATGAGGATAAATTTGATGACATGAAAAGAGCCTGCTAGACCTGGATAAAACTGTGCATAGGCACTTTTTATACCTTGCCTAGACAACTGCAAATGAGGCCTGTTTATGTAAAATATGGGATGAAGGTCCACATGTGCAAACTACATTGCTACAGCCCTACTTCATCTTATTCAAGAGCTTATTGCACATGAAAAACTTTTCTGCTCAAACAATTTTGGATGTTACTCCAAAATTTGAGCATGAAAATGTTCAAATAAGTATCAGGTCCTGGATATCTGCTTCTCCAATGTCTCTGCTAGCAGGCAAGAGGCAACTAGAGAATAGGCAAAATGCTATGAGTGAAGCCCACTCAGCTTAAGTTTATTGCTGGGATAAGAATGAAATCTTCTTTCTCCTTAAAAAGTTATCACAAATTCACAGTGTAAACCTACACTATACAACTATGCAAGACTTCACATACAATCAATTAGATACAGTGGAAGACATCTGTGCCCAGCTTTCACTTGCTAGGAAAGCAGCAATGACACTCACCAGGTAATTGAACCTCACTTGGGAGGTCTTTGAGGGGTTCATAGTCTTGCAAGAAAGGGCCTGCTGGTGGGGGAAAACACCTGTGCCTGGTTTCTAATTAGTATTTAACTGGCATTTAGGGAGCACAGTGACCTAGAGTGCTGCAAGTAGGGGCTGTCAATGGAGACATAGCAGTTTGCATGACAGTTTGAGTTGGGGAGCAGAATGTCCCAGGATGCTGCTTGAGCTGCTTTGAGATAATGAGGTTTGTGCTGGTGTTCTGGTGGGAAAACTGGTGATCATTTCAGACAGTGGTGACACAACACAGGATGCTGCTCCTGTAGCAACACCCTGGTCTGTTTTTAGTATACCAGCAGCATTGACCCAGACAGAGCTGCTGAGGAGAGATGTGGTTAGTCATTCAGGTGATGGGCTGCAGCGAGTGCCTGGCACTCTCCCAGGAGCTGAGATGGGGTGGACCTTGTCTGCAGGAGGTGTGCTTCAATCACTTCTCTGTGGGAGGTGTGCTCTTGCTGAGCTGTCAGGTGAAGGGACTGCAGGAAGAGGTCAGTAGATTACTGTTCACATGGGAAGATGAGCAGGAAGTCAATAGGATGCTAGCAGTGATGCTGAAAGGACAAGAGCTGAGGCCTCTGGGTGCAGAATACAGTAACCAAAAGCAAGGTTCAGAGAGGGGGAGGGCAGTGATTCTTAAGACAAGAGACCTTCAAAGGTTGGCATCCATAGCACCAGGATAGCTGTTGTCCCCTCATTTGGGAAAACAAAAGATGGAGAAGAGACATGGAGTCCTAACAATGGAAACTGGAGAGAAATGAATTAGTTCCTTTTCTAGTTGCCATTACTGAAATTTGTTGGGACGATCCCCATGACTGGAGTGCAGCTATTGAAGACTACAGCCTGTTCAGAAGGGACAGGTGAGGAAGGAGGGGAAGGGCAGAGTGGTTGCCCTCTACATCAAGAAATTGACAGACTGTGAAGAGCTGTCTCTGAAGAATAACAATGAGCATGTTGAAAGGTGAGCCTGAGGCAACAAAAGGAACCTTGTGGTTGATGTTTACTACAGGCTGCCTGATCACAGGGAGCCTATTGACAAAGCCTTCTTACTCCAGCTACAGGAGGCATTGCACTCGCATGCTCTCATCCTGCTAGGGGACTTCAACCACCCTGATCTCTCCTGCAAAAGTAGTACAGTGAGCTGTAGGCAATCCAGGAGACTGCTGGAGTGCATTGAGGATAATTTCTTAAGCCAGGTAATAGACAGCCCTGCCAGAGGGGATGTGATATTGGACCCAATCGCCACTGCAAGTGAGCTAATCAGTGATGTCAAGATTGGAGGCAGCCTGGGCTGCAGTGATCATGCACTGGTGGACATCACAGTTCTGAGGCATATGGGTCAGGGAAAGAGTAAAGTCAGGACCCTGAATTTTAAGAAAGCAAACTTCCAGTTGTTCAAGAAATTAGTCAATAAGACCCCCCTGGGAAACTGCCCTCAGGGACTAGGGAGCAGAGCAGAGCAGAACTGGTAGATCTTTAAGGATGCTTTCCATAGAGTGCAAGAGTTCTTGATCCCCAGGTGTAAGAAATCAGGAAAGGATGGCAAGAGACCAGTATGGCTGAGTTGAGACCTGCTAGTCAAACTAAAGGACAAGAAGGAAATGCACAGTCAGTGGAAGCAGGAACAAGTATCCTGGGAAGAGTATAGGGACACTGCTTGATTGTGTAGGGGTGAGATCAGGAAGGTCAAGGCTTGGCAAGGGATGCAAAGAATAAGAAGGGCTTCTATAAATAGGTCAGCAAGAAAAGGAAAGTCAAAGAAAGCATACCCACCCTGGTGAGCAAGGCTGGCAAACTGGTAAAAATGGGTGAGGAGAAGGCTGAAGTACTCAATAACATTTTTTGCTTCAGTCTTCACTGGCAATCTCTCTTCTCACACCTCTTGAGTGGATGGACCTTAAGGCAGGGACTGGGGGAGCAAAATACCTCCCACTGTAAGAGAAGATCAGGTTTGTTATCGCCTGAAAAACCTGAACATACAGAATTCTATGGGACCTGACAAGAGACATCCCAGAGTCCTGAGCTGGTTGGCTGATGTAGTTGCCAAGCCACTCTCCATGATATTTGAAAAGTCATGGTAGTCAGATGAAGTCCCCTGTGACTGGAAAAAGGGAAACATAGCACCCATTTTTAAAAAGGGTAGACAGGAGGACCCTGGGAACTACTGACCTGTCAGCCTCACCTCTGTGCTTGGAATGATCATGGAACACAACCTCCTAGAAGCTATGCTAAGGCACATGGAAGACAGGGAGGTGATTCAAGACAGCCAGCGTGGATGGCTTCACCAAGGGCAAGTCTTGCCCGACCAACCTAGTGACCTTCTATGATGGAGTGACTATGCCAGTGGACAACAAAACACCTTCAGATGTCATCTATCTGCACTTCTGTAAGGCCTTTGACACAGCCCACCACAACATCCTTATCTCTAAATTGGAAAGATATGGACTTGATGGATGGACTGTTTGGTGGATAAGGAATTGGTTGGATGGTCTCATCCAGACCATTGTGGTCAATGATTCAATGTCCAGATGGAGATCAGTGATGAGTGGTGTCCCTCAGGGGTCCGTGTTGGGACCAGTACTGTTTTATATCTTCATCAGTGACACAGACAGTGGGATTGAGTGCACCCTCAGCAAGTTTGCAGATGACACCAAGCTGAGTGGTGTGATTGACAGGCCTGAGGGATGAGATGCCATCCAGAGGGACCTGGACAAGCTTGAGAAGTGGGCCCATGTGAACTTCATGAATTCAACAAAGCCAAGTACAAGGTCCGGCGCCTGGTATGGGGTGACAGCTGGCTGGGAGATGAAGCGATTGAGAGTAGTCCTGCAGAGAAGGATAAGCTGTTCTTGGTCTCAAAAGAAGGTGGTACTAGATGATTTCCAGACATGCCTTCCAGAGATCCCAGCCTGGGATTTTCTGTGTTTCTATAAATCTAAGGGAGTTAAATCTTATGGCCTCAGCCATACACAGTACTTCTGTTACTGCATTTCTGACCGCACTACAAGATGAATTGGTCCAATATTAGAAATGCTCGATAATATTTTTAAAACTAATTTTAAACTGGAAATAGAGTTTATGAATTTATCTGGCTTGTACTGTCGGTATTGGATTCTCCTGTGATGTATCATTATGAATTACCATGGTAGTGCACTTATATTGTGAACACAAGAAAACCAGAACAAGAGCTTCTAATTCAAACTCTATGATTCACTAGCTTCAGATACAAGATACAATTGATTGTCCCTTGTGAAATGTAAAACACAGCGAGAAAGTGCAGAAGTTCTGTAGAGGTTTTGTAGAAGGAACTCTGAAAAAGTCCTGTTGTGTGTAAGGTACTGCCAATATGAAGAATACATATGAAGAGAAAGGATAGGTTGGCAATACATTTTTGCTAGTGTACAGCATATTTTCCTGGGAAATCATGAAATTCTACAGAAGAAATTATCTTCTCCTTTCCCTGCATGAGCAGGAGCAGCTGCTAAAATCAAGACTCTGTCTTTGCTGTAGGTGGGCATCTTCCCCCAGACCACAGTTTCATTAGGGTCATGTGTAAAGACCTTACTGCCTGTGGACAAGAACAGAGAGCAAGTGTGTGAACATTGTGGAAATACTCATATTCCAAGAAAATTTCAGAGCTGAGGGAAAGAGTACAGTGGTCTGTAATCTGAGAAAATAGTTGAAAAATTGTGAATTCATTGCTGCATGCATGACTAGCAACGTATGAGTCCTCAGATGATGCCTTTGTTCTCTGTTTAACAGGCAGCTTTCCTTAAATCTTGGTCAGAGTACGCTGGGTGAACAGAATGAATTGAAAGCTTAAGTGTGGACAGTTGAAGATGGATACACAGAAAGCCTTAACATGAGAAAAAGATAAAGCTGAATCCTGCTTGAAGTAGCCACTTAGTGTGCAGATCTTCTTCAACAGTCCTAAATACCAAAGACCCCCAAAAAGCAAACCAAAATCAAAATGCAATTATCCCAATGAAATCCATAACTTTTTCCTTGGATCGGAAAAATATTATCAGCTGGCTTTCTCAAACAATATCATTCTCTTCTATTTATCTGTTTACTAAACAATCAATCTGCAGTCCAGAGGCTATATGTATTACTTTATCAAGAATTTAGGCATCAGTGGAAAAAGTCACGATCCACAATTTGTGAATATAAAGTATTGATTTCAATCCTGGACTTCAGAAAAGTAAAAAGAAGTGTGTGCAACAGTGGATCAAAACAGCTACAATTTCATTTAACAGTATCTCATATTTTAAGATCTGCCCAATCTACAGCTTGGATGACAATATGGAGCTAAAATCTTTTCATGATACCGATGGGTGATCTCCTACTCCCTTACCCCTAGAAAAAGGGTAGATATTCAGCCTCATATCCAAAAGGAACTTTTGATCTTTTTCTGCTTTTACGGACAACCTATTGCATTGACTTTCAAAACCTTGTGAGCCTGTAACTCGATAAAATCCATTCCTTTGGCCCAGTGAAGTACATTAGAGAACTTCTATATAGACTCATTTGTGCCAGTGGAGCTTTCCCAAGGAATCCAAATTGGGCAGAAAACCTTACTCTTTTATGCTCTAAACCACATGAATTTGAATGTGTATTCTGAAGAGGCAGCACTCTGTCTTTTTGTATATATATAGAAGGCTTTGGTATAAAGACACACACACGAAGACAGAAATTTATCTTCTTTCTCCTCCCAACAGAAAAAAATCTTGCTAAAAATAAGACTTCTCCAGACAAAGAAATACGTCATTGCTCAGACATCTCCACAGGAAAGGGCAAGGAAACAAGAGCCTATAACAATTATTAGTTGCTTCTGTTAACATTCAAAATCTTGTTATAGACAACAATAAAACACACATTATATGTAAAGCCAGGAATTTTTTATCAGCATATTTAAAACCTTAACAGGTTTTAAATCAAAGAATTTTATGTCAATGAGTTAATATTAGTTCAGATTAAATTATTAGAATAAAGACAAAGTAAAGAGCAGAATACTACTACACAGAAAAAAGCCCCAAACCACCACCAACAATAATAGGTAAATTTATGTGGCTTCAGGCAAATGTATGTGGAGGGAGGTAGAGCAAGTTATCAGCATCTCAATTCCTTTACTGGGAGGAATAGGATATGATTTTCCACCATCCCCACCCCAGGGACATGTTTGGTGTTTTCAAATGTTTTCTAACAAGCTTATACACCTTGCTCTTGTTTAACTGGTGTGAAAGTTCATACTATATGTGAATTCACTGCATATGGTGCAATTTGCGAAGGTTAGTGTCATGGTTTCAGCTGGGATGGAGTCGACTTTCTTGCTAGCAGCTGGTGGGGTGCTGTGTTTTGGATTTGGGATGGGGCTGTTGTTCATGGCACACCGATGTTTTTGGTTGTTGTTAAGCAGTCAAGGCCTTTTCTGCTTCTCACACCGCCCCGCCAGTTAGTAGGCTGGCAGTGCACAAAAAATCAAGAGGAGACACAGCTGGGACAGCTGACTACAGCTGACCAAAGGAATATTCCATGCCATGAGACATTATACTCAGTATATAAAGTTGGGGGAAGAAGAAGGAAGGGGACAATGTTCAGAGTTATGGCATTTTGTCTTCTCAAGTAACCATTGCGCATGATGGAGTCCTGCTTTCCTGGAGATGACTGAATACCTGCCTGCCTGTGGGAAGTAGTGAATAAATTCCTTGATTTGCTTTGCTTGCATGCACGGCTTTTGCTTTACTTATTAAACTGTCTTTATCTCAGCCTACGAATTTTCCTTATTTTTTCTGATTCTTCTCCCCATCCCAGTCTGGGAGGAGGGAGAGAAGTGAGTGAGTGGCTGCATGGTCCTAGTTGCCAGCTGGGGTTAAACCATGACAGTTAGATATTTGGGTTTTTCTCTCTTTGTTTTCTCTAAAATAATTTTCTCCATCTCCAGGTCTTCATTTTTTTTAATTGACTATAGGTGAATTGTCCAGTGCCAAGCCTCTGCCCTACCTCTTATTATTCTGTGCTGTGCTCCTCTACACAGTAGCATGTGTCCCCACATCTCAAGGCTTCTGCTGTCATACTGAGTCTGCAGTCCTCCAGACTACATCATTATGTTAGTGTTCTGCTACACAAAATATCTACTTAATACTATTTATATAAATATTCTGGTTGAACCATAGAAAGATAAGCAAAAGAAAAACTAATTAGCCATAGCCACCCAGTCACTGAGTAAAAGAAATAATTGTTGCAGCTAAATTGAATGAAATCAAAGCTATGCCAGCAAGTCAAGAAAAGTTCAGACAGAGAGAGCCTGATAAGGCTCAGTGCTAAGGCTTCACAGACTTAATACAAAGTTTGTAACCCAGTACTACCAATAGCAATACCTTATTGCAGAGTTACACTTCCTGCTTGTCTAGAAAATCACTAAGAATATAAATACCTATATCTGACTGAAGCTTTCAGAGATGTTAATTAAAAAAAATAAATTATTTACTGCAACAGGATTTTCTGTGATATCCTGGTCTACCCTATCAACCTCAAGGGACACACTAAAAGCTTAGCACAATATCAGATATTCCAGTGCAACTAGTGTGATGGCCTAGTTTCCATTTAGAAGAAGATTGGCCTACCTTTGTTTTCATTTCCAGAGTGCTTCATTAAGTTTACAAATGTTTCATTAGGCTTTATTAAATGCATTAAGCTGAGAGTAAGGAGCTGCACTTTGAACACTGGGTGAAGTGGACTCCATGGAAAAAGCCTATTATCAGGAATGATCTATTAATGCAATGCTTTGTCTAATTTGTGTCTTGAGGGAGAGTGATTTTTACTTGTTGTTTATTTAAGGGAATGAATTAACATTTTGCCAAACAGATCATACAAATAAAATAAATCACCATTTTGATTGGCTATTTTCTGGTTTGATTGTTTTTGTGTGGGTTTTTTTTTTCTTGTTGTTGTTTTTTTGTTGGTTTTTAATGTCTCTGCAGCAAGTGTATATTCTTCTTGTTAGCAGGCAGGCTGAACTGCCTCATTTAGGAAGTACTAATGTTTTGCCAAATCAGGGATTTTACTGTAAGTCTGATGATACCTGATTTATGTTTTAAAGTCCAGGTCTTGAAAAGCTGTTATTAAGTGGGTCTTCACTATACTCCCACAAAAATATTCTAGTCCTCAAGCTTGGCTAGAAATAATTTGTTATATAATGGGAATATATAGGGGAATAGCCTTCCAGATGGCATGTTCCGTATGAGGCTCAGGCTAAAAGAAAAATCTGAAATTTTCCAAGTTGCCAAAGCCATCAGTTTCTGATATGTAGCATCTCCCATTTCTGTGGCAGATAAAAATCTTCACACTGACATTCTTGCTCTGAGTACAACTGATATCTGTGGCTGAAACTCCCACGTCCTCAAATTTAAATGCAGTCTCCTGCTTTTTAAGCCTGATTCTGAGATTCAAATGCCTGTTGTTTTTGTTATTATGCTAAGTATATTTAATTTATGCTAATATATCTCTCTGATTAATGTTTGTTTGTTTGTTTGTTTTTTTAACTAGGAGGCTCACAACTAATCAAAAAACTATTTCTGTCCTTGGTTGAACTTTAATTTTTATATTCAAAAATTTTTACACGCTATAATGTCCTTGGCTCTTTGAGAAGATACTGGTTTTGGAGAACAGTAAGCCCTTCATTCAACATATCCAACATCTTTGTCTTAGTTCATATATATTTTATGTTAATTAGGACAGGACCTTAAATGGAATGAATTATTATATCAATGAAGCATCTAATCTATACCACACAGACCAACTACTTCATTTGTTAATGAAACTCTACTATATTACTATTTTGAAAATAAACTGAGAGTGAGGAAGAAAGTGTGAGAAACAGCCCTGTGACACCCAGGTGAGAGAAGAAGGAGGGGGAGGAGGTGCTCCAGGCACTGGAGCAGAGATTCCCGTGTAGCCCATGGAAAGACCACAGTGGGGCAGATATCCACCCTGCAGTCTGTGTAGAGGACCCTACACCAGAACAGGTTTACCCTGAAGGACTACAGCCCATGGAGAGAACCCATGCTGAAGCAGGGGAAAAGTGGGAGGAGGAAAGAGCTGCAGAGGTGAACTGTTCTGATCTGACAGCAGCCTCTCATTCCTTATTTCTGGTAGGAAGGAGATACAGGAGCTGGGAATGAAGGAGTGAAGTTGAGCCTGGGAATGAAGGAGTGAAGTTGAGCCTGGGAAGAAGAGGGAGGTGTAGGAAGAAGAGGTGGAAGGTATTGTTTTAATTTGTCTTTGTTTTGTACTATCCAACTCTGTTTTAAATTGGTAATAAAGAATTAGTTGTCCCCCAAAGGGTTTAAAATCAGGAAATATACTATCTGACTTCAATACAGAGAAGAAAATTTGGGATTATCTGTGTTTGCTAAATCAAGCTATAATTCACCAGTAGGTCACTTTGCCAGAAAACTAAATCCCAGTCATCATTCCTTAAATCTTACTGTCAAATCACACACAGCCTACAGATAGCACAGACATAGCTGCTATTTACTGTAATGTGCAGTGTGAAAACATTTTGTGATATGAGATGTGTGTTTGAGTAATGTGAACAGTGAATCATGTAAAATAACTCCATAGCCCATTCAGAACTTCCTCACAAGGAATGCTTTTCATCTTACAGATTGATAAAAATTCAAAGAATCTAAGAGGCAGGACATGCCTGAGCACTTTTCATCTAGTTGAACTGTTTGCTGAAGCAGTGCATTTGCATTGTTTTTAACTATTATGAGAATGGGTAAGAAGTTATACTTGGAATAGCTGTAGCTTGTGAAGAGCTAAATAAGAATCTGGGCAGAGCTCAGCTGCGACCTTCCCTGACATCAGTGGGACTATGTTTTAACCACTTCTGTGATACATACGTTTGTGTATCAAGACTGTAAAGCCCATCTGTAATGTAAAATATATTTCTCTCTTGGTTTCTAAATTGTTATAAATTACAGTATCCATATGTTGAAAGGGTCAGCACTGCAACCAGTAATAAAGACATCTGTGGTCTTTTGGATTGTGCTTACAAAGCTTATAAACGTTTCTACAGCATGACAGATTGTTTGAACACAATGAGTCACAGCCTTACACAGTGTACCTCCATCTAAAATTTGAGAATTATATAATTTGCAAATTACATAAGATAGAAGATATATGGTTCTCATACATTAAATATGTATATTTATCACATCTTGTATCTTACACCTTACACCTTACACCTTACTTCTTATCATTATTAAGAGATATTTCTCCAGGTAGTTGGCATTTGAGCTAAAGGGAAGCTGTTAAAGTAGTATTTTTCAGTCATTGTCATCCATGTCAACTTTTTCTCAGTCACTCCTTCTTAAGATGAACATATTTTTGACTTGTAAAACCCTGCAGTGATCTGAATACAAGGACTATGAATACCAAGGAATGAGCCAGAGAACAGAAAGTTTCCATCAGGCTCTAAATTACCCTCATATCTGAAGGCGTGTAAGAAAGTAAGAATGTATTTGTTTCACCTCTAGTAATCGCGAATGCTCTTATATTCAAAGCCTCTTGCAATCTGAGCAAATACAGAGGGTTACTTCTTCGTTGCCACTGAAGGCTGTGAGACCTGTACACTGTGACTTTCAGACTTTCACAGGGAGTAAATTCAAATTCAGAGAGACTCTCTCTCACTTCCTCTTCCTCTATGAATCACCAAGCAACATTTGAGCCTGCAACTCTTGCTTGAAAGAATACGCATTAGTTGCTACTCATCAGCCTTAAATATGGTGACAGCTCCTGTTAGCAGCACTGTTTATTTTCTTACCACCTTTTCAGCTCTGCTGTCAAATGGAGATTTTTTTCAAGTTCCCAAGAAAACAACTTTTCTCTGTGACCAGCTGGTGAGAACAAATCTCCTACCCCTCCCCTTTCCAATTCTGAATTGACTATCCTTATTACCTTGCTAATGAAATTCTATCCTTATAGATTAGGGGCAGTCTGGACTTATATATACAATTTTAGGCTGTTCAAAGGAGAGGAGCTATATACCATTTCTGAGCTGATATAAAACCAAGAGTAATTCTGCTGAAATCAAAACTTCTTGATGATAGATAGGAAAGAAACTAAATTCAGCTGGGTTTTCCAGATCAATAATGCATTTGATTTACAATTATTCCTGTTAGGTATATTCAGTGTTTGTTTGAACAAAAAAAAAAAAAAATTAACTGTGTTTTTAAAATACCTGTATGTTTTAAGCTTTGCTTTGTGAAAAGAACTTGATTCTCCATTGCTTTGAACTCTTGCATTATGTCTTCCCAGGATGATTTTACTTTTTCAGTATCCTGTTTGATCTGTAGGTATCTCCATGCCTACAATAGAGTATCTGCCTTCTACTATAGGCTGTCCAGGCCGTTGGAGAGGCAACAACACTGGCAATTAGGCACTGTATTTTTAGCAAATCTAAATAAGGCTTGGGTAAAAACAGATTACCATGTATATGTCACAGTGAAATAACATCCCCACATGGGAAACCAGTATTAATTTAATTTTAGTAAGTAAACAGAAATCAAAACAGAAGCTCAGGGAATGACCTCTATTTCTGCTTAGCATTTGAATCAGAAGCTATCATTTAATACCATCAGATTTATAACAGGGTACTACCAACCACAGATATAGAACAGCTTATAGCAGTCTACAGATCATCTGCTGCTGCTACAAGGGAAGTTTTTGAAACATTTCACTAGTTCACGTCCTACAGGGGACACTGTGCTCAATTTTCATGTGGATGTTAAGCCATGACTCATATCATACATTACTGCCTAAAACCTCTGTAGGCTCTTATGGATGACAGCAGTTTGTAACACTTTCAACAGGTCAAAGTTCATCCAGGAAGAAAGAACCAACTCAATTCATTGGGAAACCTGCTGTTTCTAGTGAAGCTGTTTTTCCTGGTCTGAGATCCATTAAAAGGTTTCATCCTAAATATATCACAGGGTAATTATTGTCTGGAGAAAAAACCCAGTCCCAGAATGAGACATTCAGAGATTAAACAGCAGAACCTGCAAATATAAACACAATTTCATATAAGTCTTTTCACTTACACGATAAAAAATGATTCACAAAAGGAGAGAAAACTTAGGGTATAAAGCATAAGCTCTTGGTCAGCTCCAGAGGAGAGAAGAGAACAAGAGAGAAAGAGGGGAGGGAAGAAGAAAGGAAGGAAAGAAGGAAGGAAGGAGATAAAAATCAGAGAAAGCTCTTTCAAAGTACAACAGGGGCCTATTAATTCCTTATTCCTATACTTATTTGCATGGGTGTAGTGGCTGATGGTTCAAAACATGATAATTTTTTCCATTTTGAAACCTTAGGGCTCTGTCCTAAAAACATTGCACAATTGAGGTGAACCTGGAAGAACTTCCATTGACTGAAACTGCTTTGGTCATTGTATTTAGGTTACTAAATAATGATGCAGAGTATCACAGTTATATGCCAATCATATCAGTAGATCAAATTTATGATATAGATTGCATCTAAAAAGAAAAGAAAACCCACCAGTTAAAATTTATTTCAACTGTAAGGGAAAAGGCCCTCAAGAACATAAAACTGAATGAATCTGTTGAAGATTAATATTTGTTAATCTGAAAATAAACTTTGTATTAGGTACTAAAGAAAGACTTCATAACATAATCAAGCTGAAAAAATAAGGTAATAATTGCTAGCTCTTTTTAGTACTCAATACAGGGTATTAGTCAACGTGTATTCTGTCCTGAAATTACTAAGTAGCTGGTGGTTCACAACCAGTATTTTTTATCCTAACGGATGCAAAAAGAATATTTTATATATGGTGTTATGGCTGTTGTAAGACTTTAAAAGGCTTTTCTTTCAGCGGCAAGAAGTAAGGGGGAGGGTGTAGACAGCAAACTCTATTAAGCTGTTGCAGTGAGCAGGGAACGGCATGGGCACAGGCCACTCTCAGCATGCAAGGAGATCTGGATCCCTGTAAGCATGATATATGCAGTAGTTTAACCATAATTAACTTTTTGTTGAAAGGGGTGAGGAAGAGAAAATACTGGGTTTATATATCTGTGTGGCTGCAGCCCACTCATTTAAATAACTTAAATGATTCTTGTATCAATGTTAATGTATAGCTCAAACTTAGTGATGGTATGAGCGCAATTGTTTCAGCTGAGATTTTCACAGCAGCAATGAGTATGGCACTGAACAAATTGTATCATCCCTGTCTATCATATGTTCATCTTCATTCTACACAAAAATAAAGTATGAGGTATCTATAGAATGAATAAAAGTTATTATGTAATAACTTTTAATGAGTGATTTTTATAAACAATTATACGCTATATTTATACAAATTAGATGGCTAAAAGAAAAGAAAGTATTTTTGCACAGAACTACAGTAATTAAAAGGACTCTATAAAAATCATAATCTTGAAAGTTAAAGAAAATATTGCAAACAGGAGCTTGAGAAACTGTGGATTGTTCGGTTTTGCAGTAGTGTGGTTTTGTTTTGGTGGGGGTTTTTTTTGCTGTCCATGACTTCAGGGAGTTATAGCAAATAATTTGACACATTCCTTTTTATTCAAGTTTACTCACTGTTTGCATCAAAGTTTCTACATCTACTTCATATTTTCAGTCACTCAGAATTCTATCCTTTGTCTTTTTCCTAAGAAAAATTTCAGTTAGCAGTATGAGGAGGAAAATACCCAACATCTTGTCACTCCTTGGCAGTGGAAAAAAAACCCACAACAGACTCATGAAGAGTAACACACCAAGCAGCATGAGACAGTGTCATCCTGTAGTACTTTAGTTTTTATGTGTTTTTGCCATGAGAACTGAGTATTTAATTTGGACTTTACTGCAGTGCTGCGTCATTAAATTCCAAACACCTTTACAGCTTTTCCATTTCCCTGGCTTCATTGTTAAATCTTGAATTAGACTGCATTAGCCTTTAGTTCAGGTGCAGTATCTACCTCAGTCTTATGTAGCTGTTCTATTCCTTTAGATAAATGTCCTATTTCTCCCCTCTCTTCTTCCTGACATTTTTTTTTTTTGTTCTTGAATGTTTGACATAAAATCACCTGCACCAATCCTTACTGTCACATCTGAAAACTAGCAGTTAACACAGGACTGCAGGATGATCCTATTCAACAGCTATGTGAATAACAGAGATGGTTAACAGAAACCAGAAATAAAATTTTGTGGTGTTTTAAATTCTTTTTTCATTCTACTTTGAAGAAAATGCTAAACTTTCAAAAAACCATAATTTTGCAAATGTCTAGGTTTTGTTCAGAAAGGTTTGGTTTTCATTTCATCCTTTCCTCAACCAGTGGATTTACCAGGACCTCATAAAACTTTTAGTGAGAAAGACTGCCAAAATAGACACAACTCCGTGAGATATTTAGCTTTCAATGAAAAGTAATTTTCTACTGAAAACCTTTCTGCCCAGCCTCGGTGAATGATAACAGCTCTGACAGATCTCTCTTATGTGGGAATATTTAAGAGAGTGTATGTGTCATATGTGCATTCATCTCAGTAGCTCCTTGTTCTTGTAGTAACAAGATCTTTCTTATTCTCTCACCAGGCTCTACATCATCACCTGCAAGGAAAGCTAAGTGTCAATGCCAAACTCAAATCAATAAAGAGCTGAAGTACCTGTAATGGTGCCAGAAGTAATGCTTCAATTAATCTTGCTGTATTAATGTTTGCTTCATTTCCAGGAAGTCCAGAGGGATGTGTAAGGACTCCATTTTGCACTATTAAAATACTATGAGGAAAACGTTGCTTCTCTAATTTGGATTACAGACCTGCAGGAGGAATTAGGTAGAAGGAATACTGCCAAGAACCAGTTTGATTCTGGGAAAAAAAACAGAGAAAAGCGCAGTCCCTTTTTATTCTCTTTTGCAAACTGGTAGAAAAGCAAAGAGGAATATTGTTCCTGCACTGTACTCCCACCAGGAGCACACAAATTTGCTGACGATTCAGCCTAAAACTAATCAGTAGCCCTGGCAACTGGTGGATTTGTGACATTGCAGGGACACCTCTCCAACTGATCTTCTCTTGAGGTCCTGGAATATTTGAAGTGGCCATCTAGCATCAAAATCAATTGGAGAGAATGAATGTTGTTCAAAACTACTGGACATGTGCAAGTTCACGATGGTGATTGCAAGAGCCTGGTCCCCATTCACTTCAGGGAGAATAAACGACTTGTGCTCTCTTCTCCAAACACAGGGCACATGCTCCTGCTGCCTTCCTCCCCTACAATCTCTTTTATAATAGTCAAGCTATTATAATCTGGCTGCATATAATGATGATGAAGCTTTCTAACAGCATTGCTGATGATGTTGTTATTACTTCATAATTTCTTCCATTGTGAACATGGGAATGCAATGGTTGTTTGCCTGATGCTTGATTGTGATTTTGTCAATATGGAGCTCTCACTTGCCAACAACCAAGAAAGTATCTGATTAACTCTTTTTTTCTGTACTGTTAAACATATTTGAGTCTCTCTGCTCTCCTACTAGGCCAGCTAGCAGGCGGGCTCCTCATTACTTCATTCTTTGTCTAGTGATGAAACAGCTGTAGGAGTTCAAGTGAATGGCTGAGTGGCAGAAATACTGACAAGTTCCAGCACAGAACCTTTTGCACCTTGTCACAGCAAAATACACATGTACGCTGCCTGTGAGCAGGATACTAAGATTATGACTATATAATTTAGTTCTGTTGGCTGTTGGAGCTCAGTAATTCAATACAACTCATTGTAAAGTTGCCACAAAGGAGAGGCAAATGGATCTGAAATGTAAGAACTTCTCTGCAATTTTGTGTTGATTCATAATTAAAACTATTCATTACTAGTCAATCACCCCCACGCCTTAGGACTTCCTCAACCAAGAAAGAAAGGAAGGTAATTGTAATAGGTGACTCCCTTCTGAAGGGAACAGAGGGCCCTATTTGTAGACCTGACCCATCCCACAGGGAAGTCATCTGCCTCCCTGGGGCCAGAATTAAGGATATACGGAGAAAACTCCCTTCCCTGGTTCAGACATCAGATTACTACCCACTACTGATATTTCAGGCAGGTGGTGAAGAGGTAGGTACCAGAAGTCTAAAGGTAATGAAGAATGACTTTAGGGCCCTGGGACGGCTGATTAAGGGATCAGGAGCACAAATAGTGTTCTCCTCTACCCTACCATTTGCCGGGCATGACGAGGGAATAAATAGGAGGAGCCAGCAAATTAACTCCTGGCTCCGAGGCTGGTGCATCCGGCAGAACTTTGGCTTCTTTGATCATGGGCTGGTCTACAGGAAACCAGGCATGCTGGCAGCAGGTGGGGATAGCCTAACCCGTAGGGGAAGAAAGATCCTGGGACAAGAATTAGCAGGGCTCATTCATAGGGCTTTAAACTAGGTTTGATGGGGGATGGGGATGAAACCAGGATTACAAAAGTGGTGCCTGGGAGCAGCATACCAGTACTTCTGGGTAAAAGTGTTAGCAAGGTCTTGTGGTCCGTCTCAGTGACGGCAGGGGACGGTGGTTTGTCTGGCAGCAAAGACATGAGGGGTAGTGATAATTTGGTAACTACAGAAGTGTGTGAGCATGATCAGGTGCGAATTAAGGCTTGTCCTCCCAAGA
>VUYV01000414.1:71931-126314 GCA_008711295.1 Anarhynchus alexandrinus | reverse complement strand
ACTTTGAGGGTGGTAAGGCACTGGAACAGGTTGCCCAGAGAGGTTGTTGAGGCCCCATCCCTGGAGGTGTTCAAGGCCAGGCTGGATGTGGCCTTGGGCAACCTGGTCTAGTGGGAGGTGTCCCTGCCTATAGCAGGGGGGTCAGAACTCGATGATCTTCAAGGTCCTTTCCAACCTAAACCATTCTATGATTCTATGATGATTCTATGAATATTTAAAAGACCTCTCAAAAGCCAAACCAAAGTTTCTCTGCACATATAATACAGTGTTTTCTTATATTTATATTTATAAATATTCTTATATTTATTGATCCCAGTGATTCCAAGACAGATTTCCTAACCCAGGGTTTAAAAAGGTGTTCTTTGTCCCCCTGCTAGGCCTATGAATGATTTGCATGTACTGTAGGCTAATACCCCTGCTTTCTCACAGCCCCATTTCCTATTTACTTGTTCCTAGCACAGTTTCTCTAGCAATTTTTGACTTTGCATGTGGTCAGCATCTGCTGTGACACGTATGAGGGAAGGGTGGGGTGCAAAGTGGGAAAGGGGAGGCTAAGACTTTCGCTCAAGTTGCAGAAGAGGTGGTGTAACACAACTCTCTGGATTTGTAACTACTGCAAATGCTACAGAATTCTTCAAATTATGGGCAGCAAGAAGGCTCAGCTCCCACCAAAAAAGGAAATCTACTCTCAAAATTATTGTTCAACCTTAAATAAGACTAAAGTAAAATGGCACTGGAAATGGAACCAAAATTTTCCTTAGGCACTACATGGTGCAAGCAGTAAAATTTAATTTTTTTTTTGTTATGACTGGTACAAGTGTAGCCAGAACCATACTGATTGCACAGATTTGGGGAAGGAAGAAGTTTTCGACTTGTAAATTTTGAGAATTTATTTTACTATTAAGCAACATAAAAAGTAACACAATGTTACTTTCATAGGGAAGACTGAGATTTAGACTTTTTTTTTTCCTAGACTAATGCAATAGTACAATGACAAGAGAAGAAGGCTTCAGCTGAAAGACTCTGATTGGGTATAAACAGCAAGTCAGTGTTTTGAAATGTTACAAAGAATGCCACTGCCTGTATATTTAAAGAGTAGAAAGGGAGCTGTCCTGGTTTGAGGTAGAACAGAACCAATTTTCTTTTCAGTAGGTCGAGGGAGGTCATTCTCCCCCTCTACTCGGCACTGGTGAGGCCACAACCGAAATACTGTGTCCAGTTCTGGGCTCCCCAGTTCAAGAGGGATAGGGAACTGCTGGAGAGAGTCCAGCATAGGGCAACTAAGATGATTGAGGGACTGGAGCATCTCCCTTATGAGGAAAGGCTGAGAGAGCTGGGACTCTTTAGCCTAGAGAAGAGAAGGCTGAGGGGAGACTTTATGACTGCGTACAAGTATCTAAAGGGTGGGTTGAAGGAGGATGGAGCCAGACTCTTTTCAGTGGTTCCCAGTGACAGGACGAGGGGCAATGGGCACAAGTTGGAACATAGGAAGTTCCGCTCCAATACACGGAAAAACTTATTTACAGTTAGGGTGACAGAGCACTGGAACAGGCTGCCCAGGGAGGTTGTGGAGTCCCCTTCTCTGGAGATTTTCAAAACCCGCCTGGATGCAGTCCTGAGTAATGTGCTCTAGGCATTCTTGCTTTAGCAGGGGAGTTGGACTAGATGATCTCTAGAGGTCCCTTCCAGCTCTGAAAATGCCATGATTCTGTGAGAAAAGATAAAAAAACCCCACAGATAAAGACTAAACTGAATGGAGGCTAGTAGTTTCCTTGTAGTAGCCACAACAGACATATTTATTCAGGTTGAAAGGCCACATTGTCTTTTAAAGAAGATGTCTATACCTGTAACATTTAAAAACTTTTATTTAGTAACAATTTACATGAACAGTACTTTTAGTTATCCTATGTTTATGGTCATTTTGCCTACTTGGTTCATAAGTGCTGTATAATTGACAATTAATTAATAAAAGCTCATTTTGTTGTTTTAGTTATGCAATTATTCCTCTAATACACTACAAAAAGTGTCTAATAGGACAGCAAAAAAAGTGATTAGGTTAAGGAATTGCATTTCTTCAGTTTCAGGAGAATTAGTTTTTCTGGATGTCTAACACTGATGTCTTTTAGGCTAATACTAGTGATGGGATTTATATCATTGCATATAAGGAGGCAGTAAAGTAGCCCAAAATAAATGCAAAAAAAAAAAAAATAGTAAGCACCAGAATAATTCGTATCTCCTTTCTAAGTTTAATTTCTCTGTTATTACCTTAAAAATTAATTTGTCCTGAAGGAGGGCTTTAAAAGCCTGCAGTGATTTTATTCCTGAGCAACATAGCTACCATTGTCTAAACAGCAATCCTTTCATAGTGGTACTCCAGTCTCTCTCTATAAGATGAATAGAAACCTCAGGCAGCAATAGCTTCAATGTAGTGTATAAATCATTCTCTTGGTTTATTATCCTTATCTTCAAGAGAAAAAGATTTAAACTATTCACATCAGAAATCCCATGTTTTATATTATAAACCCTCTAGCCCACCTTGGGGAGTAACTGTAGCCAGTGAACCTGTTTGCCAAGTCTTCTAAAGACATGAGGTACAGTTACAATTTAGATACTCACAAGCATTGTCCTAACTGAATAAATCACAATTTAGGCTTATTACTTCTATCAAATAGAGAAAACCCGTGTCAATCAATATGGATTTTCAAGAGCATTATCAGCACAAAGGTAGGCTCTTCCTGCTATCCTGTTTAGCTGACTCCATCCTCTGCAAAGAAAATGTTTATTTTCTTCATACAAATTATTTGACCCAACAGTATCATCAGCATTTAACAAAATAGCATGAGTAATCATGTGGGTTTTTTCCTGCAAATTCTCTGTAAAAATATGTCTCTGGGGAGACATAGCAGCTTTCCAGTACCTAAAAGGAGCCTACAGGAAAGATGGGGAGGGACTCTTTATCAGGGAGTGTAGTGATAGGACAACAGGTAATGTTTTTAAACTGGAAGGGGGTAGATTTAGATTAGATATTAGGAAGAAATTCTTTACTGTGAGGGCCATGAGACACTGGAACAGGTTGCCCAGAGAATTTGTAGATGCCCCATGCCTGGAAGTGTTCAAGGCCAGGTTGGATGGGGCTTTGAGCAACCTGGTCTAGTGGAAGGTGTTCCTGCCGATGGCGGGGGTTTGGAACTAGATGATCTTTAAGGCCTTTTCCAACTCTAACCATTCTATGAGTCTATGATTCTATTTCCATCTAAAACACATTGTCAGATTTGGTTGAACTAAATGTCAAATTAAAATATGTTGTGATTTGTCTAAAAGTTGCTGGTTACCCTTTCTATTGAGGAGCTTCCCTTGTTATTAGTGAACAGAAACTCCCTGTTTAATACAGAAGTCAGAAATTATTGTCTTTTTGGGGGAGAGGCTGATTGTTGAGCAAATTAATTCTGCTCAGGTATGCCTGTGTTAAAAAAAAAATAGAATTCATATTTAAAAAAACCCATACCTTTGAAAGAGAATGTATATTTTCTAAAATTCTCTCTCCTCTAAGAAGAATATGATTAAAAGATATATGAGAGCTATTAAAAGACTTTTCCACAGAACTGAAAGATGCTTTTTTTTTGTGTGGTATCGAATTTCCAAAAGTTGTCATTGCGGGAAAATATTTTAAACATTGATATTTCATTTTCAACCGGTTTAAGCAATGGTTTTAGAAAAAAGTTTATAAAAGTATTGTGAACTTGCATGATTGTTCAGCAAGTAACAAGATACTAAAAATGACATATCAGAATAATATAATAACAGTATTGGAATGAATGAGTTAGACTGTGACATGTTGAACATATTATGTATTTCAGATAAATCTTGATTCAAAAAGATATTTCTGCCAGGGCAGCAGCAGCTTTTTACTATTTAAAAAATATGTATTTTGACTCATTATATCATACTATGCCATTAAGTCATAGTGTGCATTATTACTATTTTATCACATAATGTAAAAAAAAATCATTAAATTATAGAATACTAAAAAAATATGCTATTTTAAACCATAAAATTTGTAGGGTGAAATACACTTAATGTGAATGCAGGTTAAGTTCATTTTTTTTAAAAAAAATATCAAATCTATTTACTGATTTTTCAGTATGGTATATTAATTCCTATAAAACCAGAAAAATGAGAAAAAAGAAACATGAAAAGCAATTATTTCAGGAGTTTAGTGTGTGTATAGGATTTCAGAAGCAGAACTCAGGATCAAAACTGTAGTTTACTTTAGTTACTGAGATGTTTAGTATTCATTTCAACAGTGTGGAAACCTCTATGAAACACTTATAGTCTCTGTTCTTAGGATAATTCATACCAATCTTTGTAGAGGTATTTTTTTAGTAATTTTATTTTGACTATGTATATTCCTTAGCACAAGATTTCTTTAAGCAACCAATCCAGAGAATACAAAGCGTAAGTTATTTAAAAAAAAAATAATTTTTCAAACTAAACATAGAAAACAATCTGGAAAAGAAAAAATTTAAAAAGTGTGTAATTTGGTTAGGCTCTTGTTAATTTATAATGGTAAAATTCTAACTTTAGCATATATTTGTTTAGTAGGATTTCTTTTTGACAAATCTAAAAAGAAGAGTGTATTTATTTCAGATTTTTTATTAAAAAGACTTTTTTAAGTAAAAAATATTCTTGCTTCAGCTATAATACAAGTGTTTCTTTCATATTACAATGCACAAAGTTTTAATTTCCTCTGGCTTTGTGGTTTATGATTAGATTTCTTAGTACCCACAGTAGGTGTAACCTCTGAGTGAAACTTATTCATTAGGATGAAAATTCCTAATCTTATTCTTTTATATGGACTCTTTGGTGTCTAATACAGTGGTATTCTTCAGTGAGGCAATACTTCATTTTCTGTCTTCTATCTTGCCATCTATTTTAGCAAGAATATAATACTCTTTCTGCCAAAAACTGCATAAGGTTGACCAACAGGTTACAGTATTTTATGGAAAAGGGAACACCTACATGCAAGGTAATAGTGTAATGAAACATGTACACTTCCTGAGAGAAGAAACAACAACACTAATTTTAATATTTGAAAATACTTCTTCATCTTCAGCTCTTGGTCCTTGCTGGAAAGCATAATGAGGATTTAAATGAGTAAGAAAAAAAATTTAAAAAAGAATGAAGCTTTCTTTTAACTGTCTCTCATTTAAAAATAAAACCCCAAAACACAGCCTATCATTTTTCCCTCTAATAAGTAGAAAGAGAGCTTTTTAAATTTTGTGAGTTTTTTTCTTCAGCTTTATTTGATATTAATTGTTATATTTCTATTATATTATATTATATTATATTATATTATATTATATTATATTATATACATATACGTATACGTATACGTATACATACATATACATATACATATACATATACACATATACATATACATATACATATACATATACATATACATATACATACATATTATATTAATATTATATTATATTATATACACTATTAATGTGTTTAAATAAAATTCTTAGAGAAAAATAAAAAAATTATTTCCTACACTAATGCTTATACCATAGTATTGTGGTGACATCGAGGAACCTACAAGGTCTTTGCAAAAATATGTATGAACATACTGAGGCTTCCTAGCACTCAGAGGATATAATACACATGTGTATTGCCTTTTAATTTCATATATTCATTAGTTGATCTTAGGTAATGAGAGGAACAATAGATGCAGTAGTTAATAAATTATAACTGTGCAAATTCTTATGTTTTTCTCATTCAGGTATGCTCTCTGGGAAAGGCTTGTGCTATAGAAGCGTAGAACCACCATGACACTCATTGGGATTGATTGCCTTGTGGACTGAGTAGGTGCTCTATAATTTTAACTTGAGTCACTGTGTGACCAGGTTACAACAAGGAAAGTGGGAAGACCTGCAGACCAAACTTCCCTGCTTGCTGCCAAGGAAGAAACAGTTGATGTTAAGACAAATTAGCATCCAGAAATTAGCCATTCCTATGCTCAAGGCTACCTCTTGAGTCTCATTGGGTACGTTACAAATTAGTGGACATTACTTGTCCTAACACTGTGCAAATATTAGAAGAGTTATAAGAGGTTCTAGATTCTCCTTGAGGGTCCAGACACTTACAGGTTTGGCATAGTGCTCTATTTCTGTTAGGGAACTCAGCTTTTTACTCAAGCTCTCCTGCTTATTTTCCATTTAACACACAGCTTCTATCTAATGCCCTTTTTTGCTGAATAATATTTTTTTAATAGGAATAATGTTTTTGTTGCTGTTACAATATGTAATATTTGTACTAAAAGATTATACAGATTTTATTCAAAATGGTCCACAATGAAAGATGTTTAAAATGCCAAGAAGTTTTTGAAGTTTTCATACTTGTGCAAAAGAGTGCTTTTTAGTACTTTAATTCCAGTTTCTCAGTTTCTCTTATTGTAGTACCAATCTGCTTTTTCTCAAAATCAAGATCTTTACCAAATCTGTACTGAACAAACTCTAAATCAAATTTCTCTTACAGGAAAAAAATATGGAATATTTGCTTGCCTGTAGCACTGTTCAACAGTGATAATACTTTAGTTAATATGTATGGACAACTGTATTTTCTGATGCAGTACCAGGCAAATATTGATCTCCCACCATAAACAAAATTCAATGACATTTTCATTGAACAGAATACATATAAAGTGAGATACTAGCACTGTATAAAGTCTCTGACTTTATTAGACTATTTTTAAGAAAAAAAGAGATCAAATAATCCATGATGGTTGCAATAGGAGCCGTTTCCACATTCCATAAATAGAGAACTCTTCTCTGTTTGGATGCTGTGTATATATGCTTTAATCACTAATATCAACATCACTGATACCTCACCCTGCTGCCTTAATTTAGTCTCTCCTTCATTCAGGACTTTGAAAATATGTGTGGAGTCTACAACAGTATCTCAACTTCTTACCACATCTCAACAGCAACACACTTGTACTGTGGATTCATGTCACTTCTGTGAAGGAACATTTTTTTTTTCCATTTCAGGAATCTCAGTCCCTGAGTCAGAAAGTCATCCTGGTCTCAAGGAGTGTGCACACGCTTCCCATTAGATCCACTGCTTGTATTTGTACTTGAATATAACCTCCCATGTCATACTGCTTACTTTTGTCTGAGTATCATTTGCATCATTACTGATTTGACACCTGTTTGACAAGGTGCTTCAGGCCCAGGGGGACTGCCAGAGATCCATACCTCATTTTTCCAGGCAGCCAGAGTGTAACAAACCAAATTGACATATAATACCAGAAAAGGTATATGGAACTGGCCAGGAAATCCAAAAACATCCTTCAAAAATGCCTACTTTTTCTTGTAAACAAAACCCTCTCACTTCACATTGAAAGAAAAACAAGTACCAAGTTGAACTGAATACTACAAACAAAGCCAAAAAACCTCCAAGAAACATGTAAGCAATTGGTTAGGAGAACTAAGAAGTGTAGAAACAACACCATACTTTTATTAGAGAGTGATTGTTAACTGCCATAACAACAAACCTGATCATCAAAGAGATACATTTGTTAGTATAGCTCACACCAGTTCACTGCATAAAATCAGTTATCTATTAAAAATTCACCCTTTTTCTTGTCACATTCTTCACTCACACTGTTATTTTCTAGCAAAGATACACTTGACAGGGAAATGGTTTTTTGCACTCTTGTTTGACATACTTATGCTAGCAAAACCTTCAAGCATAGCTCAAGCCAGAAAAGCACTGGAGAATATTCCCTGGGCAAAGCGTAACTGAAAAGAAAATCAATAACTCTTTAGACAAATTCAAGAGAGGACAAGAATCAAATATTTTTTCAGTGGAACAGCTAAAGGAGTGATTCAATACTTTTATACTATTCGAGAACCTTTGAAATAGCCGATTTATTTATTGTTTAGTGAAAAACAATGCAAGTAGCTCACTGTCTTTAAAGATAATCTCTTAAGTCTCTTTCTCTCCTGCCTCTCCCCAGAGAGAGGTGGGGGAGAGCATCTGTCATTCCACCTAAGTGGTCAGTCTGGTCCAAACCATGACACATGCACTGACAGAAACTGAAATTCCCTGTGGTTGTGCAGACCCTCTGAGCCACACTGTGATGTCAGGACCAGCCAACACTGTGTTCTTGTCTTGGTTACAAGTGCAATGAGCCAGGATGGTCTGGCACTTTCTTATCTTGGTTACAAGCACAGTGAGTCAGGACAATCTGGTACTTTCTTGTCCTAGTTACAAGTACAGTGAGTTGGGATGATAGGCACTCCCCAACCATACCTGAAACTCCTTCTGCCTGAGAACCATACCTGTGAACTCCTACTGCCTGGATCATAGTCTGCTCTGAAACGTACCAGAGTTACCTGACAAGAATTGTGGCCAAAATGGAAAAACGTTGACCAAAGTCAATCACCTTGCGATCCTATAAATAGGGGACCTAAGTGAGACCCTTTGAGCTCCCTGCAATCACAGCAGGCTGTGACCCAGTATATCCCCCTGAGTTGAAACACGTCTCAGGGCAGATTTCGTGAGGATTTCAAAGATTGTCTGCTGACAGATGCCAATAAAGAAGAAGGGTTCAAAGATGGCCTGCTGACAGATGCCAATAAAGAAGAAGGGTTCAAAGATGGCCTGCTGACAAATGCTGACAAAGGAGAATAGCGAGTAATTCACCACAATTAGATTTTGCGAGGTTTCAAAGATCATTTGGTACCAGTCATTTATTACCATTTGCAAAGAGGGAAAACCTTGATTATAGGTTAACTTCTACATCTATGTTTCTATGTGTGTTTGTGTGTGTGTGATGTGATTTAGGAAACTTTGTCCTAAGTCTTGTGTTTGTGTTTCTGTGATTTGACTTAGGAAACTCTGCCCTGAGTCTTATGTGAACTTTGCCATTTTTGAATTTTTAACTAAGTCACTATGTTGATTATAGCAAATTTTATTAAATTATTCTGATAATTGGCAGATGATTAAATATTGTTAAGATCATACAATCTAATCTTGTGATTTACTGTAATAGTGTTAATAAATCTTAAATTGCTGCTACCTCATAGTTGTGTAGGATCCATAATCACTCATTTTGTGACAAATTGGTGTTGTCAGCTGGATCCCAAAATCACGTTCATGACAGATCAATGTAGTCGGCAGGTTGTTTAACATTTGCGATATTCCCTCACAGCCCAACCCTATAGTCCCAGCTCAGAAAAAGTGCAAATTGACTTAAAAGGCAAATAAAAAATACTCTCACCCCGATGTTCATTATAAGAGCAGTATTTTATGAGGTCTGTTAAAGCAGATCCCAGTTCCTCGTGCAATATTTCTGACATATGCTATTTCAATGTGATGTTTCCACTGGCACTCTAACCCTTCAGCCAGCCATGAAAAACCGAAAAATGACTTTGTGTAATTGAAATGACAAATACAGATCTACAGGATCAACCTACAGCAAGAGTCAATCATCATAAATGTTTCTATTGTCTCCTTGAAAAATTTATGATGTAGTTTGGCTTACTTTTTTAATGAATGTTGAATACACATCATCAGCAAAAGGATTTCACAACTCTGTAAGCAATAACATTTTTTTTTTTTTTTAGATTTCAATTATTTGTCCCAGTGGGAAGGTTTACAGCTTTAGAGAAGCTGGTTGGGCAGGAATTTATTACTTTATTTAGGTTCTGTATTAAATTTGTATTGTGCTTTCATTATTTACAATTTATTCTATGCCATCTAGAAATGTACTTCTAGAAGATGGTGCTAGACCAGAGCTATGCTGTGCAAAGCAGTGTGGAAGTTTTAAATCGTCCATATCCTAAGATTTTTATACTATAAAGAAGCAGAAGGGGAATACATATGAAAATAGGATAGGATTTTGCTTTGACATGAAAAGGGAAAAAAAAAACCCAAAACCAAACAAAACTAGGAGTACTCCTAGATTTCACTTCCCGTCTCTCCCATAATCTTACTCATAATCTATCTGAATCAAATCACTTAACCCCCTCATGCTTCAGTTCTCTATATATGAAATAATAATAATGGATTTTCATCTGTCCCAACTGTGTATTTAATGTAGGGAGGAAGGAAGCTCCAAGGATTTTGATCTTCTTTACTTCTTAGTATGAGCCAGGAAAACGCAGAAATATTGTTATTCAGAAATGGGTAGGCAGAAGAGTATTCATCTTGGTAGCTGGTGAGTGTTAGTTTTGCTGAAGGCTCTAAAATCCTTTTAAGCTTATTTCTTCTGAAAAAAAGGATACTTAAAATAAAACAAGGATCATTACTATGCAGGAGAAAATAATGGTCCTCGACAGCAGCAATAAAGCAAAGATAAGCTTATGATAGCACAATGAAGTACTGAAAAAAAATTACAAGTAGGAAAAATACATATCAAAGAGAAAGTCACTGCAAACAAAAACCAGAAACTGCAGTCACTTGAAAACATTTTCAATGACGCTTGCTCTGAAAATACATTTTGTCAAGACCTGTCCTTGAAAAGAGTTGTCTGATCAAGGCTAGAAATCAAAAAGTACTAGAATTGGCACACTGATGTTTATTTTATTTCAGGAACTAATACCAGAGATATTTACTGGTTAATAATTATGTTACTTTAAGATGTGGCCTAAATGCTGTTAAATATGTTTTGGTTGACAGCTGGCTGATTGGTTGACAGCTGGCTGGGTATGAGCTGGCAGTGTGCCCAGGTGGCCAAGAAGGCCAACAACATCCTTGTACCAGAAATCCTGTGACAGGACTAGAGAAGTGACTGTCCCCTATACTCGGCACCGGTGAGGCCGCACCTCAAGTCCTGTGTTCAGTTTTGGGCCCCTCACTACAAGAAAGACATTGAGGTGCTGGATCATGTCCAAAGAAGGGCAATGAAGCTGGTGAAGGGTCTAGAGTACAAGCCTTGTGAGGAGCGGCTGGGGGTTGAGCTGGGGGTTGAGCGGCTTGTGAGGGAACTGGGGTTGTCTAGTCTGGAGAAAAGAAGGCTCAGGGGAAACCTTGTTGCTCTCTACAGCTACCTGAAAGGAGGTCTCTTCTCCCAAGTAACAAGCAATAACACAAGAAGAAATGGCCTCAAGTTGCACCAGGGTAGGTTTAGACTGGATATTAGGAAAAAGTTCGTCACTGAAAGGGTTATCAAACATTGGAACAGGCTGCCCAGGGAAGTGGTGGAGTCACCATCCCTGGAGGTATTTAAAAGATGTGTAGATATGGGACTTAGGTACATGGTTTAGTGGTGGACTTGGCAGTGTTAGGTTTACAGTTGGACTTGATGATCTTAAAGGTCCTTTCCAACCTAAATGATCCTATCATCCTGTGATTCTATGTTTGTAGATGCTTTCTGAAAATTGACATTCTGCTTTTGTTCTTAAGATAGCACAGGCACATGTAAACACATCATTGCTCATTTTGACACAGGGACATGCTAATCTCATAGAAACATATAAGCTACATTTATACCAAAAAAATGAAATAGTTCCAGAAGAATTTTCTGGGCATAAGAGCTCAATCCTTGATGCTGTTACCCTGGTGGAACTGCTTGTTACCGATGTGGTATGGACCTCATAGCAGTAGCCCAAAGAGGTCCTGATCAACGACTGTGAGTTAGCATAGACAAAGGATCATCACTCAGTTAGGACAAATTCAACTTATTTTACAGCATAAAGTTCTACTACCAAGCATACAATGCCAGAAAATTGCCCTGAACTAGTGTAGACCCTTTTTCAAATTTTTACCCATATAGCCAAACAGTTCCAGATATTTTAAAAATGTATATTGTATATGAAAAATTCTATTAAATCAATTAAATTTGTTTTGTTCTATTTCTTCCTTCATTAGAGCTCAAGCTGCCATTGAGGTTGTTTGTGACATCTTATTTGACTTGATGATGGCTATCAGTATAACTTGATTCATTCACATCCACTTTTCCAAAAACAAATCCGCAGTTCATTGAAACATCCCATGATATAAACTAGAGCGATAAAGGTTAAAACTTTAGAAACCATATCACAACAAACACTTCCAAGCATCCTTATTTGCAGCATAGTAAGGGCTCTTACAACTGCTACTGTAGTGAGATTGTGTTTCCTTATATTTTAATTCAACTGGTGTACAAAGATGAGAAACTGAATTTACTAGCCATTTTCCAACAGATATTCATGATCTTTAGTAGAAAAGACTTATTTTATTTGAAAGAAGTTTATATATATATATTATATTTATGGTATTACTAAAAAAAATAATCCACTGATTAAGTTATTTCTGTGAACTAGAATAATTCAAAAAAATGATTTGAAGAGGATATTTTGAGATGTGATATTCATAGAAGTATCCTAGGAGTTGTTTCTGTAAGACCCCTGACTAGTATTTCTCTTGCTAACACTACATCTTCGGGCTCTACTCAGGAAGACAACCAAACTTGCCTAACTTTAAACGTCACTACTAGCACCACTGGATTTAGGCCTTGCTAAATTAGGCATTCCGGGCAAAAGAATGGAACTGTCTATACGTTTTAGTCATATAAGCACTTAAGGGTGATCCACAACTTAGCTATGCTGACCAAAGAAACCACAAGGTGATAAATTCTGTCAAGGGAACTATATCATGTCAGTTCCTCAAGCCTCTGGAGAAGTCGAGTAATCCTGCAAAGTCATCACACATGAAAAAAAAGTAGAAAAGGGTAACAAGAGATCTTAAGAATTTGCTTCTTTGCTGCTGCCTCTCTGCCCATCATCAATACAATTCCTGTTCTCATGAAGTATTGATCTCATAATCTATGCAAAAGACTACAAAAATTGGAATAGCTTAGCAGGTTTGATCATTTTATCATCTCCTTTTTGCAGTACACTTCTGTACAGCAGCAGTTGAAAAACCATAGACTGCTGAAAATTTTGAGGAGTGGGAGGATAACAATATGTTGGTGTAATATAAATGAGAAAAACTAGTTACCTCATTCTCTTGTTTTAAGTACAGAGGAAGGCAAAGAAAAACTGATATATGGCACATACTGCCCTTCCCACATGTTCACTTCTCACATGAGCATTGCCATTATCAGTGTCTTTACTCCTGTACTTGCTTCTGTGATAACAATACGGACAGAATGAAGAGGTGCCAATATTGCTGTAGAAATCATTTTCTTGCTCTTTTTAGTTTATGAAGGAAAAGCGAAGCATTGGGAGCTTTTGATATTTTAATTCTTCCCCGGCTTGTGAGTTCATTTTCTTTTCTGTTTGTTTGTAGTGTTTTTTTTTCCTTACAAATTAGAAGGTTTTAGCACTATTCTAATAATTCGCATTTTTTTCTTATGTCAGAAATAATAGTTCATAGTCATAATAAATGACACTATTTTACCATGTTGTCCCCTGTGTCTAAGGAAGTTCATTACAAACTCATCAGATCAGTCAGTGAAGGGTAGCATAAAAAGCAGGGCATGTGTCTTTAAAAAAGTCCTCTGATATCTCTTGAAATGATTCTGTGTTTGAAAAGAGAGGACAACGCAGAAAGCACAGACCTCATAAAAACAAGAATTATTTTTTGTGTGACTTGGCACTATCTGTAAGCATATTATAGATTAAAAATGCTTATGTATATAATAATTGTTTTAACAAGCTGCTAAAGCCTATCACTTCTGAATGTTGGAAGGACATAATAGGACAATTGGTTTTGCTGTTATGTGTTTTAAATAAAAAAAGCAAACACACTACATTTGAGAAAGCAAGTAACTTACTAAATTTGGAAAGGATGAGTTCCATTCTAGGGAATTGAATTCTATGTAATGCTTATGCATAGATGAGCCAATAAACTAGGAACCTGGAAATGTAAAAAATAACAGTAAGATTACTGAAACTATCACGCTCCCATGTCTCTCTGTGGATTGTGAATTCTAACACTAGAACACAAAGTTTCCAGCTGATTATCTCTTTGGGCTCTTAAAATGAAGTTTGATCCTTTTTACTCCATTTTGCCTTGCATCTGTCTCATGGGAATGTAAGATGAATGAAACCTAGAGGAATTCCTCTACAAGGAGTCCTTTGGAACTTTTCTTTGTTATGGTATAGGATGATTAAATGCACTTTTTCTCTTAATTTTTGTCCTTTTATGATGTTCAATAATGTATAATATGTAACAAACATGTAATAATATATGTTATATTATATAGTAATATTGATTTTTGGCTTATCTAGTCTTGCAAATGTAATTTAGAAATATGTAATTTTTTCTTATTTAATTCAATGCAAACTAGAAATGCAAAGGATTATCTTAAACTAGAAGGTTTACAGTTAATATAAATATTTAATGGAATTCTCAAGCAAACCCTTTTTTTTTAACTAGCTGACACATACTGCAGATAGCATTTTACATAACAGTTTATGTGACCTTTCATTCCCCAAACTTTTCTGTATACACATACCTAAAAGAATTTATTTTCATATCTTGAACAGATGTTCCCTATGTATATGTGTGCAAAACAATTATCCCAGTGAACTATTAGGGGTGTAGACTTTTTAATGGTGTTCACTGACATGTAGCAGGATATATGCTAAGATATTTCTGACTTAAATGCCGCTGAGCTGTATATTGCAGTTAGTGTGCAGTAACCAAAGAAAGTGTATTATAGTCATGTCATTAGTGAGAGAATTCATGTAAGTACTTGCAAGGTCCTAACTCTATTTAAAAAATACACAACAAACAATGAAGACATTTGGAAAGAGAGCAATCAGAGCACCACAGAGGAAAAGCTGGCTAAGTAAAATAGTGACGGCCTTTGATATAAAACCCACTAAATACACTTTAATTAGGTGCTGAGAATAAAATCTGTAACCTTCGAAGGGTTTGTGTGTTGTGTGCTCACAGCTGCTCAGAGGAGTGCACAGATGGACATACAGACTGTTGTCCAGCTAGGCCGTGGGAATAGCTGCAAATTAAGCATTTGGTTACCATTTCCAAATACAGAATACGCCTGCCAACTTTGAAAATAAATGGGTCTTTATTTCCAGATCCCATTCATGCTTATAAATGGGGACAAGCAGAGCACAGGCTAGGATGTCAGCCCACGGGTGGGGGCCAGGATTTGACCCAGTGAGGAGCACCAGGGCCAGACACAGCCCAGGGACAGCCAGCCAGGGCCATGGCAGGACATCAGCCTGCAGCTGGGACCTGGCTCAGTAGGGTGCATGGCCAGGCAGGGCAAGGTGGTGGTGGGGCTGGAGATCAGCAACATTGTTGGATAACCTAGAGAGGCTCACACGGAGTCTTGGTCCCAGGGGGGGGGTTTGGGGGGCACAAGTGGGGCTGATCAGGGCTGTTGAGGCCTATAAGGCACTGGAACAGGTTGCCCAGAGAGGTTGTTGAGGCCCCAACCCTGGAGGTGTTCAAGGCCAGGCTGGACGTGGCCTTGGGCAGCCTCGTCTAGTGGGAGGTGTCCCTGCCTATGGCAGGGGGGTTGGAACTCGATGATCTTCAAGGTCCTTTCCAACCTAAACCATTCTATGATTCTATGATTCTATTAGTGCTCTCAGGTCCCTGAAATTGGCCTTTCAATGCAGCAGTCTATTTCTTCCAAGAATTGGAAAAAAGAGAAGAAAAACCCTGAACAGGACAGTCATCAGAACAATACATCCCTCCCTGACATGTTTGACTTTCATTCTTAGCCTAATGTCCTTTTTCATCTTCAAGGTCTTTGTCATTCTCAAGTGCTTACAAGTAAAATCAAAATTTCAGTTCATTTCTGCTAATAGTAGTACCTCTCAGTAGTTTATGAAATTATCTTTCTCTTTTTCATTATAATACTAATCAAAATACTATTTCCCTGTTTAATGTTTCCTCTTGATCTAGCAATATATTGCCTACATCAATTGCTACAAGTCTTATTATTGTCATTATTAACATTAAATATTTCAACCATGGTGACAGTCCCTCTTACTAGGGCAGAAATGACTTGTAGTGGATACTGTGAAAATATAGAAGAGGATTTCTGGAGTTTCCTTTAAAGTTTTCTCTGTGCTGATTATCTAGACCCTTTATCCTATCAAAAATCATACTGCTGTTTGAAAGTGAAAGTAGTTTTGATGGCAAAGGATATACCACCTGAAAAAACTTAGAATAATTAGTGTGCTTAATTGTAACTGATCACATGCACAGATTTTATATACTGTACTGTAGAGTATATGTACTCTATACTGTACAACTGTACTGTACAACTGTACTGTACTGTAACAAACGCAACTCTTAAGAACACTTCAACAGCATGACATTTCCCTTAAGATGATAATATAACTGAAGAAGAGAAAATGTCTTGCATAGACTATAGCATATATGGTCTCCCTAGAAGATATTTGAAACATTTTTGTTGCTTCTTCATCTTACTATCTCAAAATCTGGCACACAATATTTTTTAAACAATACTGAATGTTAAGAATAACTTACATTTGGAGATCAATTCTGCAGTTTGACAGTGTTCTGTGCAGCAGAGAGCTGTCCTGCAGATGTCTTGAGTGATCACTGGAAGATTCATAGAAGAGAGATTCCTTTGAAGATTAAGACTTGGCAAGAGAAGGCACCGTGGTAGGTATCTTTGGAATCTCACTATATCTTACCTACTGGCACAGTCCATGAAAGCTCTATGGATTGAAATAATCAGTTTTCCCTTACCAGTGCTGTAGAATGGGCCAGTTCCTGAACACATGTTGTGCTGGAATGAATGTAAAATAGCCATCATAGTCTTCTCAAGGAAAACAGAATTTCCCATTCAAACACACAGCACAAAAGATGAAGTCTAAAGTCCGCAGACTTAAAATAATTAAAGAGAGAAGAAGAAAAACACACAGCACAAAAGATGAAGTCTAAAGTCCGCAGACTTAAAATAATTAAAGAGAGAAGAAGAAAAACACACAGCACAAAAGATGAAGTCTAAAGTCCGCAGACTTAAAATAATTAAAGAGAGAAGAAGAAAAATATTTCTAATTTTAAATATTCAGGAACTCTGTGTTCTTTTGTCACAACAGCAGAAAGACAGGCTTTCAGTAAAGCAGAGCAGGAAGCTAACGTGTATTTTAGCATGCTTGCTTCTTAACTAAGGTATCTGTGCTAGGAGTCTAAAACTTGGCAATATGAATGTCTACTCCATACCATCTTGCTATAGACTATTAGATAAATTATTTTAAAAGTACATTAAAAAACTCCCTGTGACTGAGGATATTTATCAGTAACTTTCAGCTTTAGCCTACTATTCTCAAGCCAATGATAGCATCATAAAATTAAAAATGTCACAGTATTATAAACAACAGTCCCAGAACAATGTTTCATTTTCATTTGCATTTCCTGTAGCCTTCTGACATCTTATTATTTCCCTGGACACAAGGTCAGTAACCTTAATGAAATACCAGAAGATATGTTTTACGTACAATTCTAGCCCTTCTAGTTTAAGAAAAAAATGCAGTAAACTTCTTACTGCAGACCAGATTATTGGCTGTGTGTAAAGAATTCCACTTGGGAGAGCAGCTGGTGCATCAGTGAGCCCGGTGCCCTTGACTTTATGTACAACCTATTATTTTGGGATGCTGTTCTAAGATACAAATAAAGAGCAGACATTTTTTGGAATTATCAGCAGGATTAACAATCACTAACTGAGTCTCAACAGTTAGCCGAATATTTGACACATATTGCTCAAAATATCTCTCCCACCTACTGTAAACATACACATGAAATCACAAATCATATTGCTCGGTCAATACCAGCTTTGGGCATGTGCAGATTGCCTGGGGGAACAGACCGTGTTCCAGATAGTCTGCTTGTGCTCCTGAATAGACAACATGAGTGCCATGGGATATGAGGTGAAGGCAGCTGCTATAGGAAGAAGCTGGGGAGAACAGTTTTAAGTGTAGTAATCCTGTCTCCCTCAATCTCCCACCAGATCTCCAATCCAGCTCTGGTCTCTTCCCCTATTCTTTGATGTGCTATGCCCACCCATGGTTTCAAAGTGTTCAAAATGAATTAAATTTGACTACAGCAGTGACTACAAACTGACCAAGATCAGGTGTGGGAATACTAAAAGGCTCAGGCCCTAAATAAATTGAAAGCTAACAGATAGAAAAATGTCAAGGGAAAATATGAGAACATGAAAATATTTCACTATTAGTCATGCCACAGTCCACTGCAGCTACTGTGTATATTGCATAGAGAGATGTAATTTATGCTGTTCTTCATTTCTTTGTTTAGCAGTTTGTCTTAGAGGCTGTAATCAAGACCAGTATCCCAATGACCTATGTAAACATACCATAAAATATAATCTTTACCCTTAAAGTGCCGGATGTACTAGAAGTACTTCCACTGAGCTGCTTGTGAGTCATTATGATTTTGTAGCTGAACATTTCATATAAGTGATTCTCTAACATCGTGGACAAAAGATCTCATATTTCTCAATTGAACTCCTCATTCATTATGAATGATTTACCAAGCTCTGTTCCTGATTACCAGTGCCCTGGAAGTCACAGCAAGCAAAGTGGTGACACAGTTTCATTCTTTTGATAAAGTCTTTCAATAATCCCCTTTGCCACTAGATTATTTTTTTCCCCACAGATATTCCATTCTTTCATTGTTTTCTGGATTAGGACCAGATTCTTTGTAAGCCAGTGTTTTCCAGGATCTCATCTATAATATTTTGAATTGGCATACTGCTTTGATACCACATGAGGTCTTTGATAATATTACTCTCCTAAGAATATTGCCACACCCTTCTTTTTAACACTTCAATAGACATTTTGTTAGCTTGTTACACAATGAAGTGAAACCCCACAGATTTTAAACCATATAGAGAGATTTTAATTATATTTTCCATGTAATAATCATGAGAAATTTTTTTTCTAAGAGAAATGCACATCTTAGGTTTTTGGCACTCTATTAAACAAATAGATCCCGAATTTTGAAAGGTCCTGGAGAATGAAAGTGTCCTTTTGTAAAACTTTCAACCACCTTTTGGAAAATGAAAATCAACAGTGGATTTTTTGAATAATGAATTATTTGTGGGAAAGGCTAAGAAGCTGTTTTGTTATTCAGAATGGCTGACCTGCTGTACTTATTCAATCTGAGCATGGAAAAATATAGAATTGGGCTTCCTAACAATGGTATTTAGCATCAATATGCAGTTAGAGTCCCCATTTCTTAAGCTATGTATAGAAGTGACATTGTAGCACTCTATTATCACGCTACTGTTCTGCAGAACATTTTGAAGTTTATCTGCAAAATAACAAAATAATTCAGTGTATAGAAAATCCATTAAGTCTGTACAATACTTGAATGAGGATGTGTTTACAAAGGCACCATTCAGAAGATGGAAATACTTTCCTTTATTCACAATTCAGGACCCAGAGAGTGCATTTCTGCACTGCCTCTTAGCCCCTAACCTTACAAACATCAAAAGAGATTTTCCTCTTATGTCCTTGGGACTGCAATATGCTTATAATTGTGCCTTCAGTGTGCACCAGTGAATTTCACAGTTTAAAAGAATATGTAACTGTTGGTTTTAGCATTCAGCCTTGTTCATAAAATACAGTCAATACCCTATCCTGCAATTTAAATGCAAGTAATATTTAAACAAGGCTAATCTGGAGGGCTTTTGTGTTTAGAGGGATATATGGGAAGGAGCTGTTTAAAATGCAATAGTTTACCACTATGATTTCCTTTTCACATCATTCATCTCTCTACATGGTTCAACAACTAAAATGGTTCATGGCTGCAGGGACGATGACAAACTTCATCATTTAAATTCCCATGATAGTACCTTTGAGCATAAGCAGCTGACATAAAATGATAAAATGTTAATTATAAGTTGTAAGCAGAATGAAATACCACTGTTCACCCGTGATCTGCTGATTATAAACAGAGCTTGCTTATACACCCAACATACATACAGCAAAATATTATTATGGGGGAGGTTGTTCTTATTAAATGTTTTCAGTATCAATCAGACATGGCCAGATCTGCTCGTTGCTGGGGGAAACACATTTTTACTTTTCTTTCTTCTACTAGTACTAGGATTTAGGATAACTGTCCTTCCACCCAGAGAAGATATCAAAAAGTTAATCATGAAAGTGGGATTTTTCATCCTTTCATAAAACAGTGTTACAGTGGCTATGCTGTGATCAACTATTTCTCTGAAATGCACTTCATGTTTTTGTCCAGTTCAAAAGGGACTGCTGACGCTTATTTTTCCATCTTCCCAGATGGATTCTCAGTTTTGCAGTGTCAATTTGAACTGATGCTGACACAACCCAAAGAAGGTATTTTTTTCCCTGACCTGCAATCAGGATAGTAGTTCTGAATTGTGTATAAAATGATTTTCCATTTTCCTTTTCCTTGGCTGTAAACCAATTCGCATTATTTTAGACTACACTGTGACCATGTTCTAAAAAACATCATGAGTCACTTGGATGGCCTATTTTATCGGAATGTCCTGATTCGAGGTAAAACAGGACCAATTTTGTTCAGTAACTTTACTTTTTAGCTAGGCCTCTTCTAACTACTGAAATTAACAGCATATTGTGCAGAAAATGTTCGTTCTCAGAGTGATAAGACCTATGTTTATAGTTGATGCCAACAAATGGTATGCAGAGAGGGTCTTGCTTATACCTATTGCTATAACACCCAAGGCCAGCCACCTTTGTTATTTGCCCTGTTGGAAGGTTGGAAGTGGAAAAGCGTAGAGGAGTCCCACCTGCGGGGAGGATTGGACAGGACAGGTGACCCAAAACTAACCAACAGGGTATTCCATCCCATCTGCCTCATGCTCAGTATAAAAGCTGAGGGATCAAACGCTTGGCCCTCTTTTTTCAATGGCCGGCACCTGAGGAGGACTTGAATCCAGATCTGGAATCCAGTTCCTGTCTGTTACTGAGTCCAGTCTGGGACTTCCCCAGTGCCAGCTGGTGTTGTGATTGTCATCCTGGGAGCTTGATACAGTTTTGTATATATTTAATGATTTTCATTTATTTTTTTATTATTATTATTAATATTTCATTAAAGTATTTCAGTTCCTTCTAAACTCATAAGTCTCTCTCTCTCTCCTCAGCCTCTGTCTTTGAGGAGAGGTAGGGGGGAGCATCTGTAGTTCGCCCAGTGGCCGGTTTGACCCAAACTGAACTGTAAAAATTAACTGTAATATTAAAACAGGAATTAGAGATCTACAAAAATATTTTTGTTGGAATTTAGAATTAGAATGGACTATTTATTTTTTTAAGTGAAAACTAGACCTTATTGTAAACACATTTATACCTGTTTTCTATAAATATAACCTCATTTGCTATAGCAATATTTTTCTGGTGCATATTTCCATGTTGACTTATATAAAATGATATTTAATCTATATAATGAGGTGACCTTTTTCTCCCAAGCAACACCTGTGAACTAATACTTTATAACTTTGCCTTATTATTTCCTTGAATCTTTTTTAACTTTTTTTCCCTACTCTTTTCTTTTTTTAATTAAACTCTTCATACTTCTTTGCTGACAAAGGCACCTTTCTGCATATAATCACTTTCATTTTCCAGTTTTTCCTTTTAATTTCTATAACTGCTTTCCCAAGAGCTAATCAATACCTGGAATATAAGCATTAACACTTCCATGCTGCCAAATCTGAGAGCTGCAAGCTATTTGTGAAATTTTGTTTCTTACAAGCAAAATGACAAATCAATATATAGCAGTACGATTTTCCAGGCATATACACTTACATTTGAAACCAATACAATAGAAGTGAAAGTTTGGAGAAGAATAGTGCAATAAATAAGCAAGAAAAGTCAATCTACAACAAAACATTATTTCAGGACAATATAAAAAGAGTATGAGAGCTCAGAACAAAATGGAGAGAAGCATTGCCTTGCTTTGTTCTCAAAAACTTTTTTACTCAAATGAAGAAAAAAGTCAAAAAACATAGCAGATCAGATAATGAAATGAAGTCTGTTGATTCATAGAATCATAGAATTTTTAGAGTTGGAAGGGACCTTAAAGATCATCTAGTTCCAAACCCCCTGCCATGGGGAGGGACACCTCCCACTAGACCAAGTTGCTCAAAGCTTCATCCAACCTGGCCTTGAACACTTCCAGGGATGTAGCCTCCACAACTTCTCTGGGCAATTTGTTCCAGTGCCTTACAACCCTCAGAGTCAATTTTTTTCCTAATATGTAACCTAAGTCTACCATCTTCCAGCTTGAAGCCATTCTCCCTTGTCCTATCACTACATGCACTTGTAAAAAGTCCCTCTCCAGCTTTCTTGTAGGCCCCCTTCAGATACTGGAAGGCTGCTATAAGGTCTCCCCAGAGCCTTCTCTTCTCCAGGCTGAACAACCCCAACTCTCCCAGCCTGTCCTCAGAGGAGAGGTGCTCCAGCCCTCGGATCATCTTTGAGGCTCTCCTCTGTACCCTCTCCAATGGGTCCGTGTCCTTCTGATGTTGAGGTCTCCAAATCTGGACACAATATTCCAGGTGGAGTCTCATGAGAGGACAGTAGAGGGGCAGGATCACCTCCCTCGACCTGCTGGCCACACTTCTTCTGATGCAGCCTAGGATATGGCTGGCCTTCTGGGCTCTGAGCACACATTGCTGGCTCATGTTGAGCTTCTCGTCAATCAACAAACCCAGGTCCTTCTGCTCAGGGCTGCTCTCCAGCCATTCCCTGACCAGCCTGTATTTGTGCTTGGGATTGCCCCGACCCAGATGTAGGACCTTGCACTTGGCCTTGTTGAACTTCATGAGGTGTGCATGGTCCCACTTTTCAAGCCTGTCCAGGTCCCTCTGGATGGCATCCCTTCCCTCCAGTGTGTCGACCGCTCCACCAAGCTTGGTGTTGTCAGCAAAGTTGCTAAGGGTACACTCCAGCCCAACATCCATGTCACCAACAAAGATGTTAAACAGGACCAGTCCCAGTACCGATCCCTGAGGAATGTCACTTGTTACTGCTCACCACAATTACAGAGATATTTTTTAAAATAATCAATCATTTTTAAGTTAATTACTTTTATTCAGGATTATATTTCATATTAAAGCAACCTTTTTGATGCTCCCAAAGTTTTCACCTTAAGTGTTTTGAGATGACTGTTACAAGGCCTCTAAGCTGTTTGGCTGTTGGATTCTTTGGGAAAGGAAGCCAGATTGATATATTAGATTCTTGTTTCTTCATTGCTGCCTTTTTATGTGTTGGTCTGATATTGTTATAAAGCTGGTAACAGCAACTTGTTCAAAATATCTGTGGAATCCATTGGTATCTCAGCTAATCACAAACCCACTGTCCTAAAAAACAGAGGGAAAAACAGCTTCTATAAATCAGCAACTGATAAAACAGATGATTTTACTGATGTGAAATCAAATGTGGGACCTCTGCATAAAAACACCAAGTTTTGCAAACAGGAGAAATTTGATCACAGAAAGATGTTGGAATACATCCAGTGTCATGTAAATTGTTCAGTGTCCAGCTAATACAGCTGGATAGTAAGGCACTTGTCTAACACATAGAATTTGTTGTTATTTAGGCTGTTAAGACAAATGTGTCCTTGGCCAAAGACTATCTACAGAAAGTACGTAGCACTAACTCACTGGTCTTCCTAAAGTAGAAAGGAAAAGCAGGAAAAGTGAGAGAATCTGGCTGTCTTTGGAGGTTAATACTAACCTATTTATGAACTAGCGACACTACTAAGATTTTGAGAACTGAGTTGGTGTGGACCTGGGCAGAGGAGTTAGGATCCTCTCTGCTGCACAAAACGAATACTGTCTGCAAAACATATACTCTCTGAACCAAGATTACTGTTTAGACATGGAATTATGAATCTGATCCTGTGTCATTAGTCATTATTCTTGGAACAATTAGTTTGGGGAAGGCTATTTTGAGTACATTAGGTGAATTACCTTGTCTTGTATCAATATAGACTTAGATCCATTGTTGTTACAACTAAGTTGAGAATGAAGAAATGGATACTTTAAAACACGTTTTCATTAAGGCACAGCAGACGTTTTTTATTGCTTTTTAAAGCAGCTCTGAAATCAAAGAGGATCATGTGGATCCTGTTTGGCTAAGGTTCTCTTGTAGAGCAGCAGCTTTTTCTTCCTTTGGTATTTTTTTTAGCACTCAAATAATAAAAGAAGTACTTATGTTCCCATCTGATTATGAACTTCTGCAACAGAGGATTGGCAATTATGTAATTTAGCAGTGGATGCCCCTACCAGTAAAATAATTAAAGGAAATTACTTATCTTTGAGTGTTACTGTATCAGGCACAATAAAGACAGACTAACCTTAAGTATTGTTTCGATACAACAGGCACTTCAGACTATAACCTCAGAAATAAAACGTTCATTACCTTCACAATTAGCATATCGATGAAACCAAGTAAGTTGTAGATATGCTTTAAAAACCTCCTTCTCAAATATTAATTTTTAATGAAGTAACTTTGCTGGTGTCACCTAAATAGTCATAGAATCATAGAATAGAATCATAGAATCATTTTGGTTGGAAAATACTGCTGAGATCATCGAGTCAAACCACCAACCCAAAACCACACATCCATATCCCTAAGCACCACGTCTACACACCTTTTAAATACCTCCAGGAATGGTGACTCAATCACTTCCCTAGGCAGTCTGTTCCAATGTTTGACAACCCTTTCAGCCTTCTACTCCAGGCAAAGCTGTAACATCTTGGACACCAAGCACAGGTATAATAAGCCTCCTGTAATCTACAACATTAGTTTGTGAAAAGATGATAACATCTACTTTTCAAAAGGGAAGATACAAAAATCCAGGTAATTATTTTCTGCAAGTTTTATCTTTGCAGTTTCATCATCCAGTTTTAGCCTATTACATAAAATATATTTCTTTTTTTTTTTTTTATACTCTGGATAGCAGCACAAGCCTCTGGCATATCAGCCACTCCTCCCAGTTGTGTGTCATCTGCAAACTTGGTGAGGGTGCAGCATCTACCCCATCATTCAGATCATTAATGCAGATGTTAAACGAATTCAGACCCAGTATTGACCCCCGGAGTACAATGCTAGTTAGTGGCCTCCAATTAGACTGTGTGCCACTGATCACCACAGAAGTTGGTTAGCTTTCAATGCAAATTTCCTCATGTGTACAAGCTTTGTTGGAGGGCAGTGAAGAGATTTAAGCAACATTTGCCTTTCTAAGAGTAATGACAAAAAAGGGAGAAGTGCTTGCCTGGATAAGCATACATGTCATGAGACATCTGAAAGGTGTTGGGAGAAGAGTATTTTCCCTTGAGTAACCTTTTATTATAGTCACAACATGTTGTTCCCATTGTTACATTAAGTCAATGATAAAATATAGACATTTGGAAAATCTTCTAAAACATTTAAAAAATCAATAAGCATATCAGTTTACAGCCTAATGGGGAAAAAAATTCTCTTTAAGCTGAGAAGGATCTATGGCATAAATATAAAAATCAATACACTGTAGTCATGAGGGAGAGTCACTGTTTGCAGTATGCTGAATATTTATAAGCTCTCCAGAATGAATGAATTCTACAAACACTGGATGAATTCTGCAAAAAGTGGCTGTGATTCATGAGCGATCCCGTGATTTGTTCTTGTAACCACAATGTTTGAACATGAAAGTATGTGGTTGTTATAACTCAATATTCATCAAATTTGACAAAAATCAGCAACTGAGGAAATTTTTTTTCTGAATGTTTTCTTTTTAAACTACTCTTTCCCAAATGGCTTTATGATCCACTATTACTTGTAAGCCATGTTGTTGTTTTCTTCAAAATGAAATCATTTTCATATGACAAAGTTTTTTCATTTAGCACAAATGCATCTTGATCTAGGGCACCTGCAGATATAGTTATTCCATAATCTCATGTTCCTTCAAAACTGACAAAAGAACTTACTTGGGATTTTGCCACTACTGGCTTCCTCCACCATTTTGCTTCCCAAGCCAATGATGCCCTACGAACTTCTGCTTTGGTGTACTTCAATGAGCTGGAGATGCATGGGCATTGACAATGAGAGATATCTGTTGCAGAATGGCTCAGAGATAGAGGCCATTGCTCAGAATCTACTGAGCAACTGTACGAGCAGAGCCCGTTCTGAAGGCCTTAGCCTGAGTAGCAGGACTGGGCCTTAGCCTGAGCAGCAGGACTAGGCCGCAGCAGTACTGCTGATGTGTCAGCAAGATTTCAAGGACACTGTGACTTTGGAAGGGTCTCATAAACAACTTTTGGGGAAGTAAGAGCATCTAGAATGCGGAACTCGCACAGCTAGCTGACCGCAAGTAGGAAGGATCATGTAAATGTAACCTTTAGAGCTTAGCCAATGAATATATGACTAGTAGGCATAATTATCACTAACTGTATAAGAATACGCGCTTTGTGGTCAATAAACGAGACTTGCTGATCAATGCCCGGATCGTTGGTCGTTCGCATTTCTCCCGCCGTTCCCCACAGATATCTTTTTGACATCAATCTAGCAAGCTAGAGATGCCAAACTGGTGAAAGGGCCTTTGGGTTGGCAGAATATCAGAAAAATTGAGTTACTGAAACATAACATTGTACTCAGGTGTTACAAGTATTGACCTGATAGTAACTGGTCAGAAAGACCTGGCCTCACCTCACTCCCAGAATGCCATAGTTATATTTTTGACCAAAGGGAAGATTCTGCTGTGACATCATGTGACCAGAATCAATGAGAGATCACAGAATCATAGAATGGTCAGGGTTGGAAGGGACCTCTGGAGATCATCTAGTCCAACCCCCCCCCACCAGAGCAGGGTCACCTACAGCAGGTTGCACAGGACAGCGTCCAGGCGGGTTTTGAATGTCTCTAGAGTGGGAAACTCCACCACCTCTCTGGGCAGCCTGTTCCAGTGCTCTGCCACCCTCAAAGTAAAGAAGTTCCTCCTCATGTTAAGATGGAACTTCCTATGTTCAAGTTTGTGCCTGTTACCTCTTGTTCTATCACTGGGCACCACTGAAAAAAGACTGTTCCCCTCCCCCTGGCACCCTCCCATTAAGTATTTATAAGCATTGATAAGATCCCCTATCAGTCATCTTTTCTCTAGACTACAAAGACCCAAGTATCTCAGCCTTTCCTCATAAGAAAGATGCTCCAATCCCCTAATCATTTGTGTAGCCCTTTGCTGAACCCTCTTCAATAGTTCCCTGTCCTCCTTGAACTGGGGAGCCCAGAAGTGGACACAGGACTCCAGATGCGGCCTCAGCAGGGCAGAGTCAAGCGGGAGGATGACCTCCCTCGACCTGCTGGTCACGCTCTTCTTGATGCACCCCAGGATGCCATTGGCCTTCTTGGCCACAAGGGCACATTGGTGGCTCATGGTCAACTTGTTGTCCACCAGGACTCTCAGGTCCCTTTCCGCAGAGCTGGTGGTACACTCTATCCCTTCATCCATGTCATTCATGAATATATTGAACTGGACCCAGTACTGACCCCTGAGGGACACCACTTGTTACTGACCTCCAATTAGACTCTGCACCACTAACCACAACCCTCTGAGCACCAAAACTTTAAATAAGCCTTATGTGACATTATGTTTTTAAAAGCCTAATGTGACAGTAGACCATCACAGAACTGTGATTCATAATCCCAAATTTCCTGCACTAGGGAAATATGAATAAGCCTGTATAAAATACCCTCCCAGTCATATAATTTCCACCAACCCTCCCCAACTGCCAAACACATGCATATGGGAGATTAGTTGTTTTTAAGAGCAGCGTTACCTATTTTTATTTCTAGCAGCCTTTTTTTTTTTTTTTTAATTTCATCCACATCATCTTCCAGAGGGTGTGCATCTGTGGTTGGGAGGGGTAAAAAAGGAATGCCTTATTCAGCTCTTTCTCCCAGGAGTTTTCAGTAACACTGGGAACTTATCAACAATTTACTGAGCAGTAAATAGAGTAAATGTTTCTCACATTCATCTACATTTTAAGTGTGTTGGAGATTCAAAAGAAAAACAAGAAAGAAACAGACAAATCAGCAATTTCAGTTTTAATTCCCTAACTTTTGCAAAATAAGCTTTAAAAACAGAGTTCTAATGAAAAACATTTGACTAGCTCTAATCCTGTTGCTTTCTTTGTCTTCTACCCTCCCCACATTGTTCTTCCATTTATTTTAAGCTACACAATGCTTCATCAGTAAAATCTCACAAGACTTTCAATGAAAGACCAAGTATAAAAACTGGGAAGCATGCATCTTTCAGAAACCAAATGTAATTGTTAGGGTATGTGATTGAAGGCAAATCACCATAAACATAAATCCCAGCAAGTATCAGAGGAACAATGAAAGACAGGGGAACCTATGATTACTGCTTTACTTCACTCCTCCGGGGCTACCTGTGGAGAAGGACAGGTCCTTTGTCACTGATGGGAAATGCACCAAGATGAGTCAACCAAAGAAACTCCCAGAATGTGTTGCAGACACAAAGGGGTTATTGCCAACAGCGTTCAGTATGGGATGCAGGTGAAGAGCATTGGGGATTGTACAAAATTTACTGTGAGATATATTACAGGTTTTGGGGGGATGTAGAATACATTATGGGATACCCAGAAGAACAGAAGGCAAGGAAAATGAAAGATTAAGATGTACTGGAGGATGGGTGGGTGGGACACAACAAGGATGGGAAAACAGCTGAGAAATTCCAGAATTCATGAATGCATGGATCTCAGCCTAGGGATGGATAAAGAGCCAACTGAGAGCCTATGGGTCAGGATTAAAGGGAAATCAGGAGCAGGGCACATTACAGTGGGGGTCTGCTACAGGCTACCCAACCAAGAAGACCGAGCGGATGAAGCCCTCTATAGACAGATAGGGGTGGCATCACGTTCACAGACCCTGGTCCTCATGGGTGAGTACAACTACCCCTACATCTGTTGGAAGGGTAACACAGCCAGGCACAGGCAATCCAAGAGGTTCTTGGATTGCATTGACAACAACTTCCTTCTCCAAGTGGTAGAGGAGACACCAAGGAGAGGAACTATGCTGGGCTTTGTTCTTACCAACAAGGAGGGGCTGGTAGGCAGTGTCAAACTCAAGGGCAGCCTGAGCTGTAGTGACCATGAAATGGTTGAGTTCAAGATCCTCAAGGCAGAGAGGAAAGTACACAGCAAACTGACCACCCTGGACCTTGGGAGAGCTGACTTTGGCCTCTTGAAGAATCTGCTCGGTATGATGCCATGGGATGAAGCACTGGAGGAAAGAGGGGCCCAAGAAAGTTGGTTAATATTCAAGGACCACCTCCTCCAAGCTCAGGAGTAATGCATCCCTACAAAGAGGAAGGCAGGCAGAAAAGCCAGGCCTGCATGGATGAACAAGGAGCTCCTGGACATGACCAAAAGGAAAAAGGAGGCCTNTTCTGGAAAGAAAAATGCATAAATTTAATGCAGACCCCAGCATGGGACAATATGGAGATGAGGGTAAAAACCAGATATATTCAGCCTAGCAAGAGGCATTCCAATTGCACATCTGTTTCCACTAAAACAAGATCATCTTCTTGTGCAATTGTCTTTGTCCCTTAAACATTTCTAAATCACTATGCAGAAAAAAATCTAAGTCCTTCAAATATCCTATCCCTGTTTCCTGACATGTCCCATCATTGGTATCTGAGCACAATGAAAAGGCACCTCTTATTGTAAAACTACCTCCCCCAAATAAATATTTAACCCAAGCCTCTCAGAAATACACTGGAGACTACTCTTATTTGAATAACATGGCCAGAGGATGTCCACTTACTATACCATCATATTGTAAGTGAGCACTCAGACTTCTTACTTGGGAGCTGCTGGATCTGTGGTAAATTTTCCACTGCCTGAAGAGTTTCAAGCATATGATGGCCAGAGGAGTTCACCAGCCATTACACTGCAGCTGATTTCATTGTGTCTACGTAAAGTATCTGGCNCAAGTCCATGGGACCTGATGAGATACATCCGCGGGTCCTGAGGGAACTGGCAGATGAAGTCGCTAAGCCACTAGCCATCATATTTGAGAAGTCGTGGCGGTCTGGCGAGCTTCCTGCTGACTGGAAAAGGGGAAATATAACCCCTATTTTCAAAAAGAGAAAAAAGGAAGACCCAGGGAACTACAAGCCAGTCGGTCTCACCTCTGTGCCTGGCAAGATCATGGAGCAGATCCTCCTGGAAATTCTGCTAAGGCACATAGAAATTAAGGAGGTGATTGGTGACAGCCAGCGTGGCTTCACCAAGGGCAAGACATGCCTGACTAATTTGGTGGCCTTCTACGAGGGGGTTACAGCGGCAGTGGACAGGAGAAGAGCAACTGATGTCATCTGCCTGGACTTGTGCAAAGCGCTTGACACTGTCCCACACGATATCCTGGTCTCTAAATTGAAGAGACGTGGATTCGACAAATGGACCACTTGGTGGATAAAGAACTGGCTGGACGGTCGCACTTAAAGAGTTGCGGTCAACGGCTCGATGTCCAAGTGGAGACCAGTGACGAGTGGCGTTCCTCACGGGTCGGTAATGGAACCCATGCTGTTCAACATCTTTGTTGGTGACATGGACAGTGGGACCGAGTGCACCCTCAGCAAGTTTGCCAATGATACCAAGCTGTTTGGCGAGGTAGACACTCTGGAGGGGAGGGATGGCATCCAGAGGGACATGGACAGGCTGGAGAGGTGGGCCCAAGCCAACTTCATGAAGTTCAACAAGGCCGAGTGCAAGGTCCTACATCTGGGTCGGGGCAATCCCAAGCACAAATACAGGTTGGTCAGGGAATGGCTGGAGAGCAGCCCTGAGCAGAAGGACCTGGGGGTGCTGATTGACGAGTGGCTCAACATGAGCCAGCAATGTGTGCTCGGAGCCCAGAAAGCCAACCATATCCTGGGCTGCATCAGAAGAAGTGTGGCCAGCAGGTCGAGGGAGGTGATTCTGCCCCTCTACTCCACTCTCGTGAGACCCCACCTGGAGTACGGAGTCCAGCTCTGGAGTCCCCAACATAAGAAGGACATGGACCTGCTGGAGCACATCCAGAGGAGAGCCACGAGGATGGTCCGAAGGCTGGAGCACCTCTCCTATGAAGGCAGGCTGAGAGAGTTGGGGTTGTTCAGCCTGGAGAAGAGAAGGCTCTGGGGAGATCTTCTTGCAGCCTTCCAGTACCTAAAGGGGGCCTACAGGAGAGCTGGGGAAGGACTTTTTACTAAGGCATGTAGTGATAGGACAAGGGTTAAGAGCTTTAAACTGGAAGAGGGCAGGTTTAGGTTAAACATTCGGAAGAAATTTTTTACTGTGAGGGTGGTGAGACACAGGAACAGTTTGCCCAGAGAGGTTGTTGAGGCCCCATCCCTGGAGGTGTTGAAGGCCAGGCTGGACGTGGCCTTGGGCAACCTGGTCTAGTGGGAGATGTCCCTGCCTATGGCGGGGGGGTTGGAACTCAATGATCTTCAAGGTCCCTTCCAACTTAAGCCATTCTATGATTTTATGATTCCATGATTCTGTGATTTCTGTTTGTTCTTGCTGTGTGGGTGCTCTCTATTCTGAATAGGTATGGGTGAGTGCTAGTGAGCATCAAGCTGGAACAGCCAGAGAGTAGGACAGGAGGTCTGGACAGGAGGACAGGAGTGTGGCAACAAACACTGGAAGCTTATGTGTTCACATACTAGGAACCGGGGAGCTTATGGGGTCAGCTGAGCAGACAGTTACTGCAGTGATTGTGTACACATACATATATATCCTACAAGTGAACTTCACTGCTGATCAGTCAGAAGAGAGAAAAAGGATCAGGCCATCCATGCTGTGTGTGAGTGGGGTGTGTGTTTACATCAGTGCCAATTAAGGCACATTTTTCTGTTGACCAATGTGGCTGGCCATTCATGTTTTTGTACCAGTGGGGAACCTGCTTAGCCTTACTACAGGCTCCAGCAGGAGACACTGAGCCACTGCAGCCTCACATCTATTATGCTGTTAGACTGAGCAACCCCTAACAATAATCAGTGTAGCCTTATCTAGAGCTTGCTTTTGTTGCCAACACTAGTCAGTAGAGATGTGGTAAAATAGGTTACCTAACCCGAAGGTAACTGCAACAGTGCATACTATTAGAAAATGTATGCAACAACCCATTTGTCACACATGGAACACACTACAATGATTCCTTTGTTATATCTCTGCTTAGAAATTAAGAGTAGCAGTAATTCAGCACATAGCAGTGATCTGGTGGTGCCTCATTCCACATCAAACTGTCTCACCAGCACTCAGAAGTTTCCTTTTAGCAGCTGTAAAATCCTTTTTTAGCTTAACTTTTAGGACCTCGTTAGAAGTATGAGGAAGCCTCAGAAAGCTTCTTTTGTTCCTCTAGCCATCTGTTTACTCTTGAAACTAGTCTCTTCAAATCCCTACAGTTATTACCTTTTGTTACTGCTGTGGATTGTTACAGGTCCTAGAGTCTACTATGTTCTTCTGTGGGATACCTTAAATCAGTTTCTGGTATTCTACATGTGCTGGACATCCTCCCCTGTCACAGAAGAGCTGAAAATTAAATAGGCAATCAATTATCTTTAAAACATATGTGCCAGACTAGTTTACAACTTCTATTGCACTCACTTCATTTTATGAAGCAAGTCTTTGAAATGACTCAGCTACTTTTATAACAGTAATGACAAGCCTATTAAGCGATTAATGTGATCATTTAGCTAGAAAGCCAGTTTACCAGGTAAGGGGACATATAATATTGTGTTGTAAGAGAGATTTCAAGTTTACAAAGGTGAATGTTTCTCTGCTGTCACTGTTTAGAAACATGCAGCTTTAAATTTAGACAAAAATAATGTAAAAATATCTTTTGTAGAATAGATTATCCCAGCCTGGATGAATAAAGAATTTTCAATTAATAGATATGAAGAGAATCTTATTTAGTGCCATGATTCCTTCTTGAAAAGATTGGAACTATTTACAAATTACTTTATTCGCTATGTAGTTGTTCTGGTTTGAGGTAAAACAGAACCAATTTTGTTCAGTAACTTCGCTTCTTAGCTGGGCCTCTTCTAACTACCGAAATTAACAGCATATTGTGCAGACAGTGTTCACTTTCTCAGAGTGATAAGACCTATGTTTATAGTTGATGCCCAGACACGGTATGCAGAGAAGCTCCTGCTTATACTTGTTGTTCTAATACCCAAGGCCAACCAACTTTGTTGTTTGCCCGTTGGAAGGTCTGAAGCGAAAAACATAGTGGGGTCCCACCTGCAGGGAGGAGCGGACAGGACAGGTGACCCAAAACTGACCAACAGGGTATTCCATCCCATCTGCATCATGCTCAGTATAAAAGCTGATGGATCAAAGGGTCAGCCCCTCTTGTCTCTTCCTTCAATGGCCGACATCTGAGGAGGACTCTGTTCGTCTGCCTGTGATCCCGATCCTGAATCCAGATCCGGAATCCAGTTCCCGTCCGTCACCGAGTCCAGCCTGGGACTGGCCCAGTGCCAGCCGGTGTCGTGATTGTCATCTCGGGAGCTTGATACGGTTTTGTATATATTTTTCATTATTTCTTTTTTATTTTATTATTAATATTTCATTAAAGTAGTTTAGTTCTTTCTAAACTCATAAGTCTCTGTTTCCTCCTCTACCTCTCTCTCTGAAGAGGGGTAGAGGGGAGCATCTGTCGGTCCTATCTGGGGTCCCCTAGGTCCCCAGTAGCCAATTTGGCCTAAACCACGACAGTAGTAGATAAGACTAAAAAAATTGCTTTCTTCTGGTAGAAGCATTTTTCCTCTCAGTTCTTAGTAGTATTATTTTCTCAGATTCGGACATTCTTTGCAGGTTAAACTTTACCGAGGAAGAAAAGTAGGTAGCAATCATGCTACATTAAAAAGTCCACCAATTTTATTAGAACTGTGTCTTTTTTTTTCAGTTGTCTGTAGCAATCCCTAAATATGGCAGTTCAGTGCAGGTTAAAAATCATGTTTCTATTGAAAAAATACTATTATAAATTATCAAAGCCACAGAAACAGCTTTGAGAAAGATGCTTCAGAAGGCCATCTTCTTGCATGCTAGGCATACTCCTGGAGTATAGCCTTCAAAAGTCGCTGCATTAGAAACTGGTGTGTTCCTAAACAAGGATCTCTCGTTGTTTATTCACCCTCCATAAACCCAGAGGTATATTGTTACCTTTCCTGTTAAACCTTCCAGATCCTGGTCTAGCAAAACATAGCCTTTGACTTGCAATGCCAGGGAATAAAGACAAACTCTCTTCTTAAATGGTTTTAGGTGTGAAATCTCTGGTTCTACTTTAATATTTTGGCTTGAAGGTACTAAAGTCACATCACTCAAGATTCCTTCCATAAAATCTCTGAACATCAGCATAAGCTGGATGATTTGAAACAATCCTGAAAAAGGTATTGACAGTTAGCTTCTCATGTATATTTGATAGGTACTTTAATTTCCTGCCACTCTTGGAGAGGAGCTTGGGTAGTCAGCGTAAAAATATCCTTTTTTAATTACTTAAATTTATTTACTATTAAATACAAAAAGAAAGAAAAACACATTACCTATTTGGCAGACAGTTTATAAATATGTAGACTTGTAGAGAAATGCACTGTGCTAGAATAAGGTTACTAGTAAAACCAACTATTTTGACCCTCAGCTCCCTTTTGTTCTGTATACTCAGAAGACATTTTGACTAGAAAACCAAGCTCTAAATTTTTTCTTCAGAATTTTTATTTTTTCCTCCACACACTGAAATTTCACAGATAGTTTCAAAACTTTTCTCAGTCAAACATTTTGCTGAGCTCTTTTTCCTGTGTATTTATCAAAAAAATGCCTAAAGCTGAGCTGTCCATCTCTACTTCCAGGAAAAAGATATATTGGCAAATGAAATTTAATCTAATGTGATATAAGATGTTAAATCAGACAAAGATTCCAAACATCAGCTTGCAGCAGCTATCAACTATAGCTCAGAGAGGTCTCTCAGTAAGTCTTCTGATCTTCAGATATACACAATTGTCTTTAGACCTTTCATATGAATTATTGTGTTACTTAAAAATATAGACAGAGAAAGAAAGATTGAACTTACACTTAATGTAACAGAAAAAGTGAATTTAAAAGAAATCTATTACCATATTCCTTTTTCTTCTCCAGTTCATTTCTGCTCTTTTTCTTTCCTGCTATAGGTCTGCTCCAAAGCCTTTTCCAGTCAATAACAAACTTTTCACTGAATACAGTAGACAATGCTTCAGCAGCTAAGAGTGTTGGAGAAGGACCTGGGAGTCCTGGTGGACAACAAGTTGTCCATGAGCCACCAATGTGCCCTTATGGCCAAGAAGGCCAATGGCATCCTGGGGTGCATTAAAAAAAGTGTGGCCAGCAGGTCGAGGGAGGTCATCCTCCCCCTCGACTCTGCCTGAGTGAGGACACGTCTGGAGTCCTGTGTCCACTTCTGGGCTCCCCAGTTCAAGAAAGACAAGGAACTACTGGAGAGACTCACAGCGGAGGGCTACAAACATGATCAAGGGAATGGAGCATCACTCTTATGTGGAAAGGCTGAAAGACCTGGGTCTGTTTAGCCTGGAGAAGAGAAGACCGATAGGGGATCTCATCAATGCTTATATCTAAAGGGCAGGTGTCAAGAGGATGGAGCCTGACTCTTTTCAGTGGTGCCCCGCAACAGGACAAGGGGCGATGGGCACAAGTTGCAATACAGGAAATTCCATCTGAACATGAAGAAAAACTTCTTCACTTTGAGGGTGACAGAGCACTGGAACAGGCTGCCCAGCGAGGTTGTGAAGTCTCCTTCTCTGGAGATATTCGAAACCTGCCTGGATGCTATCTTGTGCAACCTACTTAAGGTGAACCTGCTTTCCGGGGGGGGTGTGTGTGTGAACTAAATGATTGCTAGAGATCTCTTCCAACCCCTGCCATTCTGTGACTCTGTAACCCAAAAGGATGAGAGATCTCCCCTTAACTCTGAAAACAAACAAGTAAGGAATCTTTTACACACTTTGACTAACCTTTTATTTTTCCTGTTTGTATAAAAAAAAAAAATTAAAAATCTTGAGAGTTTCTTTGAAATATCATTTCTAAATATTATTATTATATCTGTGAATCTTCCTCACCTTACAACTAGCTACAGATCCACCATCCTATTCATACTCATATCCATTATTTCCCATTTAGGGCAAGACAAGCTTTTATACATTCCTTAATTTGCTGTAATGAGCTAATGGCAATAGCCATCTGCTCTGATTAAGTGAATCAGTTACAAGGACTGCTAGTACTCACTTCATGTTTCCTCAGTGGTCTTAGGTGTTGCATTGTAAGAGCCCTCCTGAGAGAGATATTTCCAACTCTCCTGGTTGAAAACACCTAGTACAAAAGTTTTGCTGTGAGAAGTGATGTGTTCTCGCACTTCTAATTTGGGATTGAGATTAAAGGAGTTGAGCTGGAGTTGCTCAGCATCAAAATCATAAATGCCTTATCTTGCCTTTCAATAAGTATTTAAGAATCAAAACTCCTAGTAGTTTCTTAAAAATCTTTGAAAATCCATACTTAAATCAGTTCTGTAAATAGACTTAATAGTCTAAGAAAGTTTTTTCTATACCAGTGAGAAAAGGTAGGACAACGGAGTTTCAAAATTCTTTTTCAAAATTTTAAGACACTTTTTTCATTGTAGGTACTTAATAACAGAACAAACCCATTAATCTTTTCTTAATTCACTTTGAGTGGCCAGATTTACACTTTGATTAATTCCTTTTCTGTTATTTCCACATATCGTATGCTTGATTTCATTGTGTAAGGGTTACAGCTTATTTTTAAAGACACAAATCATATGTAAATTGTACCAATTTTATTCTTAGTAAGAAAGAGACATCTGCCAGGTACAATTAAACAGGAAATGTAAGTAAAGTCTAAAAGGCTTCATTTTATTTCTGTCTCTGTTAATGGACTACAAAATGTTGCATGAGTTGCTTTCTGTACCTTAGTTGTCATTCTCCGGTAAATCGGCATAACATTTAATTCCTCTATAAAACACTTTGCTATTTCTAGATGCTAAAACTGCTTATCAGGAAACTATGAGGAAAATGTCTTAGTAGCATTTCTTTTCTGCAGGCTTTGCGTTTCTTCTGTATACAGAATGCTGGAGAAACTAAAAGATATCTAGATCCCTGGAAAATCAAGACAATACACGAATTAGTCCTGGATGTGCTTATTTTGATTAAAAAGGTGGAAATTAATCATCTCCCCCAAAAAGTGTAATTTCTTGGTAATTCTTGATTCTTATTACACCAAGATGAGGATGGTAACTACCAATTAATACCTTGCCAGTGACAATTTGGAGCTTTCCAGTGTGCTGTAACTATTTACAGACTGGCAGATATTAAAGCTCTAGAACTATATTTCTAAAAAAAAAAAAAAAATTATTGCAAAATCTGTCATGAGTACAAAGAGGAATGCAATTTTTTTTTTTTAATTTTTATAAAGTATGTTCAACAAGAAAATAAGAGGTGACAGTAACAACTGATTCTCTTTATATTATTCAAAATTATTTCTCTGGACATTAGCTTCTGTAGTCAGGGTTGCTGTTACTGCATATAAATTATTAATTAATCTTTATTGAATACGACCATTTAAGAATCTAAATTACACATGCATAATACATATGCAACAATACTCAAACAGATTTATTGCCTTCATTATGTAAGAGAAATAAAGTTCATGGACTGCGTGCACTGAAATTGTAACAAGCAATATTCTGCTTCAGGGCAGTTAATGTAAAATCAGATCTCAATAGGGAGGAAATTCTTGGTTGTCTCCATTCATCACCTGTGAAATATGAAACTAGAATACTTCCCCTTAATATTTCTTTTTCATATTTGATTGGATTAATTTGGGACACCCTTTATCTGTAATGTTCAAAGTACAGTAGATTTCAGGTGGAATCAGTTGATTCTACCACTGAAAATGTAATTCATAGAATAATATGGCTTTGAAGGGACTTTAAAGATCATCTAGTCCAACCCCTCTGCCATGGGCAGGGACGTCTCCCACTAAATCAGGTTGCTCAAAGCCAAGTCCAACATGACCTTGAACACTTCCAATGTTGGGACATCCACAATTTCTCTGGGAAACCTGTCCCATTGTCTCACCACCTTTATCAAAAATTTCTTCCTTACTTATGATCTAAGTCTACCTTCTTTTGGTTTAAAACCATTGCCCTTTGTCCGTCACTACAATCCCTGGTAAAAAGTGTTTGCCTATCTTTCTTAAAGCCCCTTTATACATTGGAAGGCTGCACTAAGGTCTACCTGCCTTCTCCTCTCCAAGATAAGGAATCTCACTCTCTCATCCTTTCTGCATATTGAAGGTGTTCTTACCTCTGATCATTTTTGTGGCCCTCTTCTGGACCCAGTCTAACAGGTCTATGTCTTCCTTTAACTAATGTTCATAATACAAGATTTATTTACAGATTTGAAGGTAGAACACACACAAATAAATTTCATAAAAGTATATTTCCTTCCTTAATCACTGACAACCTAAAAGGAAAATATTTCCAGCTCCAAAACCACTGGAAATTTGGAGAAGCCCATTAAAAAAAGTGTTTATCCTCACTCTAAGAACATGCAAAACTGTAGTAAACTCTTGATTGTTGGTTCTGAGTTCAACTGTTTTTGAGTTCTACTGTTTTGAAATTACTTTCAAAATAATATTACTCATGTAATTTTGCAGAATCAACCACTGAAACAAAGTTAAATATATAATGTAGTGATCTATACAGTTAATGTTATCAGCAAACCAGTGGAAGTTGATAGACTTAATACTGTCTTCTTGTCTGAAAAATATTTGTTATTGAAAAACTTCCAATGCAAATCACTGTAAGATCAATTAAGGCAGATGCTTGGCTGAGCTTTTAACAAACTATATAAAAATCTTGATATATTAATAACTATATAATGAACCAAACAGTAGATGACAGTTCATGTCAGGAATAAAAACTACTTGATAAAGTTTAATGCCGAAGTTGAATTTTAAGGTGCTTTTAGGATGATTAATACGTGGAAGAATGTATAAGACTATTAGGTGTTTTAGATGATCCTTAAAAATAACATCAGTGTATGAAAGCAGATTAAATTTTTATATCTCCTCCTCCTTGTTTAATACAAACCAGCCACCTGATCTTTCCAGTTCTATGATGATGCTTTTTCTCAGCTGAGGTGTTGAAAACATTAATTGCTGAAGAGTTTGCACTTGTCCTAGATGAAACAGACATTTTTGTATAGGAAGGCATCTATAAAAAGCAAGGTAATTTGTTAAAAATAAGTCAAAACAGAAGGGTACAATAAAAACTTTTCTATTTTCACAACTATACTAGCCAGCTTCTCTCCTATTGCTGTAAAAAAGAATGTGTACAAGGACAGAGAGTTATCCATTTACCTTATTAAAATAGATGTGTTTTGAACAGAATTCATAATTAGGAATCCGTTTGAAAAAAAATCCTGCATTTACATTATTAGAAATGAATATTAAACCACTGACACATTGTCTTGTTGATTAATACTTATTTTTTTAAACAGTAGACATTGAACCTATTAAATGTGCCAGAAGATGAAGATTGAATTATATTTCTCTGACAGTGATTAAGTTGGTGACAACTGATTTTTGTAGCCTATTGAACGTTAAGCCGGTAGATACATTTGTGAACAAGATTTGTGTAGCCGGGATCAGGATTTGGCCCTAGAACATTTACTATACTAAGACAGGAAGGAATTTATTTATCAGGTGATATTTCATTAAACCCAGGAACAGGTCTGTCTCTACAGAACACTTGCGTTGCAAAGGATCATGTATTTCAGAGATTACAAATTTCAAACAACAAAACAGTTAATTTCAGTGTGACATAAAATCTCCAGCTAGTTACACAATTATAGAATCTTTGAGAGAGAATAATAATTTGAAATACTGAATAGAAAGATTTCTTAAGGAAAATGCTTGTAGAAATGGGTCAGTATACCAAGGTGACCTTCGTTATTTTTCTGAAGGGTAAGTTGTACACAGGTTTCAAAGGATACAGATGTCAAGGGCTACCAGATAGACGCTTTTTCAGAAAAGTGTAAACATGCTAACATGCATAGAAACCTGAATATAAGTAAACAGAGAACTCTATGATACAAAACATAGGTGCCAAATTTATTTAGGCATGTAGTTGATTTTGTTACAATTGGAGGGGGAAGATTGGATCTCAGTTTTAAATATATCTGCTAACCCTCTGTTTAAGCCCATCTTAAACCTGCAGTAATTCCTTATTACTTTATATTGAACATCTAGTAAACTTAGTGCCCAAAACAATATGTCATATAAAGGAGGAAGTGATGTTTGGCTTTAGTCTTAATTACGCAAGTTGTTTACCAAGTGAATATTAGAGCAAAGTCAGCAGAATACTATTCAATGGCTATTAAAGATGTTTATTTTAATTAACTTAACCAAAGTCATCTTTGTGGCTGTCCTCGCTCTGACAAGTCCATGTCCTTCTGATCTTGGGGGCCCCAGAGCTGGATGCAGTACTCCAGGTGGGGTCTCACAAGAGTGGAGTAGAGGGGCTGAACCACCTCCCTCGACCTCCTGACCACTCTTCTTCTGATGCAGCCCAGGATGCAGTTGGCTTTCTGGGCTGCAAATGCACATTGCCAGCTTATATTGAGCTTATCAACCAGTACACCCAAGTCCTTCTCCACAGGGCTGCTTTCAATCCATTCTCCACCCAGCCTATATTTGTGCATGGGATTGCCCCGGCCCATGTGCAGGACCTTGCACTTGGCCTTGTTGAACTTCGTGAGGTTTGCACAGGCCCACTTTTCAAGCCTGTCAAGGTCCCTCTAGATGGCATCCCTTACCTTCAGCGTGTCAACCACACCACACAGCCTGGTGCTGTTGGCAGGCTTGCTGAGGGTACACTCAATTCCACTGTCCATGTTGCTGACAAAGATGTTAAACAGCATGGTCTCAATACCAACTCCTGAGGAACACCTCTCATCACTGGTCGCCACTTGGATATTGAGCTGTTGACCGCAACTCTTTAAGTGTGATCATCCAGCCAATTCCTTATCCACTGAGCAGTCCATCCATCAAATTCATATCTCACCAATTTAGAGACAAGAATGTCGTGCAGGACAGTGTAAACTGCCTTGCACAAGTCCAGGTAGATGACATTAGTTGCTCTTCCTTTATCCACCAGCACTGTAATGCCATTGTAGAAGGCCACCAAATTTGTGAGGCATGATTTACCCTTAGTGAAGCCATGTTGGCTGTCACCAATCAGCTCCTTATTTTCCACGTGCCTTAGCAGAGTTTCCAGGATGATCTGCTCCATGATGTTGCTGGGCACAGAAGTAAGGCTGACTGTAGTTTCCCAGGTCTTCCTTTATTTTCCTTTTTAAAAATGGGGATTACATTTTCCCTTTTCCAGTCAGCGGAAACTTTACCGGGCTGTCACAGTATACTGACAGTATATGGTATACTGACAATGGTCACCAAACTACCAAGTGATCTGTGTAGAGAGAAACTAGACCACCATGCCACCAAGAGTGGGAAAAGGACAGGAACAAAAAGAGAGCCAGACTATGGTATAGTGATTACGATTACTGCAGTTTGGACAACGGAGTTTTGGCTTCTGGTTCTAGCTTTCTAGTCTTACTTTTTAATCTAACTGCCTACAATTCTGAAGTCTGGAAAGCAATGGAAGGCTTCAAATACATGCAGAAGAGGAATATAGAGGGCTACATAAATTGTAAAAGTGATTCATATTTTATGAGAATTTAAATTTCCCAACCATTCATAAGAAAAATTATGCATTGATGTGACAATATTATTGTCTGCAGTATGGTATCCCACAGTAGAAATAATACTCTTGAGATGCTGTGAGCCCTTAAACAAAGATCTTCAATCTTTGGAACAAAATGTAAATCTAAGCACTGGAAGATGCTTTTTTCATAAAGAGCAAAAGAAATGACTTCACTGTGAGTACATGATATTTATTTAAATCAGTAAGTAAAGTATTTCACAACCAAATGCAAACTGATTTTTTTCTTTTTAATTTTATATAGAAAGACTTATTGTTCTACAGTATTCTTGAATCGACTGCAGCATTAAAACACAGTAATCAGCCGAGTAAGATGCTGTCAGGATACTAAACACATCAAATGAGTTGAAGCAGCTGCTATAATGATCAACAGGATTTACATTTTTGTCCCCAAAAATATCGCAAATAAGATAAACTCAGAGAAATGAAGATAAACTGATAAATTTAAACCAGTTTTGTTCAAGTTTACTATAAAACTTTTACAAAAAGATCACACTGGCAGGATAGTATGTGAAATTTAGAGTAGAAAACTAGCATCTTTGTGATGCTAACTAACAAGAAATTGAAAATATTGCATAAATGTATTGCCAATATCTGAATTCACCGGTGGTCTGATAGTGTGTTGCTCGTGATATTTTAGACATGAGGTGTTCTCCATGATTTCATTATACTCCAATCAGATATTTGAATCCAATTAGGATATCTGACAACTGATGTCCTTTAGGATTCTATAAATGTTACAGGCTTCCAAGCTGTGGAAATAAGTGCTTGTTTTCATGACAAAAAAGAATTGTGATGATTTTATTCACAGACACTATCAATATTTATGTAATGTAGTAACGTGATTTTTTTGGTACTAAGAAAAAACTTCAAAAAGTTAAACATCGAAGTTTAAAGCACTATCTGGAGTTCAGGAGAACAAAGCATTACAGGAGATGATTCACTTTCAGTTTTCAAATACTTTTGATTTGTACTGCAAGATCCTTAATAGGAGGTTAGGCAGTATGCCCTACCTCTATGACAGACACAATGCCATAGAATCATGGAATATTCAGACAGCATTGTATCAGAATCATACCTTCATAACTACCTTTATAGGTTTGCTGGTTAGGATGAGGGATGCATCAGTGAAAGGTGAAACAATGCTGGTACCAAGTCTTTTGAAACTTCACTTACATGCCAGGAAAGATTTGGTTTTACAGACTAGGTATTTAAACTGTGTAAAGTTGAAATCTTGATATAGGGAATGGCAGCTGTCATCATTAAATGCACACAGTCAGAAGTGCTTGCAAGGATCTTAACTGTTGCATACCTGGGTAGATATTGACCCACTAAGAGTGTTTTCCTTTATTTATTCAGCTTTCATAGGGCTGTTTGCTCAGAGTTAAAATATTTCAGATTGAAGCTTTGCCTAAACTCTGTTCTCATGTCTGGCTTTCACAAAAAAAAGCATACAATCCAAACAATGTCTGCACATTTTTTCTGGGATTTTAATCTGAAAAATTGAGGGATTAAGACCAGAAAACATGCTGTGTTTCATATTTTTGATGTTGCATGCATCACCCTGTCATAATGTCTAGATGAGCTAGCTAATTTGGTGCTGGCTTCAGATTTGCTGGAGTTATGACTTTGAATTGAGAATTCACAGTAAGTGAAATGTACTAGTTCAGGGATAGAGGACTGTGAGTCCCTGACACAGCTTTGAGCCGTTCCCATGTGTTCTGTCACTGGATACCAGGGAGAAGAACACAGCACTTCCCTCTCCACTTCCATATTCGTTCTTGTTAAATTTCATGCCCATTGATAATTGCCCAATGCTCCAATCTATCTAGATCCTTCTGCAAGGCCACGTTACTCATTCAAATGTTACTTATTAAAAATTTCTAGTCTTTCCTTGGAGTTTCCAAGGACTGCAACAACTATTGGCATAAAAAAAATATACTTCTTCCTTTTGTGATCCTTAATATCTGAATGACATGGAAAAGTTACGTTACAGGTAAGAAACATTACACTAAAGAAAATGGTTTTATCTTTGACTTCCTAATAAAGAGGTATATGTTTTGCATCTGGTAGTTGAGAAAATAAATAAAGCAATATTGTACAGCTAATTGAATACACTGTTTTGTTATAGGCAAAAAGTTACTTATAAACAAGCACCTGTTCCTAAACATTGAAGATACGATTAGGCATGCGAATAGCCTTTTGCTGAGAAAACTGTTAAGTGGGCTTCAGTGATCTGTAGGTACATATAATGTCAGTTTTCTGATATTTATTTGAATACTTTTAGAAACTACTTTGAAAATCCCAATAAATCGTTTAATGTGCTTGCTATGTACATGACTATCAGCTTTCATGACAGGATCAAGGAACACTAAAAACATTGAAAAGATGTAATTTCCCTAAATAATAATAATAATTTGAGGTCTTTTCCAAACCTTAAAATTTTTATTTTTCAAGAGGATTTGAAGTATCTCATTAACCCCAATGAGTTGTTATCTCGTAACACCAACATTCTTAGTCAGTTATTTTTACTTGTTTTGCCCACTGTTGATTATAAAAGAATGGAAAATGTAAGATATTTCTCACCTGTACATCTTTCATTCAGTCCTTCTTTGTGTTTTCTCTACCTAAAGCCATCAAATATTTAATTTGATTTTGTATGATGGCTTTACTGTCCTTGAACCAACCAAACAAAAGCTTTAAATATTTAAATATTGTACTGTTTCTCAAATAAAAAATGAGTTGGTCTTCATAGACCCCTTTGTGAGAAATGTTGCAAGTTGGTGATTTCTCTCATCAAAGTAAATGAATAGATTCTACCACTTTGAAAACACAAGGCAAAAAGTGTCTTATATTGCAAGAGTTTTGGAAAATATTGAATCTGTTTGTGAAATGCAATGTAAATCTAGCAAACCCCCTAGAGATTACTTCAGTAAACCTGATCCTATCAATTTGAAGGAAAACAGCACCTAACAACATTGCTTACACAGAAGACAGTATTTACAATTTATAACTTGACCAGAAAATCGTTACAGTGATATAATTAGGCAGATTGTTAAAATCCTTAAAAAGAGCAGATATTATAAGCTTTGTAGGAAATTTTACTTGAAACTAAAGAATTTGGTTACTGATAAATGCAAATCTGAAAAAAACATAGAGAAGCTGCTGTAGAAAACTCCTAAAAGAACCTTATGAAACCTTTTGTAAGAATACTCAATAGCCAGGAGAATTTGTCATTATTAAGAATTTACCAGAAGTCTGAGTGCTTAAGATAAATTTATATTATTAGGCATGACTCAGCCTTCTGAAACCTTGAATATTGCAGATATTTATGCACATAATGATGTAGTAGGTGGCCAGTGGGAAATTTCAAAACCAATCCAAAATATCTACGAAAAACCTTAAGCACCTGAGAAGAGTTCTGAGCAGAATAGAAGCCCCTAAACCAACATGGATATTTCTCATGGATATATACCTGTGACATAAATCTGAACTCCTCCAAGGACACAAATGTCCAAATCTTCAAAATCATAGACATTCTGGCTAGAACTATTAGAGATATAGAGCTAGAGTTGTCTATATAAGTGTGTTTGCTGTGGTTTAGACACACGATAATATTGAACCAGATGATAAATATGACCTCATATACAAAGCATTTCAAACACAACTAAATCTCAGGACTTAGTCTACCAAAACAAAGCTTATTCTCACTCACTCCTGGTCTGTTTAGGTTTTGGGTTTTTTCCCCCACACTTTTATTTTTATATCTGTGAATCTATTTTTTAGGTAAAATATAATCACTTCCGCAGAACAGGAGGAGCTCAGTGTACTTATAGAATCATAGAATCATAGAATGGTTTAGGTTGGAAGGGACCTTGAAGATCATTGAGTTCCAACCCCCCCGCCATAGGCAGGGACATCTCCCACTAGACCAGGTTGCCCAAGGCCACGTCCAGCCTGGCCTTCAACACCTCCAGGGATGGGGCCTCAACAACCTCTCTGGGCAAACTGTTCCTGTGTCTCACCACCCTCACAGTAAAAAATTTCTTCCGAATGTTTAACCTAAACCTGCCCTCTTCCAGTTTAAAGCTCTTAACCCTTGTCCTATCACTACATGCCTTAGTAAAAAGTCCTTCCCCAGCTCTCCTGTAGGCCCCCTTTAGGTACTGGAAGGCTGCAATAAGATCTCCCCAGAGCCTTCTCTTCTCCAGGCTGAACAACCCCAACTCTCTCAGCCTGCCTTCATAGGAGAGGTGCTCCAGCCTTCGGACCATCCTCGTGGCTCTCCTCTGGATGTGCTCCAGCAGGTCCATGTCCTTCTTATGTTGGGGACTCCAGAGCTGGACTCCGTACTCCAGGTGGGGTCTCACGAGAGTGGAGTAGAGGGGCAGAATCACCTCCCTCGACCTGCTGGCCACACTTCTTCTGATGCAGCCCAGGATATGGTTGGCTTTCTGGGCTCCGAGCACACATTGCTGGCTCATGTTGAGCCACTCGTCAATCAGCACCCCCAGGTCCTTCTGCTCAGGGCTGCTCTCCAGCCATTCCCTGACCAACCTGTATTTGTGCTTGGGATTGCCCCGACCCAGATGTAGGACCTTGCACTCGGCCTTGTTGAACTTCATGAAGTTGGCTTGGGCCCACCTCTCCAGCCTGTCCATGTCCCTCTGGATGCCATCCCTCCCCTCCAGAGTGTCTACCTCGCCAAACAGCTTGGTATCATTGGCAAACTTGCTGAGGGTGCACTCGGTCCCACTGTCCATGTCACCAACAAAGATGTTGAACAGCATGGGTTCCATTACCGACCCGTGAGGAACGCCACTCGTCACTGGTCTCCACTTGGACATCGAGCCGTTGACCGCAACTCTTTAAGTGCGACCGTCCAGCCAGTTCTTTATCCACCAAGTGGTCCATTTGTCGAATCCACGTCTCTTCAATTTAGAGACCAGGATATCGTGTGGGACAGTGTCAAGCGCTTTGCACAAGTCCAGGCAGATGACATCAGTTGCTCTTCTCCTGTCCACTGCCGCTGTAACCCCCTCGTAGAAGGCCACCAAATTAGTCAGGCATGTCTTGCCCTTGGTGAAGCCACGCTGGCTGTCACCAATCACCTCCTTAATTTCTATGTGCCTTAGCAGAATTTCCAGGAGGATCTGCTCCATGATCTTGCCAGGCACAGAGGTGAGACCGACTGGCTTGTAGTTCCCTGGGTCTTCCTTTTTTCTCTTTTTGAAAATAGGGGTTATATTTCCCCTTTTCCAGTCAGCAGGAAGCTCGCCAGACCGCCACGACTTCTCAAATATGATGGCTAGTGGCTTAGCGACTTCATCTGCCAGTTCCCTCAGGACCCGCGGATGTATCTCATCAGGTCCCATGGACTTGTGCACCTTCAGGTTCCTCAGGTGGTCTCCTACTTGATCTTCACCTACAGTGGGCGGTTCTTCATTTTCCCAGTCCTTGCCTTTGCCTTCTGCATCACGGGCAGTGTGGCTGCAGTCTGTGCCAGTGAAGTCTGAGGCAAAAAAGTCATTGAGTACCTCACCTCTGTCTCTGTCCTGGGTAACCAGCTCTTCTGTTTCCTTCTGGAGATGGCCCATATCTTCCCTAGTCTTTCTTTCCTTGCTGACGTATTTAAAGAAGGCTTTTTTTTTTTTTTTTCTTAATGTTCCTGGCCAGATACTTTACGTAGACACAATGAAATCAGCTGCAGTGTAATGGCTGGTGAACTCCTCTGGCCATCATATGCTTGAAACTCTTCAGGCAGTGGAAAATTTACCACAGATCCAGCAGCTCCCAAGTAAGAAGTCTGAGTGCTCACTTACAATATGATGGTATAGTAAGTGGACATCCTCTGGCCATGTTATTCAAATAAGAGTAGTCTCCAGTGTATTTCTGAGAGGCTTGGGTTAAATATTTATTTGGGGGAGGTAGTTTTACAATAAGAGGTGCCTTTTCATTGTGCTCAGATACCAATGATGGGACATGTCAGGAAACAGGGATAGGATATTTGAAGGACTTAGATTTTTTTCTGCATAGTGATTTAGAAATGTTTAAGGGACAAAGACAATTGCACAAGAAGATGATCTTGTTTTAGTGGAAACAGATGTGCAATTGGAATGCCTCTTGCTAGGCTGAATATATCTGGTTTTTACCCTCATCTCCATATTGTCCCATGCTGGGGTCTGCATTAAATTTATGCATTTTTCTTTCCAGAAAAAAAGCAAAAAAAAAGAAAAATATTGAAGGAGAGGGCCTAATTTCTTTGTCCTGTCTTTATGTTCTGGTAGTGGTCTCATTATTATAGCCATTTGATAATTGGAGTGAAAAATGATAAATTTTATGACTCATAGCTTTTCTAAGAACGTAGTTCTACTGTGCAGCAGTGACACATTTAAATCAATTCACAATATAAAAAAGCTACCAGTTTTCCTCTGATGTCTTAAGGTCCACTTGATACTTAGTTACACCAGAAAGCAGATTAACAATTATATTAATTTAACTGTCAACTTGATACAATGGCAAGATAGCCTAGAACTGAACACAGATTGTTGGCTTATCTTAAAAGTGTTATAAAATTAATGATACATTGACAATAATAAAATAATAAATAGCAAGTTGAATATTGCTTTATCTCTTTACTTTATAATATTAATGAGCTAACTGCCATTTTGAGCTATTACTAGGAGTATTTATGTTAGAATAAGCCAATCAAAAACTTGTGTTCATATGTAAAATGTGAAAATTCCTCGTACCGTAAAGAATTATCACACTAAAGCAATTTTGGCTATAGAAATATTTCCTTGTGGGAGAAATCTAGCTTACTTTATTCCCATTTAAATGTTCTCTAAAATAGAATCAAATGAAAACAGAATGATGCATAAAATATGACAGCATTTTTCTTGTACGATCATGTATTTAAAAACAAAATATCAAGCCTTGTATGAGTATTATTGGAGAGTAAAAGTAACTCTCAATTTAGAAGAAATTCCCATGACTCATCTCATTTTTACCCCAAGCTGAAATGGCAATAAATATATTAAAAACATAAGATAAGAATCTTTTCTTCTCTCATACTATGACAAAATTTGTAAATATTCCTTGGCAAAGTCATGAGGGAATGAAGTAACTTATCATATGATTAATTGAGAGCAAAGTGCATCTCATAAGAACTGCATGAAGGAGGCTGGTGTGTAATTTTATTTTTTTTCTGAAAAAAGAACTTATCATATCATCTATAATGTTATTCTCCTGGGACTTTAATATGTAACCACATTCATATGCTGAAACATGGAAGTAGTTTAAATCTATAGTTATACCTATGAAATATCTTATATCTTATCAATGTAACTAATGGGTGGTAACTGCAATAGTGTGAATTTTTTTGTGATGCATGAATATTGAATGATCCATGGGCCTTGGAGTTCAGTTTCTCAGCTGGGACACCAACAGCATTTGTAATAGAATCTACGGTTAAAATTTATTATTTCATACAATCTGTAATATTGGTTTATAACCAATATTAGGCAGATTTTTCACAGGATTACAGAATCATTACTCTGATCCTTATGATCCTTTCTCTGAAAAACAAGTACTGGACTAGATTTTATACAAAATTTGTACTATCCCCTGTCAATGTTGAAGCCTGAGAAAACATATTTCTTGCTGTTTGCTAGAAATTAATGGTTGCCATCAAACACAATGTTAGTATCCTTGTATGTGTATATATTTATATAATATATCTTGAATGGGGCTCATTTAAGATATTTCTCTACATACTTCTGTTCATAAATCCTCATTTGCCCTTGCAAATTGTAGGAGAATAAAGATGAAGTAAAAATGTACTTGTCCTGTGCCTTTGAATTTTAAGACAGCTTTCTGTAAGGGCTATAAGTCTCATATATGCATGTGATATTAAATTTAACTAAATTTATTTTATGCATGTATAGTTTATGTTGCCATTTCTCAAACCTACGTGAAAATATTTAGCAATTATTAGAAATTTGTTAACAATTTATCAACAATGTACTTAATTTATTGGAAGGGAAATTTAATTTATTGGTAGGGAATCATAGAATCATAGAATGGTTTAGGTTGGAAGGGACCTTGAAGATCATCGAGTTCCAAATTCCCAGCCATAGGCAGGGACACTTCCCACTAGACCAGGTTGCCCAAGGCCACATCAACCCTGGCCTTAAACACCTCCAGCAATGGGGCCTCAACAACTTCTCTGGGCAACCTGTTCCAGTGCCTTACCACCCTCAAAGTGAAAAATTTCTTCCTAATGTTCAATCTAAACCTGCCCTCTTCCAGTTTGAAGTCATTCCCCCTCATCCTATCACTACATGCCTTAGTAAAAAGTCCTTCCCCAGCTCTCCTGTAGGCCCCCTTTAGGTACTGGAAGGCCGCAAGAAGATCTCCCCAGAGCCTTCTCTTCTCCAGGCTGGACAACCCCAACTCTCTCAGCCTGCCTTCATAGGAGAGGTGCTCCAGCCTTCGGATCATCCTCGTGGCTCTCCTCTGGACGCGCTCCAGCAGGTCCATGTCCTTCTTATGTTGGGGACTCCAGAGCTGGACTCCGTACTCCAGGTGGGGTCTCACAAGAGTGGAGTAGAGGGGCAGAACAGAACCACTGTTCCATTCTAAAGTAAGTATTTAGTAAAGTCAGTCTGAGTAAAAACTCTTGTCAAAACTGGACTTTCTCAAAACTTTTCTCTACTGTTGATGTTAACTTTAATTTCACTATATAAAGGAGACATAAACTCCATTCTCTAGCTGCCTTATCCTGCTTGTATTTTTAATGGTTGAGAATTGCATTACTGAAATAGACTAAGATTAGTAAATTCAGTTAAATTCTTCTTCTAGAAAAATTCCCAAATTCTCACCAGAATTATTTTTTGAGACATCAGAAAAAATAAAAGAATTTGCAAAGGCTTTGTACAATTTTGTTACTGTACTTTTACTACTACAGCAGAAAACCATAGTAACAGACTTCCTTGCTGTGTCGTATTAAACACTCTGAATTTGTCTAATTTTCATACTGACATCTGTCAAGGCAATAACTCTGGTTGATATCTTGAATCACAATAGGCTTAGGGCAAAAAAAGAAAAAAAAATCCCAAAACCCCCCAACAAATTAATTAAAAAAAGGAAAAGATATATATGTGTAAAACAATTTTAAAGAACTGCTATGTTTCTGATAAAAAACAGCCACAGCAACAGCAAAAAGTAATAAAAAATGTTGTGAGAAATCTGATGAATTTTGTATGCTGTGCAAAATAAGCTAGAATTTTATACTGTTTTTCTATCAGATTCATATATAGACACCACTAAGAAGGAAAAAGCATTCAGGAAGAAAATTTCTGTTCACAGTTTTTTTTATGAAACCAATAATGCTGTCAGACTAAATACATTTTTATTCATGTGAGTATATAAAGGTGAGACTGAGTGATTAATACATTAAATACAGTTATATTTCTTACAGAAAAGAAAACAGAACTCAGAAGTTTAATACTATATTTCCAGTTCAGTCTTTTGCTTTACTTTTTTTCCAAATCCCTTCTCCTCTGCACACAGCTCCCAGTGCAATTAATTAAAAGAATGCAAATTTCAGCAAACCAAAAAAAAAAAAAGCCTAAAAAGGAAGTATAATAAATTAATCTGTTCTTCTGAACTTCTTTCTTTTTTTTCCTTCTAATTTTAAAGGTTAGAGATACATGAACAAGTGTTGAATAGTTTGGACATGTGAAATAATCAACAACAGTATGCCCGAAAGTCTACAAAGAAATTTCAACAGGTCAATTAAAGATAAATTTGAAGTTCTAAGCAAACGTTTTTTTTTTTTTTTCCAGAGGAGAGCTATCTGATTAATCTCCCCTTTCATATAAGTAGATAATTAATTGGGTAGCAATAACAAAGCAGAGTTGCAAAACAAGCAGTTTATAAATCCTAATTTTGTATATTCCTTTTCAAAGCTTCCCTCTCCGTGCCATCATTAGGGATTTTGACTAATTCAACTTGAATAAGGAATAGGATTTCACTATTTCTTGTGCACACAACTAACCCATTTTGACAGATAGTAAAGTAAATTAAAAAAACCAACATAATCAAACCCCTGACATAATACATGACAGGTTTTCTTAGAGCCACAATAAATTTGAATGGTAATAGTCTTTCCCATATTACTTATTTTGATAGGATGAAACAAAATGGAATTATGGTTAATTTTGTTCAGATATTTTTCTTTATTTCTTAAAATTCTTTGTTACAAGTGTTGAGGTGCTTTAGTGATAAAGTCTGGAAATCCCACTATAGACTTTATAAGGCATGATTATCATATTTAACATGCATGGTATGTGGTCCCAGTAGGGTCATTTATTCTATAAACAGGATCTTAATTACTGTCTTTATATGACATCCAAATATAATAGGTACATCAAACAATTCATGATGACTTAGATAAACCTGTCTCTAGTCTGGAAGGATAATTATTAGATGTTAAGTGTTGTCTGCTAACATTTGGTGCTTAAACCAGAATTGATTTTATTTGGCCCATTGCCCGCTAAATAGCAGCTCCTCATTTATGGTACCATTTGTTGGGAATATAAAATTGCCTCCTCATTGAATAATTTTGGTGTTATATTTGACCCTGAAACTTGTTCTGAGGGCCACTTTGTTAAGTCTTCATATTTACATGTCAGGAATTTAGCAAGGTTAAGGACTTTGCTGTCTCAGCAGGATCTATGGCTCTTGATTTATGTCCTACCACATCAAGGTTGGAATGCTATAATTCATTGTTTGCAGTCTTTTCCTAGCTATTTTTTGTACACACTTCAAGTGTATAGAATTCAACACCTACAACATTTGCCAGAAATCAGCTACAAAAGAATATCTGAGGAGTATGTTGGCTGTCTGTCAAAATGATTTTAAGGTACTTGTCCGTGTTTAGAAATTATACCACTCAGAAATTATCTTTAGAAAGTAGAGGTAATTGATGCCATCTAAATACCTAAAGCAGATTCTTTATAGAAGCTTGGATAATTTTCTAAGTGAATTTGTGTGTATTTCCAAGGTTTTTCCCTGTGAATTCTCCAGAATTCCCTATTCTTTTCTAGAATATGATTTTAGTTATTTTGAGGAGGTACTAATTTAATAGTTTATTTAATTTCTTCAGAAATCTTTCACTTGAGCTGATAGGAATCGCTAAACCACTTGAACTAATACTTGGAAAAGTATTTTTTTTAATCTGACTTAGATCTAAGTATTTGATCTGAATTTCCTTTAGATTTTGTGAAACCTCATGGTTTTAGGAAATCAGAAATGGTGTTGAAGAATGATGAGTTGATATTCAGCCTTGAAATTCAGGAGATATAAAGATGGATAGTGGTCCTCAGTGTCATTATTGATCACAAAATGGTGTTAAATTATACAGTGTTATACTTACCAACCGGAAAACTTTACTGCTCGGAATGCTTTTAAATTTTCTATTTATTTTCTAATAAATTGAATCAATAGACTCCTGTCATTATTCTTATTGGGCTTATTTATGTTAAATTTTTCTAAAAATACGTCCTACTATCAGCACTGAACACTGGTGGGTATACAATAGTAACTTTACAGTATTTTAGTAAAGGATGAAGTATGTGTTTCTGATGCTGTGTGACTCAGGTCACTACTACTTCACCGCTACACTCTCTGCAGAATGACTGTGCCCATCAAATTACAGGTACGTGCCCAAATGTTGCTGACTTTGCTAATCAAGTTGCACATTGTCAAAATCCTGTGATAGGCAAAAAGGAACTTACATTAGGAGCTAAGAAATGAGCATTAGTCCAGTTAATGTTTTAAAAGTCTAATTAAATACAAATAGTTATTGCTTGTTCAGTATAATACTAAAAATACCCTTAGCCCAACTCATTAGAGAGAGATCTCATTAGTTATACAGTTATAAATGTTATACAGGAAAACTGCCAACATCTACACCTTTATTTTGATGTTAGACTCATCACTCCAGTGCCTTTCTGGGTCCTGAGGCTGAAACTTCAGGTATACTCCAGAAGAAGAGAGGATCAGGGAAGTATATCAAGTTGTCAGCATCCTGATATCTTTGCCAAGAGGAATGTGATGGTCACGGTAGTGGGAGTGCCTTATGGTTTCCAACCATCCGGTGCTTGCTTCCACCATTGTAAGCACATAGCGCTTACCCTGGCGGGTTTGAGGCAGTGTGATGTAGTCAATTTGCCAAGCTTCCCCATACTTATATTTCAGCCATCGTTCCCCATACAACAAAGGTTTTAACCATTTAGCTTGCTTGATTTCGGCGCATGTTTCACAGTCGGGGATAACCTGCGCAATAGCGTCCATGGTTAAATCCACCCCTCGGTCACGGGCCCATTTATATGTTGCATCCCTTCCTTGATGACCTGAAGTGTCATGGGCCCACCGAGCTAAGAACAGTTCACCTTTGTGTTCCCAGTCCAAGTCTGTCTGGAAAATTTTAGCAGCCTGATCCGCTTGCTGATTGTTTTGATG